>JAJPUD010000160.1:685464-773688 GCA_023553655.1 Myrmecobius fasciatus | reverse complement strand
AGATGCTTGATAAGCACTTATTTACCTTATTATAGTGCTATTTAAATATATGCAGGCAAACATATATATTTAGATAAAATGTGTATGGTCTGATATGTATATATCTGAGTGTTTTGATTAGTTTTATAAAACTTTTGCCCCTCTTTTTTGTTCTTTGTTATAAAGGATGACTTTCTGAAAGGCATGGACAGAAGAATGTCAGTGGTGTTAAAAACAAACAAACAAAAAAACATTAAAATACATTACAAATGAGAAACATATAAATGTGATATGAAATATATGTACATATAGTAGAATATGTGTATATACATATTTACCTGTGTTTTATATACATATACATAGACATATATATATATATATGGAGAGAGAGAGAGAGAGAGAGAGAAAGAGAGAGAGAGAGAGAGAGAGAGAGAGAGATTACAGTGTAACCTTTAAAGGAGATTATCTGAATCAGACTGACTCCACAAGATATGTCTATTGTTTCTCCTCATACCCCAGCTGTCTATTTCTGCTAGTCTTCAAGTCAGACATACCTACTAATTAGACTCGCTGTTGCTGGCTTACTCACTGTAGGAACAAGGACAGAGCTGTGACTTCATTTCTCATGGTGGCCTAGTTGCTATCATTCTGTTTCATTGCTACAGCTGGCATCCCAACCCAAGATAGACAGGCAACAAATATGGGGGAGAAGGATAAGAAAAAATGAGAAAGAAAAAGTCAAATTCTGTCTTAATCTATGTTTAAAAAAATCCTACTACAATACCTGGTAGCAGTCATTCACCTAATGTCTGTGGCAGGTTCTCTCTTCAAAGGCCACTTTAGTTGCCCCAATCATGTATTGATAATATAATTTTCAGAGAGGGAGGAAAACTTGAAATAATATGAAACAGATAAGGCAATATTAGATTAGGGAACTGGCAATAATCAGCAGATCTGGCCATAATAAGTTAAATACTATAAGTGTGTGTAAAACATATCTGTAATTTGTTGTGACATTTAATGTTTCATAGTGAATGAAGCTGAGATACCAAGTGACTGTGTGACCCTGTGTGACCTTGAAAAATCTTTCATTGAGCAAGACACTCATAGAATATGTTACAGATATGGAAGCATACTGAAGCCTATATCATCTTTTACAAATATCATAAATTATTTACAAAATTATTTTATAAATTATTATAAATATTATAAAATTATAAAAGCATACTGAAGCCTATATCATCTTTTACAAATATTATAAAATAAATGCTTCTCTAGTATGAAATTCTTTCCAGAGTTACCTTAATGAACCTTAAAAAAACTTAAAACCTAAACTTTACTTAATCTTCTTGGAGAACAGTGACCTGAATTAAGTCTCCCAACCACCCTCTTACCAAAGGCCTAATCATTTTCTTTGAGGAAAGTAGGTAAAATTTCAGGGGAGAATTTTTCTTTCTATATGTGTAAAGTCTGAATTGTGACCAAAGGCAGGGAGTCCTTTCAGTTAAAAGTGGAACCCTATTTCTCCATGATTTGACTCAGTCAGGATAATGGTCAGACTAGGAAAAGGAAGAAATCTTTGATTAGTTTAGTTAATGAAAGCTATCTGCAGTAAGAACTTAATTTCATCTGTGTTGTACATCAATTTCATCCATATTGTGCAACAATTTTATTATAGCATACTTGTCCACATTCTGGATGATAGATGAAGGTCTTGTACTTTCTCAGTCACCAGTAAAGTGAAGCAGGGCTGTGTGCTTGCTCCCATTCTTTTTAGCATGAAGTTCAGTATGTTTGCATGAATCTAGAGAAGCTATATACCCTATGAGCAAAGCAGGATTGAAGTAGCTCAAAAGAAACACGAGATGCCCAAATTTAGAGCATTCACCCCAAATGTTTATATGAACTATTTGTGCCAAACCTATGGTAGGATATTATGAGCTCATATTGGTTTGATCAGCCACATTCAAACACACAATTACTTGACTCTAACATAAAGATGTCATTTTGGTCCTATTCAAGAATGAAAATCAACACCCAACTAATGGAAACCATTATTGAGTTCACTTTTTACCAAATGGAAAGGAGAATCCTTAGAATGGGTAGTAAGAGAAGAAATGAATAGTTTTAGGAAAATGAGTCAACAGAGTATATGATCATCATTTCATTTAATATTTTTGATACTATTACCTAAAGGCTAAACTTTTGCTTAATCTTGACCATAATTTTGTCTTTATTTTTTTTTATTTTTATCCATCTGTTTATTTATCTATTTATTTCTAGTAAATTTATTTATTTTTAATACATATTGCTTTATGAAAAATGTTGGTGAGAGAATAATCAGAGCAAGAGGGAAATCCATGGCAAAGATTAAAAAAAAAACAGAAAAAAGAAGTGAACATAGCATATGTTGATTTACATTGTCTCTTTAGTTCTTTTTTCTGGATGCAGATGGCATTTTCTGTCCAAAGTCTATTGGGATTGCTTTGGATCACTGAATCATTGAGAAGAGCCAAGAAGAGCCATCTTTTATGCCCAAAACATATACCTATTTTGACCTTATTGGTGGGATGTGAGATGTAGGTTTATGTTGATTTTCTGACATAGTATTTTCCAGTTTTCCCAGCAATTTTCATCAAATAGTGAGTTTTTATTCCATAAGCTGGAATTTGGGAGTTTACAAATAGTAGATAATTATAGGTCTTGATTATTATGTCATGTGTATCTAATCTATTTCACTGATCTACCACTTTATTTCTTAGCCAGCATCAAATGGTTTTGGTGACTGATGCTTTCTAATATAGTTTTAGGTTTGGTACTGCTAAGCCACCATCCCTGTATTTTGTTTTCATTAATTTCCTTGATATCTTTGACCTTTTGTTATTCCAGATGAATTTTGTTATTATTTTTCTAGTTCTATAAAATATCTTTGGAGTTTGATTGACATGGAACTGAAAAAGTAGATCAATTTAGGTAGAATTGTCATTTTTATTACATTAGCTTGGTCTACCCATGAGCAATTGATATTTTTCCAGTTGTTTAGATCTGACTTTATTTGTGTGAGAAGTGTTTTGTAATTGTGTTCACATAGTTCTTGGATTTGTCTTGATAGGTAGACCCCTGAATATTTCATTTTGTCTACAACAGTTTTAAATGGAATTTCTCTTTCTATCTCTTCTGATGGGCTTTGTCAGTAATATATAGAAATGCTGATTATTTGTGAGTTTATTTTATATACTGAAACTTTGCTAAAACTGTGAATTGTTTCCAGTAAGTTTTTGGATGATTTTCTAGGATTTTATAAATATATCGTATCATCTGCAAGGAGTGATAGTTTTATCTCCTGGTTGCCTAGTCTAATTTCTTTATTTCTTTTTCTTTTCTTATTGCTAAAGCCAACATCTCTAGTATAATGTTGAATAGTGGCAATAATGGACCCCTAATCTTACTGGGAATGTGTCCAGTTTCTCTCCATTACAAATAGTGCTTGCTGTTGGTTTTAAATAGATGTTACTTTTTTTTAAAAAAAGCTCCCTTTATCTCTATGTTCTCTAGTGTTTTTAGTAGGAATAGGTGCTGTATTTTGTCAAAAATCTTTTTTTTTGCATCTTTTGAGATTATCATATGATTTCTATTGGTTTTTGTCATTTCTATGGTTGATTATGGTAATAGTTTTTCTGATATTGAACCAGTCCTACATTCCTGGCATAAATTCCACTTGGTCATAATGTATTAATCCAACTGATAAGTTTCTGTAGTCTCTTTGTTAATATTTTATTTTAAATTTTTGCATCAATATTCATTGGGGAGATTGGTCTGTAATTTTCTTTCTCTGTTTTGGCTCTCTGTGGTTTAGATATCAATACCATATTTGCATCATAGAAGGAATTTGGCAGTACTCCTTCTTTACCAATTTTTCCAAATAGTTTACATAGTATTGGAATTAATTGTTCTTTAAATATTTGTAGAATTCACTTGTGAATCCATCTGACCCTGGAGGTTTTTTGTTTTTTTTTTCCCCCTTAGGGAGCTCATTAATATCTTGTTCAATTTCTTTTACTAAAATAGGACTATTTAAGTAATTTATTTCCTCTTCTGTTAATCTGGGCAATTTACATTTTTGTAATTATTCATCCATTTCTGTTAGATTGTCAGATTTGCTGACATACAGTTGGGCAAAATAACTCCTAATTATTGCTTTAATTTCTTTGTCATTGGTGGTGAGTTCACCCTTTTCATTTTTGATGATTGTGATTTGATTTTTTTCTTTTCTTTTTTTTTCCTAATCAAATTAACCAAAAGTTTATCTGTTTGGTTTTTTGTTTTGTTTTGTTTTGTTTTGTTTTGTTTTGTTTTGATAAAACCACCTCTTAGTTTATTGGTTCAATAGTTTTCTTATTTTCAATTTTATTAATTTCTCCTCTGAGTTTCAGAATTTCTAATTTGGTATTAGATTAGGGTGTTTTAATCTAGTCTTTTTCTAGCTTTTTTAGTTGCATGATGAATTAATTGACCCCCTCTTTCTCTATTTTCATATAGTTATTTAGAAATATAAAATTTACCCTAAGAACTGCTTTGGCTGTAACCCATAGGTTTGGGTATGTTGTCTCATTATTGTCATTCTCTTAGATGAAATCATGGATTGTCTCTGTTATTTGTTATTTGACCTGCTCATTCTTTAGAATTAGATTATTTAATTTCCAATTGGTTTTAAGTTTGTCTTTCCCTGGCCCTTTATTGAATATAATTTTTATTGCATTGTGGTCTGAAAAGGAAGCATTGTTAGGTTTTTATGCCCTAATATATGGTCAGTTTTTGTGAAAGTGTGGAGAAAAAGTGTATTTTTTTTGTACCTGTTCAGTTTTCTCCAGAGGTCTATCATATCTAGGTTTTCTAGGATTTTATTAAGCTCCCTAGTTTCTTTCTTGTTTATTTTGTGATTAAATTGGCCTGATTCTGAGAGGGGAAGGTTGGGATCCCCTACTAGTATAGTCTTGCAGTCTATTTCTTAAAATACTCTCTAGGAATTTGGCTGCCCTACCACTTGGTATATACATATTTAATATCCTTATTACTTAAGCATTTATTGTACCCTTTATCAAGATGTACTTTCCTTCCTTATCTCTTTTGATAAGATCTATTTTTATTTTTGCTTTAGCTGACATCAGGATTACTACCCCTGCTTTTTTTTTTTTTAACTTCAGCTGAAGTATAATAAATTCTATTCCAGCCTTTTATCTTTACTCTATATGTGTCTTTCTTTCTGTACAATGTGTTTCTTCAGTTAGCTTTTCTATATCTTTTTCCATTTGGCTAATTCTATCCAATGATACTGCTCTCTTTGCTGTTCCATGAAGGAGACGCTAGTTTTTGACTCTAGGCATTTTCACTGACTTGTAATGTCCAGCCTTCTGACCTTTGGCTTCCTTCAAGTCCCAATTAAAAACCCAACTTCTACAGGAACCTTTTTTTTTTTCAAACCCTCTTAATTCTAATGCCTTTTCTGTTCATTGTTTCCTATTATCTTTTTTTATACATATTCACATATTTCCTTGTCACCTCATTAGATTGTAAACTCTTTGAAAGCAAGAATGTTTTTTTTGGGGGGGGTGGGGTTCTGAGTTTTTTGACGTTTCTTTGTATCCCTAGCTTTTAGAATAGTGCTGGACATATAGTAGATGCTTAATAAATGCTTATTAAAGGACTCACTATCTGCATATTCCAAACTATTGACCTTTTTAGCTTCACTGAGCTCACATTGAGGCCCTAGTAGCATCAACCATACTTCTCCCTTCCTGTACTTTCACTAACTCTGGATTCAGATCCAAGAAGAAATGATTAGTTTGTGAGGAGAGAGTGATTTGGCAGAGTTTATGCCCCCACCAATCTAAAAAGACCTGCTGCTGCTGCTGCAGAAACTCTTCAATATCAGTGGGTTAATCAGATATTAAAAAATACAGTGGAAGTTATTTCTTTTATTGAGTTCATATGACTTCAAGGCAGAGAGTTATCTCTACTTGCAGCAAGTAAGCAACTTTTCTTCAACTGAAACATAGCCAAAGGTGAAGTAAATTAAAGGTATGGAAGTACTAGATGTTATCTGATAATCTGATCTAGCTTGAAAATATCTGAGATCTGAGGGAGTTATTTTTGCTTCAGCATAGAGATAGATAGATAGATAGTTGATGGATAGATAGATAGATAGAGGAATAGATATAGATAGATATGTAGATATATATATATATATATATATATATATATATATATATATATTTATCTCTCTTCCTTTCCCCTTTGTCCACATCCCAATCTATCTATCCATCTATTGGCAACTGGATGACTTGTAACATTTTGTTTTATATGGAGCTATGTCTACTTATGTTTTTACATGAGGTGAAAACAATTGAGGGGAGCAGGTGACAGTAGCAATATAGTAGAGGATGGTGAGGTAAAAATCTAACACAAGAGCCAGTTCAACAATTAAGTGTAGTAACTTTCCTCCCACAGAAAGAAATGGGAGTAGAAAACCCATTGTGGAAACTAGTGGAGAATGAGATAAACAATGTGGTAATAAGGCAGGGAAACACACCTGCCTGGATGAAAGTCCTAATACTTTGCCCCTTTTTATAATCTTGACCAATGAACATAGTGAAAATACATAAAATCTAATGATTTTTTAGTTACTTCTGCCCCTTACCAGATATTAGCTTATTTTAAAGCATCCTCTACAATTTGCTCTTAATCTAACAAGTATATTTTCACTGATACCTATCAAAAGTATGTAAATGTGAGAAAGGAAGAAGTATCATTTAATAATGTATGGGCAGACCAAATAGCAACTGATCCCTTGAAAGTTGCATAACAAAACAGCAACGATTGCAATTTATATAGGGCTTTGACATTTGGAAGAGCTTTACATACATTACCTTATTTGATCTGCACCTTGTAAAATAACACATGAAGATTAATTATAAACTTCTATATCTTTCATGCTACTTCCAGTGCTTTTGTTGCTCCATATTCGATGGCTTTTGTTATAATGGCTGTGTTCTGCCTCACTGTGTGCGAGCTGCTACATTTGTGTGTATGCATACATTATACACACACGAATACAATCACTATATTAACTCTTGTGAATATTCCTTGATCAAGAGTGCTAACTCTGTTTTAGGCAATACTTCCAACCTAAATGGACTGAAGCTGGCCTTTTTCTGTTTTGTAGTTTGGGGCACTTTTAACCTGAAATAAAAGATGAAATATATAATGAAGAAATAGAGGAAATGAGTTGGATTGTGCCTTTTATGATTATAAGTTCAATTAAGCTTTTTAAAGATTAACTTGGTTTTTTTCTGTTAATATCAGTTTTTCAGCCTGTTTCAAGAAGAATCTTTGCATTTATTTTGTGGTGTGGACACATTTCAATTGAGAGCAAAAGGAAGAGAACTGAGGCAAGGGAAAAAAGCAGGGAAGAATATGAGTCAATAAGTAATTGTTTGGGATAGCAAATGTCCAAGGTTATTGGCATGGCATTTTTCCATATTAAAACAATCACCTCCGTATTTTGAATACCCAGACTCAAATTCTAGTTGAGAAAAGGGGGAAATAGTAAAGACAATAGTTTCCAGTGTAACCCAACTGGAAAAAAAAAAAAAAAAACTAAACTAAAAAGTCCCAGATACTTCATTCTGCATTCAACATTCCCTTCAGAAAGAGTGGCAGAAGCTAAACAAGTCAGGTGTTATAACAAAATGAAGCTGTGAAAATGGGGTCGCTATTACAGTGTGCCTGGAGGAATTTAGATATTTTCCCTTTGGGAGACCAAATCTGGAACTGGCCCTTGGGAAAATATGTACTTGGCTTCTCTGTCATTCATAGTAAGAGTGTGGGTCTTCATAGGACAACATACTGAATGTGGAGCACAGAGATGCATCCCAACTAGGAAAATAATCAGACTGAAAAAGAAAAATAAGAAAAAAGAAATTCAAAATGCTGATCTGTTCCTTGTCTGGTACTGTGACAAAGCCACAAAATTAAACAGACTAGGTTGAATAAAATGTGCAGTCTTCTGAGGGTGGAAGGTACAAGATATGCATAAATGAAAAGATAATTTCAACTTATTTTATGTTTTTAACAAAAAATACTTGCAACTCCATTTATTATACATTGAACTTATTATTGAAGGAATCCTTTAAATAGGAGTTTTAAGGTAAATTATTTTTTAAAGAAAATTATGTTTTTTATAACCAGCTTAACAATGTTATCTGTTTTTGTATAATAGGTTTTCTTAAAGTGGGACAGGCTTATACTATAAATTACATTCATTTTAAAAATTACTTTATTTCATTAAATAGTTCCCAATTAAAAGTAAAAATTTTCATAATTTTTTTAAAATTTTGAATTCCAAATTTTCATCATCTTTCTCACTATCCTCTTTACCTTGATTTTGATATGTGAGATCATGAAGAACATATTTTAATATTCACTATGTTGCAAAAGGAAACAAAACCAAAAATTAGACAATCAAAATAAAGTTTTAAAAGTATGCTTAAATCTGTTTTTAAAATTCATTAGCTTTCTCTGTGGAGATGAATAGCATTTGCAGTATGGATTCTTTGCAATTATTGTCTTGATCAGAATAGCTAAGTCTTTGACAAGTGATAATGTTTATAACATTACTGTTGATGTTTTTTCTGGTTCTGCTCATTTTGCTTTGCATCAATTCATATGTGTTTACCGAGGTTTTTCTGAAACCATCCTCCTGATCATTCCTTATAGCATATTACATCATTATCACTACAGCTTGTTCAATCATTCCCCAATTGATGGATATCCCCACAATTTCCAATTCTTTGCTATATAAAAATGAGCTGTTATAAATATTTTGGTATAAATAGATCCTTTCCCCTTTTTGCAACCTCTTTGGGATACTAATCTATTACTGGGATTGTTGAGTTAAAGGGTAGGCAAAGTTTTGTAGTCCTTTGGGAATAGTTTCAAATTGTCCTCCAGAATGGTTGTACTAGTTCACAACTCCACCAATAATGCATTAGTGTCCCAATTTTTCTATATTCCCTCCTGCATTTGTCTTTTTTTTTTTTTTTGTCAGTTAGCCAATCTGCTAGGTGTCAGATGATATATCGGGGCTGTTTTAATTTGTATTATTTCACTAATCATAAGTGATCCTCCCCCATTTTTTCCCATATCATTATAACTTTGATTTATTTGTCTGAAAAGCACCAGTTCATATCTTTTGACTATTTATTAACCATGTAATGGCTCTTATTTTTTTTTTATAAATTTGGTTTAGTGCCCTATATATTTCAGAAATGGAGTCTCTATCAGAAAAACTTGCTGCGACTTTTCCCCCCCATTTCTTATTTTCTTTCTAATTTTGGCCCCATTAGTTTTGTTTGTGGAAAATTTTTTTTGTTTTTGTTTTTAAATTTTATCTAATCAAAATTATCTATTTTATTTCCCATAATCACTTCTATCTTTTCTTTGGACATAAACTCTTCCCTTATCCACAGATTTGACAGGCACATTTTTTTCATGCTCTCCTAATTTGCTTATGATATCTTTCTTTACATCTAAATAATTTATTTTTTTTTGACCTGATCTTGATATATGGTGTTAGAGGTTAGTCTTTGCTTAATTTCGGTCAAATTGTTTTCCAGTTTTTCCAGTAATTTTTGTGACATGGTGAGTTCTAGCCTCCAAAGCTTGAATCTTTGGATTTATCAAATAGTGGGTAACTATGGGCATATACTACTATGAAATGTGAAACCAATTTATTCTGCTAGTCTAACACTCTATTAACTAGTACCAGATTGTTTTGATGATTACTGCTTTGTAACATAGCTTGAAATATAATAATACTGCTAGGACAGCTTCTTTTCCATTTTCTCATTGATCATCTTGATATTTTGATTTTTTTGTTCTTCCAAATGAATTTTATAATTTTTTTAGCTCTATAATTCTCTGGTATTTTGCTTGGTGGCATACTGAATAAGTAAATTAATTTACTTATTGTCATTTTATTATATTGATCTGGCCTATTTTGAGCAACTAATATTTTCCAGTTGTTTACACCTATATTTGTATGAAAAGTGTTTTATGATTATGTTCAGTTTTGGCTTTATCTTGGCAGGTAAACTCCCAAGCATTTTATAATGCCTGCAGTTATTTAAATAAAATTCCTCTTTCTATTTCTTGTTGCTAGGTTTTTTTGGGCAATATATAGAAATGTCAATCATGTATGTAGGTTTATTTTATATCCTGCCAATTTGCTAAAGTTGCTAATTTTTTTCAGTTAGCTTTTTACTTGGTTCTCTGAGGTTCTCTAAATATACCATTATATCATCTGCAAAGAGTTATATTATTGTTTTCTCATTACCAATTCTAATTCCTTCTATTTATTTTTATCTTTTTATTGCAATAGCTAGCATTTCTAATACAATATTAAGTAATAGTAGTGATAATGGTTATCCTTGCTTTACTCATGGTCTAATTGGGAAGACTTCAAATTTAATCCCATCACAAATAATGCTTGTTCTTAGTTTTAGATAGTTAGTATTTATCATTTTAAGAAAGGCACAAATGACTTCTATACTTTCTAACATTTTAAATAGGAATTTATATTTTTCAGAGTTTTTTTGCATCTCTTGATATAATAACATAATTTTTGTTGTTTTTTGTTATCGATATGGTTAGTTGATACTTTTGCTAATATTGAAGTAGTTCTACATTCTGGGTATAGTTTTGTGTGATATATTGTAATATCTTCTAGAATTTTATTTTAAAATTTTACATTTATATACATTAAAGAAATTGATCTATAGTTTTCTTTTTCTGGTTTTGCTTTACCTGGTTTAAATATTGGCACCATATTTGTTTCATAAAGAGAATTTGGTAGGTCTACTTGTTTATCTATTTTTTTCAAATAGTTTATATAGTATTAGGATTAATTTTTCTTTAAATGTTTGGTATAATTCACTTATGAATTCATCTAGCCTTAGGGATTTTTTCTTAGAATGCTCATTGATGGCTTGTTCAATTTCTTTTTTTAAGATAGTTATTTAAGTGTTTTATTTACTCTTCTATTAATCTGGAAAGTTTATATTTTTTATAATTTTTTTAATATTTCTGCTTTTCTGCATTTGGTCGTAAGGTTTTTATGTACTAACATGGTCAGGGTTTTTTTTGTTTTTTTTGTGAAGGTACCAAGTACAGCTGAGAAGAAGAGGTATGTTTCTTTCTATTCTAATCTAATTTTAATTAGATGTGTTTTTATTTTTGCTCTGTCAGAAATCATGATTGCTCTTTTTAGAACTTCAGCAGAATAATAAATTCTACTTCAGCCTCCCCACCAATTTATTTTTAATTCTGTATGTGTTTCTGTTGCAAATGTATTTCTTGTACAAAACATATCGCTGGATTCTGGTTTCTTGTCCATTCTGCAGTATGTTTCCTTTTTATGAGTAGGTCCAATCACATTCATAATTATATTACTATGTATTTCTCTCTGTCCTATTTTGTCCTGTTTATCTTTCTCTCTCATGTTATACTGTTCCTGATCTAAAGTCTGCCTTGTTTTTCATCTCTGCCTTCTTTTATCAGCCCCCAACTTCTCTTTTTCTCTTCTTTCTGTTGGGTAAGATAGATTTCTATTACCAATTGAGTGTGTGTGTGTGTGTGTGTGTGTGTGTGTGTGTGACCATATCAATAACAAAAAATATTATTATATCAATAGAGGCAAAAAAAAGGCTTTAACAAAATACAACACCCATTCCTATTAAAACAGTAGAAAGCATGTGTATGTATGTATGTATGTATAATTTCCCTCTTTGAAACTTTTTAGATGTGAGCAAAGTTCAAGCATTATCTTTCCCTCTTCTTCACCATTTTCCCATTCACTATGAAAATTCTTCTTTGTGTGCCTCTTTTATGTAAAATAATCTTTTCCCATTCTTCTCCCAGAGCATCCCTCTTTCTCAGCCATTTTTAATATCATCCCCATATAATAAACTCATTCATGTCCTCTCTTTCTATGTAAAATCCTTCTTACTGCCCTAATATTGATACAATTCTTAAAAGATGCATGTATCATATTCCCACACAGAAAGGTAAACAGTTTAACATTATTGAGTCCCTTATGACTTCTTTCATGCTTACTTTTTTATGTTTCTATTGAATCATCAAATTTTCTTTTCAACTCTGATCTTTTCATCAAGAATGCTTGAAGAATTTCTATTTCATTAAATATCTATTTTTCCCCTTGTAGATTATACTCAGTTCTGCTGAATAAGTTAATCTTAGTTGTAATCCTAGCTCTTTTACCTTTTGGAATAAGCTATTTCAAGAATTTTGTTCCTTTAATATGATGGCTACTAAATATTATGTGATCCAGACTGTAGCTCTGTTTTTTTTTCCTCAACTGCAAGTATGCTCTCAAGTGGGAAAAAGGAATTTGGCTATAGTAGTTCTAGGAATTTTCATTTTGGGATATACTTCAGGTGATAATTGGTGCAGTCTTTTAGTTTCTATTTTACTCTCTAGTTCTAGGATATTAGGGCAGTTTTCCTTGATAATTTTATGCTGTCTTTCAGGTAACCCAATAGTTCTTAAGCTATCTTTCCTTGATCTGTTTTCTAGGCCAGTTGTTTTTTCAGTGAGGTAATTCACATTGTTTTCTTTTTCCCCCCATTCTTTTGAAATGGTTTTTGTTTCTTGGTTTCTCATGGAGTTATTAGCTTCTACTCCAACTTTAAGTTTTTAGGTATAATTTTCTTCAGTGAACTTTTGTCCCTCTTTTTCTGTTCTTTCAATCTTGCTTTCTAAGTAGTTATTTTAATCAGTAAATTTTGTATCTCTTTTTCCATTAGGCCAGTTCCATTTTTTAAAGTGCTATTTTTGTCAGTATTTTTGTGCTTTTTTTTTTTTTTTACCAAACTGTTCATTGTCTTTTCAAAATATCCTTCCTTTGCTTGCATTTCTTTACTTAATTTTTTCTCTACTGCTGTTATTTGATTTTGAAATTTTATTTTTTGGCTTTTCCAAGAATTTTTGTTGGGCTTATGTCAAATTAACTTTTTTTCTTCTTAGAGATTTTGCTTTTAGTTGTTTTGACTTTATTGTCTTCTTCTGAGTTTATGTTTTGATCTTCCCTGTCATCGTAATAGAGTTCTATGATCAGGTTCTTTTTGTGTTGTTTGCTCATTTTTCTACCCTATTTCTTAATTTGGAACTTTATGTTAATGTTGGGCTCTGTTGCCAGTATGGGTGGTGTATAAAGGGGATATAAAGGGGAACTGCATCTCAAGCTTCAGACTTTTTCTATAGTACTGTTTTCAGAGATAGTTCTGGGGCTTAAGAATTTTTCAGTGCTTCCAAGATTATGTGATCTAATGAGAAGTATGGTCAATGCTTTCTTGATTTGTATTCTGTTCCTTACTCAAGAAGGCCCCCCCCTAATCCATTGGGATTCCAATCAGTACTGTTTTTAATCCTTTCTTGGGACTGAAAATGATAGCACTTCTCAGGGTTTCTGATCCCTTGGAGCCAGAAGTGTCATTGCTAAAAGTACACCCTGCTGTCTTTGAACTATGACCCTAATGTGGCATAGACAATGGGGTTGCCAAATAGCAGCTGGTTTTGTGTCCAGTGATAACAAAGGGATACTCTATAATCTTTTTCTGGTCGGTCTCCAGATCCTCTTGTCATCTCTGGCTTGAGAGCTCCTAGAGCTACTGCTGCCACCATGTGATTATACCATACCACCATTGATGCTTCATCTACAGGGCTCTAGGGTAGCCTCCACCCATGTCACAAATCTCTTTTTCTAACTCCCTATGGTGTCGAGGGCTTGAAGAATTGCTTACTGTGACCTTTTATTGGTGCTCATACTCGAGAATTCAATTTGAAATATCATTTTAAAGTTGTTTGGAAAGAAATGTGGGAGACCTCAGCTGAGTTCTTCCCTATTCCACCATCTTATACATTGATTTTTGTTTAAACACTTTGTACAAATTGGAAAGAATTACCAGAATGCTGACTACAACACCTAGGGAGTAGGTCAATGTTTTGTGCCTTTAAGAACCCTGACATTGACTGGAAAGACACTTCTCAGGGATTATATGAAAAAAATCCTGACGTCAGTTGAGAGCTTTTTCTTTAAATTGCAGCAATGATATGGAGTAAAAGCTCCTTGAGGATAGGGATAGTTTCCCTTTTCTCTTTGCATTTTCTATGCCTGACAATAAATTTATGTTAATTAGTAATAATATGTACTTTGTCTGCATTATCTTATGTGAGGGAGATGCTGTAATTGACTACATTTTATGGATGTGGAAGTTAAGGCTCAAAGAACTTAAATATGACCTATGGTCACAAAGCTAGAAAAATATTGGCCATGGTTTTATTTGAATTTAGTTTTCCAAGACTCTAGATCCAGCATTGTATCCCCTACACTAGGCCATAATTAGTGATACATGCCTAATAAAGAGTGATCATCAAAGAAGGGATTCTCAATAAAACTGGTCCTCAAAGTATAGCCTCCTCAGCAAATCACAATGATTAACAGCATTGAGCATAATAACACTCCCACAGAAGACTGCTGGGGAAGAAGTTTCTGGAGTGTTGCCAGATGTATTTGGTGAGAATTTTTTCTTGTAGTTGAGAAGCTAAAACATCTGGGATGTAAAATTTTTGACATTTTAGCTAAAATATAATTTGCCTATTTCTTGATTCTGGACTTTTTCTGCCAAATGGTAGAATGTAAGGAGTGCCACCATCACTCCCTATTAAGAATAA
The DNA here is from genome assembly GCA_023553655.1 of Myrmecobius fasciatus. Classification (NCBI taxonomy): domain Eukaryota; kingdom Metazoa; phylum Chordata; class Mammalia; order Dasyuromorphia; family Myrmecobiidae; genus Myrmecobius; species Myrmecobius fasciatus. The sequence continues at coordinate 758,901 of JAJPUD010000160.1, read as the reverse complement.
TTAAAGTCTAAATTTACCATCATATATCTTAAATGATTTCTACATTGAATTTTAAGGTGAATGGCTAGTCCAGATAATTTTAGATTTATACTATTTTATAATCATCCCCATTAATATATTCCTCATCATTATCACCTGATAATTTGAACTGCAAACTCTATATCTGTAGGTCTCGCTCATGGCTAATATGTTCTCTTGAAAAACTTAGAGCCACTAGAGAATTTATAGACTTAGAGCTGAGAGACCTTAGAGGTCATCTAATCCAATCATTTTATAGACAAGGAAACTGAATTCTAAAGAGGTTAAGGGACTTTTTCAAGGTCACCCAGGTAGAATAGACAGAGGTGAAATTTGAAACTAAGTACTCTAGTTCCAAACTGAACTTTTTTTTAATGTACCATGCTGCTTCTTTTTTTTAAAATAAAATTTATTGTTATCTTTTGTTTTAAAATTGCCTAAGTTTTCATCGTATTTCTGTCAACTCTCCTTCCCTTCACCTTTTCCCTGTAGCTAGCCTCACACTGCCCTTTTTTAATTCAAAATTTACTTCCCTCTTTCTAAAGGTATTTCCTAATGAAGAAATAGGAAAAAAGGAGAGTTGCAGCTCTTAATTTTTCAAAAATATAAAATCTATCAGACCTTGAATTCATTCACTGTAAGATTTAACTTTTAAGACTATTAAAAGTCTTTTGCTTGCAGAGGGAGGGGCTCTTATGTTTTACAGGCAGTGTGGAAGACTTGTTATTAGAGTGTTATGGAAACCAGGTGTTAGAACTGATTAGTCACTAATCTGCCATCTCTGGGAGCTTGGCTCCAATCTTCCCTTCATCAGAAGCATTCTGTTGCGTTAATTTATTCATCCCAGCTCTAAGAACCTTGTCAGATCAACATGGTGGTCTCTGCTGAGTCCCTAATGCACTATAGCCCAGATCACAAACTCACTATATGACACATAATTCAGGATAATTGGCAGTCAGTGCTCAAACAGGCCTGTGATTAAATGGGTATGGAGATTGAAATAGCCTCCCACCTATTAGAAGGTAGTCTCACTAGGCCAATGCTGCTCTACATTGGTGCTTACTGTTGGACAGCTTCATATTACTTCGTAGGCTTTATGGGGTCTGTGATTGATGAACATAGCACTTCTTTCTCCTCGTAATATTTTACCTTTCAAAATATTAAATGAGTCACTTAACTTTATATTTCCATTTTTAGACTCCATCTTAGCTCTTCATTATTGTATCTTAATGAGCACTGGAGTTATTGGAAACCCTCTTAAGTATAAAAGAAAAAAAAAATACAATATCTTTCTTTTTATGCTTTAGTTACAATTGCCTAGCATTAGACAGCTGTTTACAATGTCAAAGAAAAAGAACTTTGAAGTTTTTGATACTTGGTAGCAAATGTGATCATTTCTATATTTTGAAACAACTTGAAGTGTAGCTCCAAGAAACTGTTTAGATAGTGGTGACAGCCTGTATTGCCACTCACTCAAAACATTATTTCTGACCATTCTTGAGAGCTCTCACTGGAGGTTCCTGTTTTACCAGACTTCTGGTTATTTTATTGGTGGTTTTTAAAACTTCCCTATTTTTCTTTAGGTAGATGGCTTTAAAGGCAAACCCACATTTTCTTAAGGAGCAATGGACAAAGGTTTGACTTCAAATTGTCATTTCTTGGATATCATTACCTGAAAGCATCTTCCCTAGAAATGAAACGGTGAAGCTCCTAAGGAAATGACAGAAGTAATCCTACTAAGACATTGTTTCTAAACATGAATTAACTGGTCCTGCTAATTCATATATATAGCATATTATATATTTATTACCCATAATTCATATATATGTATATATGCAAATGTGTGTATATTTATATTTATTTGTTTGTTTAATTCATATAGGGGAGCCTGATAAGAATTAGAGAAAAAGATAAATGATTCTATAGTCAGAAAGATAGAGTTCAGATTCTCTCTGTGAAATTCACTACCTTTGTGACCTTGAATAAATCATTTCATGTCTTTGGGCTTCAGTTTCCTCATCTGTAAAATGAAGAAGTTGGCTTGATAATATTTAAGATCCTTTCCAACTCCAGATTTATCATCCTTTGATCAATGAAATCATATATCATATTATAGAATGTTAGAGAAAGGACCTCCAGATCTTCTTGAGCAATCCCATCACTTTGAAGACAAAGAAACAAAAGCCTAGAAAAAAATGAAATATTTATGGTTGCAAATGGCTATTTAATGGCAGGATCTCCTGATTCCCAATCAAAAGTTCTTTTCCATATATTTCTCTCAGTGAGGGAGCAATGAAAGGATTTTCCATGTCTTGTTTGCTTGTTCTCTTTCTGTTAATACTCTAAAGAACTAATGTATTAGCCATGTTTTGAAATTTAGGAGATTAAAATACTTTGGCATATGACTCCAAATCTTTACAAACTTTAAAGACTATAAAAATGGAGATAGTAGAAAATGGTATGGAAAGATAAGGAGGGAATGGTAAGAAAAGCAGAGTATAGAAAGCTGCAATAATGTCCTTGATTTTAAGGGAGTAGGGAGGAAGTAAATGATTACAGATAGGTTCATGGTCTTGCTCTCTCCATTTTTATTTAGAAATATAATATCAGTGATGGGCAGTTTGTTAAAGGACATGCAAACAACTATTTGCATGGATGATAGAATTTTTGATGCATATAAACACTACGCAATGTGGTCTCAAAACGAAAACAGTGTTGATTCTGTAGCATTGCTTAGGATGGGTGTGGGGGAGGAAAGGGATAAACATAATGTGTTTTGTTCACAAAAAGTGCTATTCCACTGTCAGCTACAATTTCTCTTAAATCCATTAAGACTACTACACTGTAACTCTAGTCAGAAAGACAGACATCATTATACACATTTGTTCCTGACACCTTGGGGTACATTTTCAGCTTGGTACCCCTGGGAAATCACTGTAGGTGTGCAATTCCTACTGCTGTTAAATGGAGGTGTGAATCTGATTCCCTATTTACAACAAAGGAAACTTTTTCTATTTGTATCTACTTTTAAAGTAGGCAGAAGATAACTTTGTTTTCTCAAGCTTTTCAGTTTGCTTAAGTGGGTCCTCCAAGTTTTCGCCTTTGTACCCAGCCTGGGGAATCTCTTCCATATGGTTTATATCAGCCAGAATAAAAAAATAAATCAATTCCTCTCCGCATAGATGTTCTCTATTTTCACATACAAATTCCATTAACCTTAGCCAGAGCCATAGACCTAGTGGAAGGGAAAGGGGGATTGTTGTTTTTAACTCTTAAAGTTCAGGGCCTTGTAGTTGCTTATCAGTAATGAAATCAATCTTGTATTTATTCTTAGTCCTGTTTTTCACTGAAGATACATTGAAAATGCTACCTACAAATCATCACATTATACTCTCTCTTGGTCAGATTGCGTGGCTATTTTCAGCAAGGCTAAATTCCCAGCAAAAATGCTCAAAATGAACTGCACCATGTGATAAGCTTGTGCCAAGTTTTCCCTCCAGTCCAGAATCTGTGATGTTTCCAATTCTTGATGATTCTATCTCTATAATATCTCACGTCTCCTCCTCTCACCTTGTTCATTTTATTTTCTGCTACTCTTTCACATTCTCTTTATTCCAAGAAAACTGGCCTCGTAGCTATTTCTCTTACATGATGTTCTATCTCCTCTCTTCCCTCATGTTGTTGTTGTTGTTGTTGTTGTTGTTGTTGTTGTTGTTGTTGTTTTGTCCAAGAGGCCCCCATATCTAAAGTGGACTTCTTCATTCCTATGTCTCAAAATCTTTAGCTCCCTTCAAAGAATCACTCATGTTCCACCTCCTTTTAAAGACTTGTTTCACTCAATTGTTATTGTGCTTTTTTGTAAAATGTTTTACCTGTAATTGATGTTTATTCATATGTTTACATTTGTTTGTACTTAACTGTTTGCACATAGTTCCTCTCATTAGATTATAAGCTTTTTGAGGGCAGAAGTTGTCTTTTACTTTTCTTTATATTCCCAGGACTTAAATAGTACCTGATACATATTAGGTGCTTAATAAATGATTACTGGCTGAATATGTTTATGTGTAATATATCCACAGAAGGATGTAAGAGCCTTAAGCATAGGAACTATTTGATTTTTCTTTCTTAGGTAAAGCAAGTGCTGAATAAATATTTTTGAAATTGAATTGAATTACCTTCATTGATAAGTTCTGGAAAGAAAGAAAGGGAAAGAGGTTTCTCCTCTTAGGCTTGGTAAAGCCATTTGTACTTTGCTATGGCTGGGCAAAACATCCCACTTCCAAAGATTTGGATCCCATCCAAATTATTGTCCTCTAGCAATTAATTAGTAAAGTATATTAGATTCATGTGATTCATAACAACTCGGCTCAACATAAATAATGGAAAATGACACAAAGCAAAAATGCTTGCCTTCTTTAGAGGCCTCTGATTTTCTTCCTAGTTCTACATAGCCCTCTTTAAACATGATTGCCACTAATAAACGCATAGGATAGACTCTGATTTTTAAATGTACATTGAAACTCATCTAATACAAAATTAACCTATCTTTGTTAAGGAAACTGTAAATTATTAAGGTAGCATGCCAAGTTACAGATTTATAAATTTGGAAGATTTCTACATGAGCCACCTTTGACTTTATGAAAAATATTCCTTTTCTCTTGAAATTGGTTTTAAATCTAAACCATAAAATAAAAATTAATTTGAGGGGAAAAGAATGTAAGATAGAACTGAGTGTGCAATTTCTGACAATAAAAAAACAAAAACAAAAAGAAAAACGATTTCTTCTAGCTAGTTGGTACTTCGCTAAACCTAACAGTATAATTGGGCCAGTGAGGCAGTGACAATAATAATACAAGTAACACTCAAAGGAAAGTGCAAAGGGAACATGGAGACATAACACTCGAAGGAGAGTGCAAAGGGAACATGGAGACATACAGTTAATTGTCCTTCCTGTTTCTGCCTGATCACATGTCAGATAAGTTTTTGATTGCTTTGGCAATGATAACCCTCCCTCCTTTTTGCTTTCATCAGGCAATATGTGTGACACAGCATTAAGTCACATGTAGAATGAAGCATCTTCTATCATTAGCAAAGTGTGCAAGAGCTAAATTAGCACTTGTAGCTAAATGGGAGCAGTCTTCATTGATTCTAGAGGAAAGGAAGATCACTTTTATCAGCCTTCAGAAGATCACTCACATACCCAAAAGTCAAAAGGAAAAAAAAAGGGAATGTGACATGGGAAGGATCCTCAGTCCCTTTAAAGATCCAACAAGGCATCTATTATTTTTGCTTAGTGGTCAGTAAGATTTCTTCCCCATCTCAAAGGTTCCCAATGCTTAGTGACACATAGGAGGGATCAGTAGGGAACTGATCAACTCCCAAGGCACCAAACTGCTGAGCATATATAAATGGTAACTCAGTATAAGGAAGGACAATTTTGCTGTATCCTATGTAACCCCCAATTACAAGTCAAAAATAAATTCAGTTCAATTCAACAAGCATTTGCATCTAAATCATGATCAGTGAGTAAAATGATAGCATTATTCTGATTGGAACTGCATGTTTCCATTGAACTGGAACAAATTAGTATATTTTACTTAATTATAACTTCAAATAGTGTGAATTCAAATGCATGTGACCACTTCACAGCATTTGTAATGCGGGAGAAACTGAGGCAGGATAGAGATTAGAAATTTTTAATAATTTATTGATAGTGGGGGCAGCTAGGTGGCGCAGTGGATAAAGCACCAGTCCTGAAGTCAGGAGGACCTGAGTTCAAATTTGATTTCAGACACTTAACATTCCCTAGCTGTGTGACCCTGGGCAAGTCACTTAACCCCAATTGCCTCAGCAAAAAGCAAATAATAATAATAATAATAATTTATTAATAGTGGAGAGTTTGGATGACATGGCCATGTGGCTGAGTGGGACTCTTTTCTCAAAGCATTCAATCCCAGAGCAAGAGACTCTTATAAGGCTCCAGAGATCAGGGAAACAAACACAAGGGGAGGGGATAGAGAACTGGGAGGATAGAAGTTCCAGAAAAAGACCATAAATTCAGTTCTGACAGGTTGGGGATATGGAGGAAGGATCATAAATTCTGATAAGTTTGGGAAGAAGCTAGGAGACACTGAGTCTGAGACCAGAAAGATATGCCCAAACTTTGGAGATAAGCCATCTGGAGTTTTATGACTCTTTGGAATGCTAGTGGCCAGAGCTCCTAGCCCTAATTATCTCAGTCCTAATGGCCAGGAAGGGGGGTTGCCAGTGAGACCGAACAATTCAGGGAAATTGAGGAAGAACAATTCAGGGAAACTGAGACGGGAACTGAGGCACAACACATTCACTATTCACACTAATATGTATCCAGCTATACTAGAAGAAAATGTGTGTTCAAACCCTAGCTCTGGTACATATACTTTATGATTCTGGGCAAGTCATTGTCCAAATGTACTCTGTGGTTCTCCTTTCCTCATCTCTAAAAGAGGTTTGGTTCTGCCATTTGTTATCTATGTGACTTGGGCTTGTCATTTATTAAACCACTCTGAACCTCATTCTCTGTTCTGAAGTAAAGTTGAATTAGATGACCTCTAAAGTCCAGCTTTTTTTTTTTCCTCATTTCATATTTACTTATTTGATATTAAAATATTTTGGAATATAGAATTCTTTTAAAATATTTTATTGTGCTTTTTTCTGGTTATACATGTACATTAATTTTTTAAACACAGATTTCTTTATGAATCATGTTTGGAGAGAAAAATCAGATCAAAATTAAAAAAAAAACAGAAAAAAAAGAGGGAAAGGGGAAAAAGTGAATATAATATTCAGTCTCCTTAGTTCTTTTTCTGTATGCAGATGGTATTTTCTATTCAGAATTTATTGGGATTGTCTTGGATCCCTGAACCACTGAGAACAACGAAGTCTTTCATAGGTGATCATTGCACAATCTTGCTTTTGCTCTGTACAGTGTATTCCCAGTTCTGTTTATTTGGCTCAGTATCAATTTGTGTAAATTTTTCCAGGCCTTTTTAATATCAGTTTGTTCATCAATTTTATAGAGCAGTAATATTCCATTATTTTAATATAACATAGCTTATTCAGTCATTCCCCAGTTGATGGACATCTATTCATTTTCCAATTCTTTGTCATCACAAAAAGAACTGCTACAAACAATTTTGCATATGTGGGTCTTTTTCCTTCCTTTATGATTTTCTTGGGATACAGACCCAGTAGTAGCATTGCTGGATCATAGGATATGCATAGTTTTATAGCCCTTTGGGCATCTCTCCAGAGTGGTTGGATTATTTCACAACTCCAACAATGCATTAATGTCCTAGTTTTTGCATATCCCTTCCAACATTTATCATTATCTTTTCTTGTCATTTTAGCCAATTGGAGAGGTGTGAGGTGGTACCTCAGAGTTGTTTTAATTTTTATTTCTCTAATTAAAGTGATTTAGAGCATTTTGTCATATGAGTATAGATAGCTTTAATTTCACCACTTGAAAATTTTCTGTTCATATGCTTTGGCCATTTATCAATTGGGGAATGACTGGTATTTTTATAAATTTGACACAATTCTTTACATATTGTAGAAGTGAGGCCTTTATCAGAACACTGGCTGTAAACATTTTTATCAGCTTTGTACTTTCCTTTTAATCTTGTTTCTGCTGGTTTTGTTTGTGCAAAACCTTTTTAATTTAATGTAATTCATTTTGCATTTCATAATGCTGTCTAGTTCTTCTTTGGTCATCAATTCCTTCCTTCTCCAAAGATTTGATAAGTAAAATATCCCTTGCTCTCCTAATTTGCTTATGATATCACCCTGTATGCCCAAATCCTGTACCCATTTTGACCTTATTTTAGTATAGGGTGTGAGATGTAGGCCTATGCTTTGTTTCTGACATTTTCCAGTTTTCCCAGCAATTTTTTGTGAAACAGTTAGTTGTTATCCTAAAAGCTGGAGTTTAAGGGTTTATCAAATATTAGATTATAGTCATTGATTATTATATCATGTGTATCTAAACTGTGCCACTGATCCACCACTCTATTTCTTAGGCAGTACCAAATGGTTTTGATTACTGCTGCATTATATTAGAGTTTTAGGTCTGATACTGCTAGACCACCATAGTTTGTATATTTTTCTTCATTAATTCCCTTAATATTCTTGACCTTTTGTTTTTCCAAATAAATTTTTTTTATTATTTTTCCTAGCTCTATTAAATATTTTTTGGCAGTTTGATTGGTATGGCACTGAACAAATAAGAGCAATTTGGGTAGAATTGTCCTTTTTATTATATTAGCTCGGTCTAGCTTCTTACTATGGGTTTCAGCCCCATATAGAGTCTCTTAACTAAAGGTGGGGGTCACAAAATTATGATTATTATTAGTAAATGTTTGATTTGCATACCTATTTTATTTACCAGTATTCTTGGGATCATGTAGAAATTTTTTGGATAAAAAGAGGTCATGAGTGTAAAAAATTAAGAAATTCTGTTGTAAAGCTCTTCTCACCTCTAAATCTTGAATCATACAAATATCATCTGAGATAAATGATAATTAAGTCATTTGATAAGATTTGCTTCCCAGTCACTTAGAAAAGGCCTCAGGGATTAATATATAACCCACAGTATCAGTTTCTGGTTTCTGATAGGTTTTAATTTTTTTTTCAATAATCCTATTTCATTGTAATTGGTTTTATTTGTAATTCATACTTCATTTTATATAATCAAAATATTATTGTAAGAAGTATTCATAAGCTTTAGCATACTATCAAAGGCATCCATGATACAAAATGCTGATGATAATAATGATGATGATGACAACAGCTTGTCTTTATATAGAGCACTTTAAGGTCTGCAAAGTTCTTTAAATTCAGTTTTCACAACTTTTGTTATACAAAAGTGCTTTTAGTATCCCCAATTTACTTATGAGAAACTGAAATACAAAAAAAATTGACTTGCCCAGGGTCATACAGCCATTAAGTGTGTGAAACAATATTCAAAAAACAAACTCAGGGCTTCCTAACACCAACTCCAGTATATTCAGTGCATTGTCAAGTAGTCTCCCAGGCAAACAGTATATAATAAAACAAAACAAAACAAAAACTTTCGCTGCTCCCTACCATTTCATCAAGCTAGTCTATCTCATTTCTCTCTCTTTGTCATACTCCTGGGGGGGGGGGAGAGGGGGAAATTATCTCTCCTCACTTCTTTCACTTTCTCCCTTCTCAGTCTTCAATTCTTTCCAGTGGAACTTCAAGTTTCATCCCTTTATTAATACTGTTCTCACTAAAGTTGCCAGCATTCTCTTACTTCCCCTATCTAATGATCTTTTCTCCATCCTCACACTTCTTCATATATTTGCTATATTAAATATTGATGACACTTTACTTTCCTTGATATTCACTCTGGACTTTTATTATGCTTCTCTCTTTTGGTCAGTGCCTCTGTCTAGTCTGACCACTCTTTTGCATTCTTTTTGTTTCCTGGTTCTTCACCTAGATAATGTCCTATGGGTGTTCCTCTGCTCCCTCCTCCCCTAGGCTATCCTTTACTCTTTTCTCTTTATATTCTGTCTTGATGATCTCATCATTTCCCAGGGTTTTAATTATACCTCATAATGATACTTAGATTATTCTCCACCCCAGTGTTTCCTGAGCCTCAATCTTATGAGGTGTTTTGGAAACAATCTCAAACTCAACATATCCAATATAGCCCTAAAAATTTCATCTTGGAGGCAGCTAGATGGCACAGTGGATAAAACACCAGCCCTGAAGTCAGGAGGACCTAAGTTCAAATTTGATCTCAAACACTTTAACACTTCCTAGCTGTGTGACCGTAGGCAAGTCACTTAAGCTCAATTGTCTCAAAAAAATAATAATTTCCTCTAAACCATCTTCTCTTTCAGACTTCCCTGTTTCAGTCAAAGGTACCACCATGCTTCCAGTCTTCCAGGTTTATAAACTTCTGTTAATCTTGACCCCTCATTTTCCTTTTATAAAATGAGAGACTTGAGGAAGGAGATCAGTTAGGAAACCATTGAAATAATCTAGGCAAGAGGTAATGAGGAGCTGAACTAAGATATTACTGTGTATGTAGAGTGAAGATAAAGGGATACAAAAGTTGTTGTGGAGATAAATAAGCTAGATTTGGCAAATGATTTAAAAGCTTATCTCTATCTAGATCTAGATATAGATATACACACATATATATACACACATAAAATCTCTATATATGTGTATATGCATATATATACCTTTTCTTATGTATATGTATTATATTTATCTTCATCATAAATGTATATATGCACATATATATGATGAGAAATTATACATATATATATATATAAAAGGAGAGATTTTATGTATGTGTGTATATATATGTATAAACACATATACAGACATACACACTAACATATGTGTGTATATATGTGGGTGTAGATGCATGCATCCTGCTTGATCTCCTTGCCTCAATTTTCTTGTTGCTTTGTCCGTTCTCCATACTCTTGAGCCTCCTCCCTAAATCCCTGGAAGCCCAGAACACCAGCAATGAAGATCATTTGGTAGGGAATAAATAAGCACTAAATGCTTATCCACTGGAACGGAGTGCATCTTCTTTTAATTGACTTGGTTCTGAATTTAGTCTTAGGCTTCCACAGTCACTATCTCTCACTTGCCCCTCTTTCCACTCTGCTCCCTGGAATACTCTTTTGTTGTTACCAAATGTCCCTTTCTTCCTTCCATTCACTTTCCTTCCATATTTTGGTGCTGAGACGTGGCTTTCTCCTCAAGATGTCCTGTCTCTTGGTACTCTCTCCAGGTTTAGCTGCTCCTTTTAGTTTGTTTATTTTTTTTTTTTAAACATTTTATTTTTCCCAATTACATATAGAGACAATTTTTAACATTCATTAGAGTTGGGGTTTTTTTTTAATTCCAAAATTTTCCCCCTCCTTCCTTTACCTCCTTCCCTCGCTGAGACTCTAAGCAACTTGATATGGATAATATATGTGCAATCATGTAAGACTTTTCCATATTAGTCATGCTGTGAAAGAAACAGACCAAGAGGGGGGGAAAAAAAAACTATGAAAAAAATAAAGTGAAAAATAGTGTGCTTCGATCTACCTTCAGACTCCCATTAGTTCTTTCTCAAGATGTGAATATTGGCTGCTCCTTTTGTCATGCTTTTTGACACAGATGACTAGTAAGAAGAGTTGGTATACTCTTTGCTCTGTACTACCACTTTCAAACACTTCCTCTCTTATCTTTCATTTAGCAACTATTTCCACTCCTTTTAAGTTTATTACATCTGGTCCAGATTCTTCCTGTTATTATTGAAGTCAGTCTTTGTCCTTCCAGATAGGATTGGTATTTGGATATCAGCTTCCTTCTTCTTAACCCCATCCCCTTAAAATATTCTGGCCTCAGATTCTTAGCCTCCTCATGTCCTATGAACACTGTCTCTAGTTACTTCAATAAGGCACAGGGGTGGTCACACCAAGGAGCTGGTGAGATGAATGAAAAGCCTGAGAGGCAGAGTTTCTGGGTTATTAGTTTATTAATGAAGCTAACTGATAATCAATACATTGACTGTTAGTTGGTTTCTCTCAGTAACCAGACAAAAAACATGGAGATCACTGAATGCTTAAATACTTTTGGAAAAGGTGGTGCTTCTGACAAGTGAAAATCAATCCTGATTGGTGTGTAATTAATGAAGGAGTGGACATAATAATGAGAAGGTGGGATAAAAGTCTTCAGCTCCTTCTGCAGAGAATGTGACTTGTTCTCAGACATCTCAGCAATTTGGATAAAGGAATCCATCTCTACCCAGACCACTCAGATTAGTTTTTCTCCTTCATAAAGTGGTTTATCTTAGATCACCAAGAGGATCTGAGTGCAAGGGCATAGACTTAGTTTGCAAAGGCAAGAAATCACCTAGATTAAATTCTATTTACACTCTAAATAAAAGGCCTTCTAGTTGGGTGAGGTCCTGCCTAAAATTGCAAATATACCCCAAGGATTAGGTCAATCTCATCTATTAGCCTTGTCCTTCAGAGGTTGACTGAATGAATTACAAGAACTGGTCTCAGAATGAGGAAATAGAAAGGAAAAACCTCTATTCTAATTTAATAATTGGTTATTCATATTCACTGGTAACTATTCACTTCTTTCATTGGTAATGCAAAGTCAGAAATCAAAGAGTCCCTGTCCTTAAGGAATTTATAATCTAGCCAAGGGAGATAAGCTGTGCATTTATAGATATATGTGGAATTGAAATAAAATAGACATGTAGTCATTTTGGGGAGGAAGATCTGGAATTTTGCAAGTTCATGAAAACCCTCATTTAGAAGGTTGTGCTACAATTGAAATTTGAAAGAAACTAGGGATTCTGTGATGTGGGGTAAAGAGGCAGTACAATCCATGTACAAAGATGAGCAAAATTAAAATCGAGATTAAAGATGAAATGTAGTATATTAGGAACACAAAGAAGGTCATTTAGGATGAACCATAATAACACAGGAAAAGGAATAACATAAAATGAACTTGAAAGATAAGATGGAACAAGATTGAAAATCCTCAAAATACCAAACAGTAATCTATATTTAATACTAAAAACTAAGGGTCAGACAAGGAACCATTGGGGTTTATTTAGCCAGAGAATGTCATGGTCAAATCTGCACTTTAGGAAATTAACTAGCAGCTGTGTGGAGGATAGATTACAGTGGGGAAAAATGTGAGTCTGGGACACTAATTAGGCACCTACTGCACTAGTTAGATGAGGTGATAAAGACCTGATGAAGAGTGGAACTTTATGAATGGAAGGGACACACAGAAGAGCAATGTTGTGGAGACAGATTAACAACTGATTGGATATGGTAGGTAAGTGATAATGAAGAGTTGAGGAGGACTTTGAGATTGCAAACTTAAGTGACTGCAAGGCTGGTGGTGGTACACTTGACAGTAGCAGGAAAATTTGGAAGAGTGATAGGTTTATAGCAAAAGAAATTGAGGGTATTTTTTGGACATTAAATTTGTGATACCTATAGGATATCAGGTTCGAAATATCCAATGAATAGTTTATAATAGTCTGGGAAATGCACTTGCCCTTCTTATCTTATAATAGAATATTTAAGGAATGAGGGAAATCTACTCCCTTTCATTGCTGTTTTTCATTGCAACCTGTGAACTTAATAGTACTTTGTATAATTATAATAATCAGCATTTATATAGCACCTTCCTGGCTGTAGTGTTAGGCATATATTATCTCATTTAATCCTTATAATAATCCTATGAGTTAGATTGTATTAATAGTCCCATTTTGCAAATGAGTAAATTGAGACTGATAGAGATCAAATGATTTTCTCAGAATCACAGCTTGTGATATAGCATTTGTCTATAGTAGGATTCAAACTCAAGCCTTCTTTACTCCAAGTTAAGGGTTCTATTCACTATGATACCTTACCGACTGAAAATTAATTTAGTTGCAGACCCCACATTTTGTAAATAGGAAAATGCTGCCCAGGGAAGTTAAATGACTTGTCCAGAATCATACACACACTAATGCCAAAGCTAATTGACTTCCAGGTCAATGCACTTCGAACTATAATTTCTTTTTAAAGTAATTTCCTTTTATCAAAGGGAGTTGAAAGGGGCAAAAGGGAAATAGTTGTGAAACATTATAACATGTCATGTACATCATTACACAAAGAGTATTACTCCCCAAATTCCAAAAGGAGGAAAGAGATGCACAGGCAGCTTATGGTCCCAGCTGTTTCATTGATCATACGCCACTAGTCTTGTAGCACACAGTTGAATTGCTTTTCCCTGAGGGAACCAATGTCTCCAGGTGTGCTAATAATAAAATTAATAGCTTAGAGAAACTGCTTGCTGCAGCAACAGTGGCAAGAGAAAGGGAGGATCGATTTCAGTGTTTAACTGTCCTAATTCCACAGTGTATACCCTCCTCAGCCCCCCGTGAGCCACGCTCAGTCTCACAGTTAATCAATAGATCTCTGATTTAAAACAAAGAACCAGTTTCAAGATTAGAAGTCTTTGTGAATAAAAAGATGTATGGTAAAACTGTCAGAACCTTTCAGTTCCTATCTTGACACAGCAACAAGGAAGGCAGTAGCTATGTGATATGAAAAAAACTAGCCAAAGTCAACTGTATCCTATTCCACCTGTAAACAGTACTAATAAAATACTTAGGTGCTGTGAGTGCTGATGGCATAATATAAGCAGGGATTTATTGAGTCACATAGTGTTTAAAGGACTGTGAACATGAAGTGAATATTTTCAGTAACATAGAAGGTAATATGTTCCTGGTCTAATTGGCTTGCATCTAGTTTCTCATAACTAGTGTCTTCATCTTCCCCAGAGGGAAAGATCAACCTTACCATCAGTTTCCTTGTTTCAACTGAAGTCACTATCATCCTTCTAGTTCCCAAAGCATAGGACTTTAGATGCATTTTCAATTCCTTCTTTTTCTCCTTTGTTCTCATTAACATGTAATTAAATCTTCCCCAAACTTGCTTTCAACTGCATTACAAGAGCCCTCCTTTTCAGTATTTCCTTTCACTAATTTAGCCTATTCTCATCTCTAGATTTCTTTCTCTAGTTTCACTTCTTCCTCTTAAAGTCTTTCACTTGCATAGGTAAGTTCAGGTGCCATTTCTACATGAGGTCTTTCTTCATCACCCCATTAATAGCATACTCTGTCTCCCAACTTCCTTTATGTTTACTTGTGTGTTGAATGTACATTACTTAAGATCAGTTACTGTTCAGTCTCATTAAACATTTGTCAAATTGAATAGAATTATAATTCTTACTGTCTTCCACACTAGTCTGTCTCTATGTGTTAGGCAATCTGTTTTTCTGAATTCACAACTCATCTCAAAATTGTCTTTTAGGGAGAGCACTGAGAAGATATCCACTTCTTTTTGGCATTTTTTTTAACTGTCAACTAGCTCCTACTTCCCCAATAAGTAAATAAATTAACTCTCATAATATATTATTTGAATTCCTATGAGGTAGAGACTGATTATTCTTTATTTTGTCTACTTCGTACCTAACAAACCGATAAAATATTTGATTAGAAGACTAAAAATATCCAGTCTTACTTGCCATTATTAAATAAACATTTAAAATGGATTAAATATTGATTTCATTTGTTTTACTCAACAATAATAACTCACAATTGTAAACTTTTTTTAATCTTAGAGAGTTTTATTGTAGGTACTATCTTACCTCCATTTTATAGTGGTAAAAACAGTTTTTGAAAAGTTAAATGACTTAATCAACTAGTAAAGTCTATAAGTGCAGCCCAAGCTTAAACCTAGTTTTTGTGACTGCCACTTCCTTGCTGTTTTCATTATTGCACACTATTTCTCACTGTGCATTCTTCTACAGCTCTCAGTCAATTCAGTCAGCCAGGTAGTATTTACTAAGTATCTGTTGTGTGCCAGGAATTGTATTAAGCATTGGGATTACAAAGAAAGACAAAAGAGGTCCTTGCTCTTGAAACAGTTTACCCTCTAATAGAGGAGACAATCTGAACTTAAAAGAAACTATGTATTAAAAGCTATATACTGGATACATTGGAGATAGTCACATAGCAAGGATAGTAATATTAAGGGGGATTGGGAAAGGCTTTTTGTTAAAGATGGGATTTTGACTAAAACCTGAGTGAAGCTAGATAATTTGAGAGACAGGTATAAGGGAGGGAAAGAGTTCCAGGTAAGTGAAAACCTTAGGAGCATATACAGTATAAAAAAACTGGAAAGATAGGAAGAGGTCAAGCTATTAAAAAAAAAAAAAAAAAAAAAAAAAAAAAAAAAAACAATTCTAAAAGCTAAATGGAGCAGTGCTTTTATTGGGAAATGAGGTAACATCAACACTGGTCTGGTTTAGACTCTTTGGGGTACTTTATTATAAATATTTTACTATAGGATTACTATAGGGCTAAAATAACTCTAAGAAACTAGTTGGCATTTTTAATTATACAAGGTTCTTCTTTTGCTTTATATGTGGAAGAAGGAAAATCTTTACTTTTAAGTCACAGATAGTAAAGCAGAGTGGCTTATTCATTTTTCCCCATGTGAATCCCCCAAAGGCAAAGCACTTAATTTGGAAACCAGAAACTGGCATTAAGTTGAGTTTTTCATATTTATTTTTTACAGTGGCAGTGGGAGTTGAGTCTCAGTGTGGGCTCTCTTCCACTCATTATCCTGACATGAAGATTGTTCTGTGTTAGCTCATCTGAATGAAGCCCTTTTTATTTTTAGCCATTCTCTTTATTGCATTAACTTCTGTTGCTTTCTTGTTAGTGTTTGTGGTTGCTGCAGTAGTGTCAATGTACATGCAACAATAGGTGATGAACAGGATGGTCAGAGGAAAACTTACCAGTTAATTCTCCTCAGAGGAGAGTTTTTTCTTTTTGGAGTCATGAGCCTTTGAGGTCTTATAGCCAGTTAACCCTTAAAACCATAAGTAAATAAGATTCTATTCTTAGAACTTTGTTTTCCCACTGTGATTAATGCACTTTCAAATGTGTGATCTGAAGCAGGCTAATCTGTTGCCTACAAAGGAAGATAGTGGGAGAACTACATACATAGACACAACAGAAGGAACACTTGATTTGCAGCTGGACTATTTGGTTTTCAATCCTGAAAATATTGGGAGTGTTCTGAGATTTCCTTTGCAAGCCTTTTCTACTGCTTTCTATTCCACTGAATTTTTCTAACTCAAAATTTTATTTCATGCTTAAAGCTCTTGGAACTTGCCTCCTCTCTGCTTTATTTATTTTTTAATAGTTTCTCATAGAAAGCAACCTCATTTTTGCTAAGTGGCATCCTATAACATACTTTGGGCCTGGAATTTCCTTACATGGAATCTTCAGTTTCTGTAAATTGAATAAATGCCCTACTTTAATAATGGTGTCACGAAAATTCTATACTGAAAATATACTTAAAAGAAGGAGGACATGAGCTGCTGCAGCTCACCTTTAAGCATTTAAAGAGGTCTTTAGGGAAATAAAACAACATTTTGTTGCCTTTAAGAGGTAAGGTCAGTTCAATAAAAAAGAAAATGAAAGACCCAACCTTGGTTTTACATTCCAAGAAATTATAATAGTGAACAGAAAATAAAGTCATGCCCAAGAGTTAGTATTCATAAATATAGAGTATAATGCTGAAGTTCATGGATTTTTTAAGAAACTTATTTGAGCAAATGGTTATTTCAGTTATGATGTTGTCATTTTGTTTAATGGCTACTAGCATAGTATGTTGAAATGAGTAAGAGCTCTATTGGCTGGGAAGAATACCTTCTGATTAAATCAGATGTGGTTTTTCCCCCTCCTGATGCTTTAGCCAAACAGTTTATAAAAGTACCCTATGTCTGATCATATTTTGGTTCTAATTGGCTCTAAGGGCTTTTAGTTTAAAGATTGGTATTTTCGTGATTAAGCTCTTTGATGATTAGTCTCCTTTTTGTCTCAACTTTTGTCGTAAATGATGTGTGGTGCTTTGGTGGACTTCCTGATGGGTTGATTGATGAAACTGAGTTCTGTTTCAGTATTGGTTCTCTATTGATTCCTTGCAATTATCATTGTATTCTGTGTTTCCGTTTCCATCTTTTGATATTCATTCATTTTGGTGTTTACATGATCATTAAGAAGGAATTAGTTTTTCAAAATTTCTATTTTTTTTTGTTTTTATTTTGTTCTCTAGTATTTCCTTAACTTGTGTCCTAGTTCAACTGGATTCTACGTGTACCTTGTACATCTCATGCATTTTCCTGCCTGATTGATTTTGCTCATGTCATTACCTCCAATTGGATGACTTGTTTTCTTCCTTTCTTCCTATTTTTAAAAATCCAACCCATAGTCCAAGATGCCACCTTTTTCAGAAAACCTATTTGATCTCTCACTCTTGCTTTTTCTTTGGAATTTCCATAGCAATTTGTACCTTTCCACACCTACCACATCCAATACATTTTATGAACACCTTTTGCCCTCTACTAGATTATAAACTACCTTAGGGGAAAGATTGAGTTTTATTAACATCAATTTAGTAGTTTTTTGCAGCTTGTGAGTAGTCTCTCAATATCATTAGCAAGTGCTTTTGATCATTGTGCCTAAAGCAATCCAGTAGAGTCCCCATTCAAGTTTCCAGAGATTGAAATTTCTTGCATTTGACCTCTTTTCACTTCAATCTCCAGTGTTCTGAACTATGTTCTGAGTAAACACAGAAGTTTAGTAGTTTGTCATTAGCCCCTATCTCTCCACATAGTAGGAGCCATAGATCATCTCAGTCACACAGCAAGGTGGTAATATAGAACTTTTGAAGTATGATAAAAAAAAATGCTTAAATGATTTTTTGGAGCATAACTGCTAGGCAAATTCAGTTTAAGACCTCTAAATCTCTCATCAAGGTCACAGTAATTTCAACCCTTTGAGATTCCAAATATTTTGGTTAATTCTGCCCCTCACTTTTCTAACTGGCAAATTGCCTGATCTAGGTTGAATTCAATTCTTATTGAAGGATCACTTTGATTTCATATAGTGAAAAATAAGAACAATTTACTTTAAATGGCAAACATTATGATCACAAAATGTATATTCTTTGAGTACAATACAATATTTTAAGCCAAATGCCCCCTAGATGAAAGGCTAAGAGTTCAATCTGCCTCTTACATCTCTATTTGGCTGGTTCTAAGATGTGGGAGAATAAACGGGAAAGTTAGGTAGCTTATAATTAATGTCTTTATTTCACCTTATTACAACTGACTGGTTCAGCCCTAAATGACTTGAGTCACATGATAGAACTTAAAGTGTGATACAGAAGTTTAGATGATTCTTTTGAGCATAACTATTAGGCAAGTTTGGTGTTGTAAAAGATTCAGTCTGATATTTTACCCATGATCAGAGGAACTCTACTTATTTTTAAATTAATTAATTTGATAATTTCCACAGTAATATTAAAAACATTTTTATATTTATTTTTAGTATTTTTTGAGTCTATGTTCTCTTCCTTATCCCCATGTACAATTCAGAAACTACATGTGAAGTTATATAAAACATTTCCATAAAAGTCAAGTTATAAAAGAAATTATAGATCTCCCACCCTCAGAATATTGCTATTATTTTGCATACAGTACATTTCACTTTGCTCATGGAGGACTTTCCAGATTTTTTTTTCTGCTGAGAGCATCATGCTCATCATTTCCCAGAAAACAGTAATATTCAGTCACAAACACATACCACAGTTTATTGAGCCATTCCCCAATTGGTAGGCATCCCTTCAATTTCCAATTATGTTTTTGCCCTGAGTTGAAAGCTGCTATGAATATTTTTGCACATATAGGTCATTTTTCTCTTTTGTTTTGTTTTGTTTTTGTTGTTTTGTTTTTTCTGAATCTTTTTGGTATTCATGCCTAGTATTGATATTGTGGAGTCAACGGATATGCATGAATGTATAGCCCTTTAAATTCAGATAAAAAAAAATATCAGTTTATCAATTGGGGCATGGCTCTTATTTTTTTTTTTATAAATTTGACTTAATTCTCTCTATGTTTGAGAAATGAGGCCTTATCAGAAGAACCTGCTTTGAAGTTTTTTTTTTACAATTACTATTACTTTCCCCTCTAATTCCTCCCCCCCCATTTATTTTCTCTCTTCTTTCACCGTGTCCCTCCTCAAAAGTGTTTTGCTACTGACCACTCTCTCTCCCAATATCCTTTCTCTTTCATCACCCTTCCCTCCTTTCCCATACCCCATTCTCCTCCTATTTTCCTGCAAGGTAGAATAGATTTCTATGCTCCTAATGGGTATGTATGTTATTTCCTATTCCAATTCTGATGAAAGTAAGGCAATTACACTTCTCTATACTCTGTTCCCGAGCTCATTCTTTCCTGGTAAAAGGGAACAAAACCTCAGATTTGAAATCTTTCCCATAGATTGTTTAGGAAGGCTTTTAGATTCTGGGAAGGTGAATTAAGTCAGTAAATCAATAAGTATTTCTTAACCATAAGTTTTGGGGAAGCAAATTCAAGCAAAAAAAGAAAATCCCTGCTCCCAAAGACCTTATAGTCCAATGGGGAAAAACATATAGAAAAGAGATGATTACCAGAGCTTATTAAAGGAGGTTTTGAGGGCAGGGCCAGGTAGATGGGGTTGGGAAAGATACCCATGGATACCTATGAGGAGTTGGTGGTGAAAAATTTCAAGTGAAAGATGATTGATTTTGACTCTTTCTCAAAAAAAAAAAAAAGTTAGTGAATAGGACCCTCATTGTTCACAAATTGATGCCAAAGGAGGCATACTTAGTAATGGTCTCCTAAGAGGGTGTGACCATTAACTTTGCCATTCCTCCTTTTTCTTCTGTGCTCCTTAAATCTGATATTGTCTCTTATGCTATTTAAACCTCACCAACTAGTTCAGGTCATATTGAGACCTTATAGGAAGTGTCCTTGTATTTGTAGTAACTTGACAGATATCATCCAGGGACATGGAACTAGTCATGCTCCTTACATTTGTATCCCTCTCAAGGTCTGGCATAATACCTTGCACATTTTAGACTATTGATAAATGTTCATTGCATGGATGAAGGGGAATATGAGCAATTCCATGACTGTCAGATATGAATGACAGTTTTATCTACAAGCATAAAAGAGACTTCTGCCAATGTTTGTTTGTTTGAATGAATTTTTTATTGTTATAATCTGAAAAGGAGATTTGCTAGCTGGTTGATATCTTAATAAATTGATTAGATCTATAGACTCATGAAGCTGAATATAAATCAGCTAGTCAGCTAATGAGAAAACAGGACATACAACAAGTAGGTAAAGGCAGCTTCATAGATAGGGAGAAATTCCCAATCCAGGAAAATCAGGGTTCAAATTCAGCCTCTGAAAAATACCAGCTATGTGACCCTGGACAAAACACTTAAAATTTTAGAGCTCTAGGCCAGATATATCAAACACTGGTTGACTCAAAGGCTTCAAATTCAGTCTATACAGGATTAAAATGTAATGAAGAAATATTTTTAAAAATAAATAAAAATAGAATAGAATAGAAACATGTTTATGTGTGATTTCCTAAGTCAAGATACTTCTGCAAGGATCTTGTGTATAGTTTAGTGGCCCTGTTTCTCTTTGAGTTTGAAACTACTACTCTGGACAACTTTCTAGGATAGAAAGATACTAGTTTATATTGATAAAGATAATTTCCTCATACAACTTTCCTATGCCAGAGGTCTGGTTTTCCTCTATAGAAAGGAGGGAAGAAAGAAAAGAAGAAGTGAAGGAAGGAGGAAGGGAGGGAGGGAGGGAGGGAGGAAAGAGGAAAGAAAGGAAGGAAGGAAAAAAAAAGGAAGGGGGCAGCTAGGTGGTGCAGTAGATAGAGCACCAGCCCAGAAGTCAGGAGGACCTAAGTTCAAATCTGGTCTCAGACACTTAACACTTCCTAGCTGTGTGATCTTGGGCAAGTCACTTAACCCCAATTGCCTCAGCAAAAAAAAAAAAAAAAAAAAAAAGGAAGGAAAAAATCAAACAAACATTTATTGTTTTCTATGTACCAGTTATTGTACTAAGCAGTTTTCAGATATTTAATTCTCAAAACAACCTTGGGAGATGGGTGCTAATATCTCCACTTAAAGTTAAAGAAACTGAGCCAGATAGAAGTTAAGTCACACAGTTTCTGAGTCCAGATTTTAATTCAGATTTTATTGAGTTCAGGTCAAGTATTCTCTCCATTGTGCTATGGTAAAACCAAAGGTTTTCAGAGTAGTGTCTGAAGAGCATCCCTAAGACCTTTTCAAGGGATTAGTGGGATAAAATCTATTTTCATAATAATACTAAAATTTTTATTTATAATATGGTAAAATTGCTAGACTAAATTAACAAACTAACTAAACTAACTAAACTAGCAAAACTAAACTAACAAAAGATCTTTGGAATCTTTCATTTTTAAGAATGTAAGGTGGTTTTGAAATACACTCCCCCCCCAAAAAAATTTAACGACTGCTAGATTAACTGCAAGATTAATGAAAGCATAGGTGACAACCCAGACAATGAATAAGTGGCAAATCTAGGAGGACTCCTTGTGTCCTCTCCACAAAGCTCACTAGAATTTCCATAGCAATAAATGTAATTCAACATCTCTGGCATTCCCAGAAGCAGCAGCCTATGATTACCCTAGGTTTTGTTCTGCTGGAAGTGATCAGCAGAATTCTCATGTCTACATTTTAAAAGTGGGGTTGAGAAGGATGGTATATAAAACAGAATCTTAAATCCAAAAGCCTGTTACATAATGGGACCTATATAAATGTTTGTTGCTACTAGAAGTGATGATGAAGTCATAACTAACAAAAGAAAGCAATTGGTTCTAGTGTTAAAGAAGTGGAAAACAATAAGAAGTAATGGCCTGAAACTAGGGGGAAATAAGAAAAAATAGAAATTAGATAATGGAAAATAAAATTAATAGTAGGGTCAATTAGACAACAGAGTAATTTCCCAAGGAAAGTAATTGAAGCAATGTTATCTAAACTATTCAAATGAGCAGAAATAAATCAATGAGAAGATTAATATGGATAAGTCATTGTGGGAAGAGGTGGCCTAAGGGCTACAGATACTGCATGGAGCTTGATAGCTACAGTTTGCCAGGAACAGTTGGACTAAGTGTACAGATCTTGGAGCATTTACCAGAAGCTTCTGAGTCCCATGTGGGTTAACAAAGGCTAAGTATTTTCCAAGTACTATTGCATAGAGCTGCCATCCCTAAATTTAGGGCTCAGAGGATCCATATTTCCAACATGGAATATGATCATTGTTCTAATGCAGTTTTCTTTCTTATTTTGAAAACATTTAATAGGGTGTGAAAAAATAACCTCCTAGAAAGAAATTTGTCTGAAGTCTAACACTACCAATCAAAATAGCTGATATAATTTTTATTTCTATTTTGTCTTCTTAGCTGCAGAGTTGCAATTACAAATTTGGCCTCTGGAGTTTAAAACAATTTAACAATTATTATGTAGTCACAGTATGCTCAGAAAATTTTGAATGCTATTCTGTTCCTTGCAATATGCAGTTTAAAAAGGAGAAGAAAAGAGAGGAGGATGGGAAAGGGAAAGGAGGAGGGGCAGCAGCAGCAGTAATGATGGAAGAAGAAGAAAGGAGGAAGAAGAAGAAGAAATAAGGAAGAAGAAGAAGTAGAAGGAAGGAGAAGAAGAAGGAAGAAGAAGGAAGAAGAAAGAAGAAAGAATGAAGAAGAAAGAAGAAAAAGAAAGAAGAAAAGAAAGGAAGAAGAAAGAAAGGAGAAAGAAAGAAGGAAGAAGAAGAAAGAAATAAAAAGAAGAAAGAAGAAAGGAAGAAGAAAAAAGAAGAAAGAAGGAAAAAAGAAAGAAGAAAGAAGAAGGGGGCAGCTAGGTGGTGCAGTGGATAGAGCACCAGCCTTGAAGTCAGGAGGACCTGAGTTCAAATGTGATCTCAGACACTTAACATTCCCTAGCTGTGTGACCCTGGGCAAGTCACTTAACCTCAATTGCCTCAGCAAAAAAAAAAAAAAAGAAGAAGAAGAAGAAGAAGAAGGAAGAAGAAGAAAAAGAAGAAGAAGGAAGAAGGGAGAAGAAAAAGAAAGAAGGAAGAAAAAGAAGAAGAAAAGAGAAGGAGAAAGGGAACGAAGGAGAAAGCAGAAGTAAAAGCAGGATGATTATGAAAACTCCCATTTGAAAGATGCTCTAGTGTTTGTGAAATGTTTTGTATGCTTTACCTTTTTTAATCCATGTTATAAGCTTGTTAGAATAAGGATGAGAATGTTGATGTTCACAGAAGCAAAATATCTTGCTTTACAACTATCTTAGTTTTTGAGGAAAGATTTAAATCCAAATCTTCCTGATTCTAATTTTCTACATTCTGAATAGAGATCCAGATTTTTCTGTCCTCTATACCATGTTGATATTATATGAGATTTAATATTCCAAAAATTCAGTGGAAAAAGTAACACAATTTCTGATCACAGAACTGGTCTTCTATGTTTCTTTTTTAGGAGCCTTTGGGAAAAATACTGGCTCTGGTATCAAGAGAAAATGTGTTTAAATCCTGTCTCTGTCACTTACTGGCTATGGGACTTTGAGCAAATCCATTTTGTAATCTATAAAATAAGAGGCTGGATTAGATTACATGTTCAAGCCCTAGATTTTATGAATCTATAATCTGAATAGAGATAAATAAATTATCAGCTATTCTAATAAAAATATATTCATGAATCTTTAGTCCATCAAAAATCAAGTCAGGGCATTAAAATGAAAATTCATAAGCTCATTTAGTTAGTCTTTTTCAAGTAGGAACACAATCAAAACTTTGATTAACATTAGTTCTCTGTATGAGAAACTAGTTAAAGAATATGTACCTGAGTTAGAAGCAGGATTAGATATATTTATACAATATACAAATATATGTATACAAATTCAACACAATCATTATCTTTTCCTCCTCCTTTTTTTCCTTTCTCTTCCTTCCCCCTCCCTTTCACCTTTTTTTTCTTCTCTCTTCATCCTTTCTTTCATCCTTCCTTCTCTCTCCTTTTTTTCTCATCCTTTTTTCTTCTCCTTTTTCTTCACTTTTCTCTCCCTAAAATCACTACTTTTTAATAGTTCAATAAAAGTTTGGAATATAAGTGCATTTTCTATAGACTCTACAAAGACTTCCTTAGTACAACTCCAGTAGCAACTAAGAAAACAGGTATGATATTTATGTCATATTGTTCCCACGTGATTTTGATGTTTTCTGCTAAGTTTTTGTATTTTGAAAATATATTTTTTTCATACATTTATGTATATTTGCTGTATGTCAATGTTATATTCAGGCCATTTGGAGCAAAAGTTTGGTGTATGATAATGGCCATATCCCCACACAATTTATGGGTTGAAATCCTCAGCATTTTTAAGTGTTTATTTGTGGTATAGATATTTATCCATGAAACAAAGCAAGTTTCTGATACCTTGAAGGTCACATCTTACTAGATATTCAGTGGGCTATTTTTTTTTACAGCCTTCAGTGATATGTTGCTAAATTTCTACTATTTCCTTGCAGAATTTATATTGTTCACTAAAATCTGGGCTCTTTAATGATAACTCTTCTCTAATTTCTGGAGGCAATGACTGATTCCTAAATTGCCATCATGTCTTCCTCTTATGACAAACAAATATGGTTGACTGAGATATTTGTTCAATACTTCTTTGTCAACACATTTGTTGACTGAGTTTATATGAATGTTGCTTTAATGGACCTTTGGGTTACATTCTTAGGTTTGATAAACTTATTAAATGAATTACTTTTATTATATTCAATAAATCTAGTAATGTAAACTTGTCATCACCAATTAACTTGCTTGTTCAATTGATGTCTACTTGTTTCTGAAGTATTTCTATATGGTTTTGATCTGTTTATCATGTCATCTAAGAATATTTTTCAGTCTTCTTCCTTTTTGGTGCAAGGATGCATTCATCTTTTAGTAGCTTCCATTTCATGATGGTCTAGTGTTTTGTTAATACTGCATAAATTTTTGTTAGGATAGTTTCTAAATTTGTTATGAGCCGTCTTGCAGTTCTCAAAGTGTGTATAACTTTATTATCATTATTACTAACAACAACAATGCCATTATTGTTGATTATTTTATAAGAAGTGATCAGCAGGATACTTTCAGAAAGGCCTGGAGAGACTTGCATGAACTGATGGTAAGTGAAGTTAGTAGAATCAACATTGTACACAACAACAAGATTCTGTAATGATCAACTGTGATAGACTGGTCTCTTTTCAACAATGAGATGATACAGGCCAATTCCAATAGACTTGTGATGGAAAGAGCCATGTGCATTCAGAAAGAGGACTATGGGGACTGAATGTGGATCACAACATAGTATTTTCACCTTTTTGTTGTTGTTTGCTTGCTTTTTAAAATTTTTGCATCCAGCAAACACTAATAAATACTTATCAAACCACAAAACATGCAAGTTGACCATATAGTCTGGCCTAAACTTTTTTCACTTTTGCTTCAGAGTACAAGATAATAAACATTTTATTTAAAAAAATGAAACATAACTAATAATCAAACCAAGAACAAGTTTACGGATGAAGAACTGAAAAAGATCCCAAAGTCTCTCTGTTCTGACTTATTCATTTAAAAATGAGCAAATTGAAAACAGACACTGGGACAAGATCATAAAGATAGAATCACAGAGAGGATTATAATAACCTAGTGCCTCTAACTCCAATGTAGTGTACCCTCTACTAACATATAAAATTTACAAATCTTTATGCTCATCGATGAAAGACAAGGCATGGCCTAAAATAAAACTAGACCTTTAAGGAAGAACAGTTGATTGAGTTACTTGGACATAAATGAAATTTGTATATTTGGCAAATTCCTTGATCACTACAGAATTCAGCTTAAATTCCTGTGCTTAACTTTTATTGCCTACTAACCCAAACTGGAGTTTTTTTAAGGGTGTTTATTTAAAAAGAAAATTTGAACCTAAATTAACATTGTTTAGTCCAATTTAAGCTATTTTCATTTTATTGAGACTAATATAGGTTAAAAGAATCCTCTGTGGCTTAACCATGTCTAGGCTGGTCTGTAGTTTTACATGGAATTAAGTCTGCTTACACTCATACCTACTGACCTCTGGAGAAGTGTTGAACCTTGTCTCCACTTACTTAAAAAATAGCATAGCATTGCTCTTGTATTTTGGAAACAATTTCCTTTTGCAATAGTAAAAAAAAAAAACAAAACACATTAGATTAATGTGTTGCTCTTTCTAAGAGTAATATCCATTTGGATAAATATGTGGTTCCTAACCATTTTTGTGTCATGTACATGATGAAGCCTACGGACCCTTCTTAGAAGAATGTTGTTAAATAATAAATTTATAAATATGTATAACTTTTATTAAATTAGTTATCATTTAAGGAAGGGAGAAGGTAAAAGAGAGAAAGAGAATTTAGAACACAAAATTAAAATAAAAACAGAATGTTAGAAATGGTTATTACATGTAATTGAGGAAAATATTATTAAGATAAATGCATAGGATTACAGAGGACACTAATTATATTGAAATAATTATCCACTTTTAAGTGAACCTCAGGGTAAGAACTTCTGATGTAGTATCCTAGATGCTGTATATTTCAAAGAGCTTCAGCTAGATACAGGTACAGTTAGGAAAGGATTCTCTTCTTGATTCCATTAAGCAAATTAAGTATATCTTCTAGCATCTAGGACAGTGACTTGTAAATACTGAGTACTCAATAAAGATGTTCATCAAATTAAGTATTTCTTTATGATTGTTATTAATACTTTGTAAATAGTTATTTACTTTTTTTTTTTTTTTTGCTAAGCTGAATATCCCTGTCATTCACATATTGACTTTTGGGTATTACCAGATAATGCCAAATTCTTCTTTGACTTTCCTCTTCCTTGAAACTTTCCCTAATTTTCAGTTTACAGAAAAAAAAGAGCTTTTATTTTGCTTTTAAATTTTTAAAAGAAGTTATATTGATGCCTTTTATTTTTACATCACAGTAATTTCCAGATAAATCTTTCTCAACCTCCTATTCAAATCTGATAAACCTGCCCTTGGAACAAGGTCAAATAGTTCAGCAAAAACAAACTAATGACTTATATAGGACATTTCATACTTCCAGTTTCTCTAAGGAACAAAGAGTTGTATATTTCCTCATCTTTCCTCTGGAGCCCTGATTGGTCATTATAATCCCACAGGCATTAATTTTGTTTTAATGTATGTTTTGTTTACATTATTTTAGTCATTGTGAATATTGTTTTCTTGGTCTTGTTTATTTCATTCTTCATCAGTACGCAGAAATTTTCCTATTGTGTAAGTTATTATTGACTGCTTCATTGTTTCATGGTGTATCGCTTCCTGATTAAATTGAAATCTCTTAGAGGGCAGCGATCATATCTAATACTACTTTGTATTCCTGCCCACTACATTTCCCAGGTTTGAGTGTTATTTACACACAGAACTTTCTAAAAATGTTCTTTGAATGAATGGAGACTTCTAATAGAACATCAATTAGATCTTGAAGAAATGAAGTTTCAGCTTCATTTAATATTTACATCTTGAGCTGAAAAGCTATTAATTTTCTATGTTAATGTTAAACTCTAAGCCATACTCCCTTCCCTGTGCTATAAGGTCTAATCATTTTGGCTTTGATATACATTAGATCTCTTTTTCTCTCCAGGCTTGCGGCTCTTCTCACCTCCACTTAGCTTTTCAGTTATTTCTTCTGGTTCTCCATTCCCCCAGCCATCTTTCCAGGACTTTCTGACAACTCTCACCAACTGCTGTATTCAACTAAAAAGTACAACTCATTCCCTAGAGTTGTGTTATAATTGGGAAACTATACTGTTTCAACCAATAAGCTAAATCAAATGTGATAGTGTATAATATTGTATTGAGCTAAATCTTGACTGCATAATTCTGTGAATGTTTTAAGAAGAAAAAATTGATAAGAAGTTTTAAATAAGTAAAAATATAGATGATATAATAATTTAAATGAATATGTTAATTTAAGATTAATGTAAGTAGAGTTTTTTCACTGAAAGAACTCATGTCAGTGATGTGTTTCTTATTGCATATATTTATTTTTTCTCATGCTATATGGGATAATACTCTTGGAACATTTAAGGATGATTCTTTGTCCTTTCCCATTATGGTATCCAAATAAGAAATGCTTTTCATTTCTAGTACTAGAATTATACACATCTCCAAATACCATATATTTGAGTGAACAATAGTACCTCTGAATACCTAGTATCATGCTAATCACCCTTCAGACAGTTAAAAAAATCAATTAATCAATACTCATTGAATGACAATTTGGGCATCGCACTGATTAGTGATGATGACAATAAGATTGTTCTTTTTGCTTCTCCCTATAATCAGTACACTGAATTTTCTGAAAACAAATCTCTAGCTTTGTGGATAACACAGTTAATGCATATTTTCTTGATGCAACTTCAAAATGGGGAATCTCTCAGAGCCAGAATAAAACTCTCCTATTATTGTCCAGCATTCGCATCACATTTTACTATCTGTGGTATTGATCTTTACATGGAAAAGAACATTATATCTATTTCCCAGGTTGTCTGAGAAGCAGCATAACTGAAAGAGTTTCCATGAAAACCTTTCATGGAAGTCTAGACCTGATTTTGTTGTACAGAGAGAATGAGACTCTCATGTCACCCTCCCAGAGTAGCATCTCCATTCTCAGAGTCCCCATTCATTCGTAGTCATAGTTTTCATTGTACTCAGTAAAACAGTCTCAGAAAATGAATGTATTTCACAGATGGGCTCATAGAAAATCTTCTTGATGTATTCTAGAAAATTGACAGCTAAAAGACTTTGAAGAGATGAAGATATTGTATCCTGATTAAAAGGGCATGATGCTGGGGCAGTTATGCAATGCAGAAGATAGAGCACCAGCCCTGGAGTGAGGAGGACCTGAGTTCAAATTTGGTCTCAGACACTTAACACTTCCTACCTGTGTGACCTGGGCAAGTCACTTCACCCCATTTGCCTCAGGAAAAAAAACAAACAAAAAATAAAATAAAATGGCATGATACTATGAGTTCCTACATTTCTTACCACTGGAGATGGAGTGTAACTGCTGTGGAAAGCTTTACTATTGATTACCCTTTAGATATAGAATTGGATGCGGATTTTGGTATTTCTGGTTCAACCTTCTAAGTGATAAGAAGACCTCTGAGACTCAATTGGAGCTACATACTTAAGCAGTAATTCAGTTCAATTTCAATAGGTAGTTATTGGATTTCTACAATGTATGGAAAACCAGGTACAGTAGATAAGAGCACTGAGTTGGGTGTCAAAAAGACCTCAGTTCAAATCTGGCTGAGACACCTACTAGCTCTGTGATTCTGGGGAAGTCACTTAGCCCTGTTTACCTCAGATTCTTCACCTGTAAAACAAGCTAAAGAAGGAAATGGCAGGCTACTCCAGTGTGTCTGCAAAAACAAAACAAAACAACAACAACAACAACAACAAAAAAAAAAAAAAACAAATGGAGCCATGAAAAGTTGGGACATGACTGAAAAATGACTGAACCATAACTACTATGAATGTATCTCCCCTTTGCCTCCGAGTTTTATCTTCTATAAGTTAAGTAATTCCAATTCCTCAAACTAACATAATTTTCATTCCTCCAACTGTTCTGATAATCCTTCTTTTGGTACATACCCTTCAGGTTTATCAATGTCTTTCCCGAAATGTGTTTCTTGTGGAGTCTGGTCAGGGTAGAGTACAATGGGCCTATTATATCTATCTTTCTGAATATTAGGTCTTATTACAGTCATAGATGCACACTTACAAATATACATCTATATTTGGCATTACTATTCTTTCCATTTATATTATGAAAATTATTTTATAGCTATTCTTACATCACTTTGCATCACTTCACACAAACATTTTTGTGTTTCTCTGTGTTCATTATGTTTGTCATTTCTCACAGCATAGTTGTAATACATTACATTCATATAACACAATTTCTTTTGGTAGAGCCTAATAATACATCATTCCTTTTAAGAAAGCTATCATTTTTCTTCCTCATTAGAATAATTTCATTAGAATTTCAATCTGGAAAGTTTCCCTTTTCATTTTAGACTGATTTGCTTATAGAATTTTTGGTAATAGAATTGTACCTTTAATTCCCAGTATTTATGTCTAGCTACAACTAGTTTTCTTTGCTATTATGAATTATAAGATGAAACTGGGCATTTTTCCCTAAGTTTTTTTTTTTGTCATTTCTATTTCAGCCACCAAGTCTTTCTGCTATTTTCCTGCTCTTTTTTTTTTTATCTATTCTCTTCATTCTGAATAAAGTACAGTATTGTATGTACCAGTCTAGACCTCATACTTCAAATTCTCAGGGAGTAAAAGCTGCACTCTTACACAATGATACCTACTTTATCTTGCTTATTATATATCATACAATTTTATATATCATGAGTTTTAACTTCGAGTTTGAATCTTCTCTTGGAAATTCTCTTCTGCTTATTACTTTTCCTCAATAATAATTCATTTTCTTCCTCTGTTTTACCTGTTATCCTCTGGCATCTGATTTGGCATATAAATACATATATATGTGTATATACACACACACACATATATACATAAATACATGCACATATACACATTTACACACATATAGTTCTCTCTTCTCTTCTCTTAAATTTAAAGCCCTCCTTAAGTGTACTCCAACCTTTGTAAAAAGCTGATCTTTTCCTATACTATAAACTATAGTCATTTTAAAATATCTTAGTTGGCTAATCATTTCCCTAAATCCTTGGGGTTGCTTGCCTAGAACTTTATATCATTATGACAAGCCAGTCTTTCTATGAATTACTAGGTATAGTTTTCAGAATTTATAGAACTCAGGAAACTCTTCATCAAATTTCAGATACATACATACTGCAGGACTAATAGGAAGACTGGAAAACCCTTATAGTATTCCTTTCTGGTTAACAAATGGTTGTGTCAGCACTCCTAAGTAGAAAGTTCTCAATTATTTAACTTTTATTCCTCTCATCATCATTGGATGGTTTTTCTATGCAGTTTATATCAGAGCACAAGAATCTGTGTCTTCAGAAGAAAGACTCTTTAAATCATGATTTCTTAATCTGGAATGTACTGATTGCACAGAATTTTCAGCTTGCATGACCTTTCATTAATTTTTTTTATAATTATATTTCACTAGAATTGCTTTCCTTTGTGATTTTATATATTTTATTTTACACATTTGAAAACTGGATTCTGAGAACAGGCTTATGGGTTTCATCAGACTGTTAATAGGTCCATGGTAGGGGAAAAAAAAAAACTTTTGAGAACCCCTGATCTACAAGAAGAATGTCTTACTTGCTATATACCTCTGATAGTTTAGTGATTCTGATTGCTTACCCATGATACTTTCTTCCACTCTCTACCCTCCTGAAAGATATAAGGATTCCCTTTTTGTCCCACTGCTTTTCTTCTCTTTCTCAAATAAAACTAGGCATTATTTTATATAACTTTTAAAGACTTTGATCAAATCAGCAAGTCAACAATTTATTAAGTGCATACCATGTGCCAGACACTATGCAAGCACTAAGTATACAAAGTACAGAAAAAAAAAATAGTTCCTAATTTTATGGGGCTCGTAGTCTATTGTGGGAGACAGCTTGCCAAGAGCTTTGTATAAAATAGAAATGTACAGGATAAATTAGAGATCATCATAGAGAGGAGGCTCTATTTTTATGGGCAGTTGAGAAAAGCTTCTAGTAAAAGGGATTTTAGATGAGCCTTGAGGAGAGCCAGGGAAAATTAGGAAGTAAAAAGAAAAATTCAGACAAGGACAAGCAGTGAAAATGCATAGAGTGAGGAGATAGAGCAACACGAAAGAAGTGTCAGTAGATTGTAGGGGGAAAAGGTGAAATAATATTGGTGTTAAATTGGAGGAAAGTAAGGTTTAACTTTAACTATAATTGTCGGGAATATGAGATATTGATATTACATGGTTGCTAAACCCTTGTCAGAAGGATATGTTAAATACTGTTAACACTTAGCATTAAGGAGAACAGAAATAATAAAATTAAGAAATGACAATCAGAAAGAACATGGAAATTTGCCAGCCATGAGCAAAAATACATATGGTCTGAGAAATAGAATGAAAGAGGAGAAGTGCTAATTTGTACTTCCCAGAATACATAGCATAATGCCAACACACAGTAGGAGCTCAATAAATATATATTAATTGATTCTGGAATCTGAAATAAGGTGCAGATGCTATCCACAGGTTCCTCACAATTTTAACTCCTTGTAAAGTGTTCTCACTTTAGTCTATTTGAAAATTTTTCTAAGAGAATAAATTTCCAATTCCATGATGAAAATAAATGAAGAAAAAAAGGATTTGCTTTGTATGGCCAAAATTGTTATATTATAAATATTTACAATTTCATAATTTGAGACAGAGGTTTTTCTCCATTAAATGAGAATGATCTTCAATATGAGAATTATTGCTTTGGGTATGAAGTTTAACTAATTTGTAGAATTAAGGTGAGCAAGAATTTTTCAGAGGAAACTGAGTCCTACTGAGGTGAAATCATATTAATTCTAAGTTAAAATTAAAGTATTGCCTTTTTAAATCATGGTAGGGCAGGGTTCAAAAACAGCTCCAGTAATGTTTGTAACTTGAAATCTCCATTAAAAAGTACTACCATTACCCTCCATTTAATAAAAAGCCACATTTATATATATATATATATATATATATGTACATATATGTGTGTGTACATATACATATATGACATGCATACATATGTAGAATATCACATCTGGCTGTTTTTCTTTTCTCTTTTATTATTGGGTAAGAAAGGACTAATAAACTGGAAAATGTGCTTTAATGTCATATTAGAAGAATAATTCCTATTTTCTTTTTCTTCTTTTATTTTTAATATCAAAGTCTCCAATAGCTATCTTTAAAAAAAAACAAATAATGTATTATTCATTATATTATCCATGGAAAAACCTATATATGCCTAAAATAATTTCCTCCTTACCTGGTTTTCTTTTTCCACTATTTATGGATTTGATTAGCTTATGGCAATAAACTTACTGGTGTCTCTGTTTATAATTTCTCCCTGTTCACATCCATCAGGAATATCACTGCCAGATTAATATTCTTAAGGCATTCCTCTTATCATACAATCTTATATTTGGAAAGAATCTGAACCATTAGAAAAGCATTGGATTTAGAATAAGAGAACTTGGAATTTTAATCCTAGCATTGCCTTTGTTCTTCACACCATCTGTGTGATCTTGGCCAAGTAATTTTTCCTCTCTAGGGCCCAATTTCCTCTGAAAAATTCCTGTTCACTTTAAATCTCTGATTTAAACTTCATACCCAATGCAAGAATTCTAATTTTGAAGCTCATTCCCCCTTAATGGAGAAAGTAGAAGCAAAACAGTAGATGAGTAATTATATTTTTTGTCACATTAGCGTTACACCTACTACCCCAAGCTGAGGGCTTGCCCCTTCCGTATAGTTCTCATTACTCTAAGCAGTCCCTAAAAAGTCCCTTTTTCAATCCTTATCATTTTATGTGTGTGCAAGATCCAGCTTTGAGCTTTAGCTTCCCTCACACTATTGTCATATCACTCTCTTGTATTTGTCCTTGGTCCTCCCTTCATCTTTTTACATGTCCTTTCTAAAGCTGAGCTTATAGAGTTCTCTAAGCTACATTGTTATCTTTAGATGCCACTTCTTTCTTATTGGAATCATATATGAATATATAGTCAGAATTTCATTTTGAGAACCTTCCATTCCCCCTTGAACAATGCTCCATTTTAGATTCTGACCTTGGGAACATAAAAAGCTTTTCTCTATGCCTTTGGAAATCTGCGGTCTCCATTTTTAAAGGTACATGCGAACTATAATTAATATTGTTTTCTGATCTTATAATTGCCAAGGATATCATCAATCCTCTAGTCACACCCTTCCCTGCAAAGGAGCCACATCTCCCCCACTTTTCCCCAAGATTTCTAAGCCCTACAACTACCACCATCTCTTTTTTATCGGTTGTTATTATTTCAGGGTATAACATCTCTTAATTCATGGGCTTTTAACCTGAGGTCCATGACTAAATGGGATTTTAAAAAATGATATTTCAATATAAATGTGTTTGCTTTTAGGCATTTAAATATATTAAAGAAGTCCATAGGCTTCACAAGATTGCCCAGATGGGGGGACCACGGCATTAATATTACTCTATTTCCTCTAACTACTGAAAATAAATTATAACAGCAAATTGTAGGATACTCTTTTAGTAGGATGAGACTTATAATGTTCAAAGAGTTGAATTCTCCTTTCATTAATTTATCTTTCCTCTCTGTTTGTTCAGTTATAACTGTTAATGAAAGCAACATTCATTTTACCTCCTGATTAGGTGACCTGTGGTATATACCCACAGTCAGAAAAATGTCAGTCAAGCAACAATTTCCCGTTCTTAGTGATACAACATATTTTCCCATTGCTATATATATTTGCTAATGTAGAGAATCCCAGGATGTTTGCACTGGTCAGTTCCTTTTAAAATGATCTGTTATCCTAGTCTGATTTTGTAGTTGAGGAGACTGAATTTCTGAGTAGTTAAATGACTTTCCTAAGGTGATACAAATAGTAAATGGAATGGAATGGAAACTGAGATTATAACCTCATTTATTGATTTGTTCCATTAACATCAGTGATCAAAACCCTATTTATCCTTCCGAGTTGAGCTCTATCACTTCTTTTGGAAGTGACTACTCCAAATGGAAATGAATTTTTTTCTCTTTTGAATCCTCTTGAACTTACTGTCTCTCACTGTAGACTACTTGTATTTTAATTATTTGTTTACATACTTTTTCTACAGTTAAAATATAAGATTCTTTGAGTCAATAATTTAGCAAATGTGTGCTTAATGAATGAATGTAAATGAATGAATGAATGAATGATATTTGTGAAATTAGTAGCCCTTCCATAGGGTGACATTCCAATCTCAGGTGATTTGCTTCCTCCTTCTATTAAGTATGCTAACACATTTACTACCATTAAAGCACTAAAATACAATAATGATTTTACCACAAATAAGAAAACATACCATGTTTTATCTAAGTTCTGCCTCTTGCCATTTTTTCAGTCACTTTTTTTTAAAGCATGCCATGCATATTTAGAGTTATCCTATTTAACTTCCTGTTTAGAAAAAAAAAATGGACCTTCACACAGTAAAGGCTTTGTCATGACTTCTTAATGAGTTTCCACAAAGTAAAGTGTGAATTTACTTTTAATCATAATCTATGATTTGTCAAATGCATGTTTAGAAAAGTCACTGACTTCAGTTACACATTCTGGTGAAATCTTTTAGAGTTTTAATTGCACGGCACTGCCATCTAGCATCAAACAAACATATTTTTTTTCTTTTAAAAAATATTTGTGTGTGTGTGCGTATACTCACCCAAATTTCCCCAGTGACACTTCTTTGTACTTAAAACATTATTAAGATGATCTCTACATAATCATTTTAAGAAACCTAGTACATTTCAGTGAATGTTTTAAACATCTTCTATACTGTATTGTCTGCTTGAGTACCCTCTGCTTGCCAGCATGTGGTGCATTGATGTCAGTAAAGGAAAGGGTTGGGACCGTATACGTGAATAATCTGAAATGTCAGAGCTGCATGTTCATGAGTTTGGGGTACCAATGTCCAGTCTACCTTCTTACAATTTTTTTTAGTAAGGTGGTAATATGATAGGTTTTTTTTTAACCGAAGTTAAAAAAATGTTTTCCTTAAAATTAATGCTTTCACTCTGACTTTCCCTTCAACTTCTCTTGCCAATTGCAGAACACAGCCCCAAGTTTTAGCGGGGGTGGGGGAAAATTAAATTCTGATGTTATCTTCAAAGTATATCTTAACTATATATCCTGGAAATTTTACCTTCAGGAATTACTTTGTAGGGTTTGAGAGGATTAAGGCAAATACTTTCAGTGGCCATTCAAGATGATGCTGACTTCCACCAAATAATAGGATACATAAGTAAGTTTCCTTTGCCAAAATGCCATGTTGGTGAGATAATTCTTGAAGAGAGGCAGAAAGTAGAAATTAATAGTCATCTTACTTGGATTAGGTGTTGGGCTTCTCCCAAAACAATGATGGCTAATGACATCTTAGGAACTAATTCCCAATGCTCTGTCTGCGTGGTGGGTACTATAGGGACTTTAAAAAATACAGCAAAACAAATCAATAGTATTTAAGAGGGGGGGAAACATCACAGTTAGATTGATGCTTTACATAATGAGCCCTTTATGAGATGTAATGCCAACTGTTAATCAATAGACATGCCAGAACTGCTTCCAATACAACCTTGTAGAGTTTTTTAAATTAATCCTTATTAAAAATATTGACTTGTTGTGACTTACTGGGGCTGCTGCTGGCACAGTTTTTCATCCTAATTAGGAGGTTAGGCTGCACTGCTTAGACTGCAGATAATAATGTAATGATTGTTGTCTTAAAACATGAGAATCAATATAAGATACTATCAAATTGTATAGAGTGTCACAATTATGAAAATTACTCAGGATTTTAAAAGCCATTTATGAGATAATACTTCTTTCTTTTTTTTTCCCCTCTTTTCTTTTATCACTTCATAATATCCTCCATATTCCATAGATTTAGAGCTAGAAGGAATGTTGAAAGTCTTCCAGCCTGACCTTCTCATTTTACAGCTATAGAAACTGAGGCACAGGAGAGTTAAATAGTTTGCATTTGTTTCTATAAGGGCAACCAGATGGAGCAATGGATAGAGTGCCAGCCCTAGTTAGTGAGGAGAATCCAAGTTCAAATCTAGCCTCAGACTCTTACTAATTGTGTGATGCCGGTACAATCACTTGTAATTGTTTGCCCCCATTTCCTCATCTCTAAAAATGAAAATATCAATCCATTTCAGTATATTTGCCAAGAAAATCCCAAATGCAAGTCCCCAAAGAGTCAAACATGACTAATTGACTACACAAGACACAATCATTCCTATACTTCTCTAACTCTTGGTTTACTTTAGAAAAAGCTTTTTTTGAAACTGTTGTTCTTATACTGCCACTTTTATAACATTTTTGGCATGAGTTATAGATATGAGAAAAAGAGACAGTCTAAAGATGATTACGATGGGTACTCTTACAGACTATCTGAACTGCAAAGATCAATTCATGGAATGTGAGAGTAGAAACCACAATCTTAGAGATCACCCACTTTAGCCACCTTATTTTACATTTGAGAAAACTGAGGCTGGAAAAGGAAAAATTATGGTACCAAGGTATCCCAGCTATTTCAAAATTTAGCAAGAGACATTACATTAAAATGAAGAGAGGATTTTTTTTACCTTGATTTTCATATTTCTGTGTTTCTTTGTTTTGATTTGAAATGAAAGCATTGTATTCCAGATGTCAGCCTAGGCTGAAAATTCTAGGTGAAGCTAGTTATTTTATCATTGTGATTCCCTTTGGTACCAGAAACTGCTTTCCACAACCTGCCATCTTTTCAGAATCATTGTTACCTTTCAGAAGGAGGGGGAGTTGAGGTAAGATGCTGAAGACCCAGTGTTTAACTTTGTTTGTGAATAAGAAAAAAAAATGTTTTCCCTCTATAGCCTCTTTAGAGACAATTAGGCATTAGCTTTTGTCAAATGCTAAATTATGAGTGAATTTAGTTTAAAGTATGTGAACCATGCACTCTTTGAAATTTGCCTGAAAAGGCTCATTATAAGACTAATGCTATGAAAAAGCGCTCCCTTTCAGATTAGGTAAAGCACCTGAATACTTTTCATAAGTGGCTGCACATCGTTTGAAAGCATTCTGGTATTGCCTAAAAAGCTTTCAAGGTACCTTTCAACTAGGAAATTTCATATTCAGCATATCTGTGGTTCTACAAGCCTTTCAATAATATTTAAATTGGTTAACTATATTTCTTTTATATCTGTTTTAATGCTTTTATTGATTTGAGGTAGATAAACTTGATTGTGCATGAAATCTTATTTTTCTAGACAAAGAAGATATGATTTGAGCTTATATAGAGGGAAACCTTACCTTAAAATTGGGCCAAGCCTTTAGAAGTGTTTGGACTAAGTTCCGTGTTGAGGGTTGGGAAGGTTCAATCTATTCAGTTTTCCGTCAATGCTTTTAAAGATAGGGAATATGAAACAGACCTTTATCCATTTTTGGAACTGTTGGATTACCTAGTTCATCTCTTTCCTTTAATGTTGAAAAATCAATTTGTTTTTCTGCAAAGAACTTACAAAATAGTACCCACAGATTTCATGATTTCATATTAGAAGGGTCCTTAGAGATTACCCCCTCATTCTGCACATGAGGAAATTGAGTCCCAAGAATATTAAGTCACTTGCCCCAGAGCACAGAGATAGACACTAGACATGGAATTTGAACTCAGCTAGAACCAGTGTTTTGATTTTTTGTTTGTTTGTTTTGTTTTGTTTTGTTTTCCCCACTGTACCATGCTGCTTAACACTTACAGGCTATGCATTAAAGGTGGAAGGGACCTTGGTTATTCAGTAGTCTAGTATCTTCATTGTGTTTGTTTTTAGGGACTTTACCTTTCTCATGTGTACATGAGAAAACTGAAGCCTGGAAGATTAGAACATGATTTTGATTCTTCAGATGGGTAGAAAGTGAATGTATAGTAAATCTCATAGGGAGACTCAGGAGTGATTGTATCAGCCATTCTGGAGCAAAGGGTCCCATTACTGGCAACATGGTATAGTAGAATCTGAATTCACCTGCTGTCTTCCCTCACCCCTTCAATATCAATCTTATTACCTGTGTGAATAAGGGCAAATCACTTAATCTTAGATCCTAAGTTTCCTCTTGTGAAAAATGAGATCAATGAACAACCATTTATTAAGTATTTAATATATGCAGCACCCTGGGCTTACAAAGATAAAAAGGCAACCCACCTTCAAGGAGTGTTATACCCTATCTACAACTTATCTAAAAAATGAGAAGTAGTTAAATTTTGTTCTGAGAGAGACAAGAAAGCCTCAAGTAGAAATCAGTGCTTAAATTGAACTTTTAGGGAAATTAGTTTTATTGTGAGATGCTCAACTACTATTGACTTAGGTCTTCTCAGTAATACAATGATCCAAGACAATTCCCAAAGACTAATGATGGAAAATGTTATCCACTTCCAGAAAAAGAACTATGGAGTCTGAATGAATGAACATTGAAGCATACTGTTTTCACTTTTTTGTTGCTGTTGGGTTTTTTGTGTGTATGTGACTTTTCCCTTTTGTTCTGTTTCTTATCTTACAACATAACTAATGTAGAAATATGTTTATATAATTGTATATGTTTGCCATTTTGGTGGGTGGGGGGGAAGATGAGAGGGAAAGAGGAAAAAATTTGAAGCTTAAAATTTTATAAAAAATGAATGTTGAAAACTATATTTACGTATAATTGGAAAAAATAAAATATTTACAAAAAAATTTAAAAAGAAAGAAAATAGGAGTTCTAAGATATGGAGGTAAAAAAGGAATAGTTTTAAGGACAGAAATGGTAGAGGGAATGTACAGACAGGGTGAACAAGAAAGCAACTTTGGCCAGAATATGAAGAGAATTAAGTAACATATAATACTCCTAAGATTGCCAGGGTCCTATGAGATAACACATGCAAAGTACTTTGTAAATCTTAGAAGACTATAGGAATGTCATCTCTCATTATTATGTAGGACAGTTGTGGCCAAAAAGCAAAAACAAAAACAAACAAACAAAAAAAAAGCAAAACCCTACTTTTGTTCACCTTGAATAGCAAGCTTAGGAGCTTGGACTTTACCCTGTAGGCAATCGGAAATTGCTCAAGATTTTTGAACAGGGGAATTACTTGCTGCAAGTGTCATTTTATAAAGGTTAAAAGCTGGAAGCAGTGTGCAAGATGGATTAGAGGGAGGAAACATTGGAAGCAAAAAAAAAAAAAAAAAAAAACAGTGAGGTAGTTGTTTCAGGAATCTAGGCAGGAGGGGCAAAAGGAAATGGCCCCCATTTTGTCATAGACTATAAGAAAAGCAGAGCATTGTGGGAACAGTAACTAAATAAACGTTTCATCACTGAATAATGCTTTTGGTTTCTAAAACAAGTTTGGAAAATGGTCACATCATCTCTTCTGTACAGCTTGAAGCTTCCCTTGCCACTTATTAGGAGAAAGTTTCCAGCTATGGGGGCCATAGGGAACTGAAACTAGTCATCTGAAGCAGCCATTTAAAAATTCTTATGCATAGACAGAGGAAAGGCAATCTATTATAGTGGAAAGGTCATTCCATTTAGAATGAGAAGGTTTGGTTTCAAATACTGGATTTTCAAAGTCACTTGACTTCTCCAAACTCTTCTTCCGATGTTAGGAAAGACTGAAGATAGATTTCCATATTTTAGGGAAGTCAGATGACTTATCTCAAGATCAAATAAGTGTGTCTTTTTGTCTGTCTCTCTGTTTTTTTCTCTTTCTCACTTTGTGTGTGTGTGTGTGTGTGTGTGTGTATTCTGTGTTTAAAAATAAAATAAAATAAATAAAAGCCTCAGGTGCCAAAGCAAAACTAATTAGCACCAGAATGAAAAGTTTCCCTCTGTATGCAATTCATCTGATTATACATCTCTAGACACTTGTTTTAAATATCTAGATGCCTATAAAAATAGAGAAAATGAAATTTATTGGAATCAGTAGGATTTATTAAGCAGCTTTTGTTTATGGTATTTTCTGTTAACGTAAGGACACCTCAAAATCTATGTTTTACAAAATAAAGTGACTTCCACACCTACATATACCAATACTTGAAAATAAATGTTTTTCCCAAAAACTTTTGCAGAACCTATTAACATGACATGCTAATGAATTAGCATTACATGTCTATTCAATAGTTTCTTGATTAGGTAAGTGCTACCTGAGTAAAACAGACAAAAGAATAACAGAATACTTTCTATATCTCTAAAATATATATAATTGTGAAAAATATCTGGTCTACAAGAAAGTTTGAACCTATTTTATAAGAAAGTTTGAATATAATAAGCTTGAACTTTCTTATAAAATAGATTATTATAAAATATAAAATATATTTCTTATAAAATAAAATAAAAAAACTTTCTAGACAAATTATATATGTATGTAGTATTATACATGTTATAATATATATGTATACCTATATATGTATGTTTTATATAGAACACTGTAATATCACAGCAGAAAATTTAATGAGATTTCAATTTGTTTCCTTCATATTCATAAACAATTATTTTTTAACACTGATTATGCCTAATGATATTAAGATAACACTGAAGTTACATTGATAAAATTGGAGCCCTGCGTTCAAGAATCTTAGAATCTAAAAAAAAGAAACCCAAAACTTCTTAAACTGTGGGTCATGACCCCATATGGGTTCATGTAATTAATTGCACGTATAGGTTATGAAATTTTGACTTATCATTAAATGTTTGATTTGTATAACTGTTTTGTGTGCTTATACACCTGGGATCAATTAAAAATTTCTTGGGAAAAAAAGTGAGTGGAAAAAATTTAAGAAGTCCTGGGCTAGACCAGACAAATATATCAAAGGACTATTTATA
This sequence comes from Myrmecobius fasciatus, assembly GCA_023553655.1. Taxonomy (NCBI): domain Eukaryota; kingdom Metazoa; phylum Chordata; class Mammalia; order Dasyuromorphia; family Myrmecobiidae; genus Myrmecobius; species Myrmecobius fasciatus. Next base: position 716,673 of record JAJPUD010000160.1, on the reverse strand, counting down.
TAAACTTGCTACTGTGAAGTTATCAAATCAGTAACTAAAATAAGTTCAGTGGAACATAGAAATTTTATGACAGCATGGGTGATATAGAAATGGTAGGACATGGGTAATTATTTTTCAAAAAATTCCTTATAACTATAATTTATTAAATTCTCTTTGTTTTCTCAGTTTTAACTTTTAAAAATACTGTCATTGCATGTATACTTGTGTAATGGAGGAGATATCATTTATAATACCCTTTCTGCACTCCAAAAATCTTTAGCTTCAGGCTATAAAAAAATAAAAATTGCAGATGACCCATAGGGTAATGGAAAGACAAATTATGGATATAAGTAGGTTGGAGCATATTGCCAAAAATGATTTGCATGTGAGAAATTGTGTAAAAGATATCAAGGACATATATATATATATATATATATATAAGCAGAACAGAAAGTGAGTCATAGAAGAAGAAAGAAGAAGAAGAAGAAGAAGAAGAAGAAGGAGGAGAAGGAGAAGGAGGAAGAGGAGGAGGAAGAGGAGGAGAAGAGGGAAAAGAAGGAGAAGAGGGAAAAGAAGGAGAAGGAGGAGGATGTAATAAAGCAAATATATTTTCTTACAGGAAGAAAAAATTGTGTTTTTCATTATGTCAATGAAGTGAAAAATAGCAAAATATTTTTATGTAGTTAGTTGATATGATAATATATGCTTAATTCCTTTGCTTTAAAGGTCCACAAAACAAATCACACTTGTGGAAACCTTTCAAGCACATATTTTTTCAAAGGATTTCATTCTATAAAAATTGCGAACCTATATAATAACATAACATGGAGGAATATGATTTATAGGAGGCTATGAGGATTAACAAACAATTATGTCAAAGTGAAATGATGCTAAAAAAGTCCGTATGTTTTTCTAGGAGCAAGGATAAAAAATCAACTAAAATACCCAGGAAATCCCAGATGCTTTCTATCTATCAAGCAAATAAAAAGCACTTTAAACATGTTATGAAGGAACAGAAAAATGGTGCTGCTCTTATTTTAGTAAGTGGAGCATTAGAAATAATGCTGGCAACTGGCTCACCAAAGATTGCTATTTATTCAATCCAACCCAGTTTAAGAACAAAATACATGAATCTTTGTTATATTTTTCAAGTAGAAGTTTTTCCCTGTCTTTAACTTTTGATCCTTGTTCTCCTTTTTCCCTCAGCTAGGAAGGAAACAAGTATTTCTTAAGCACCAACTGTTTGTCAAGTACTATTCTAAGCACTTTACAAATATTATCTTATTTTATCTTCACAACAACTCTGGGAGGTAGTTGCTATTAATATCCCTATTTTATAGGAAATTGAGGCAAACAGAAATTAAGTGACTTAACCAGAATCACACAACTAGTAAGTGTCTGAGACCAAATTTGACCTTGTATCTTCCTTACTCTTATGTCCAGCATTCTGTTGTGGTAATATCTGCTTCCCAGTTAGCTTTACTCTAGACTTCCCAAGACTTAGAAAGTCTCAAGTGGAAAATAAATTTTTTGAACTGGAAAATTTTGGTGGTAAATCACATTTTGTCCAAGATCATGTTTTTATTAGTTTCTATGTTGTTATTTTAAAGAAGTTAAATGATATCATTTTAGGCTTAATTTGGAGGGGCATGGACACAATGTAATAACAATATTTACATCACATTTTAAGGTTTACAAAGCACTTTCTATGTATGATCACATCTGATAATCAAAACATTTTACATATGATGAAGCTAAGACATGAGAGGCATTAAGTCCCTTGCCTAGGGCTATACATCAAGTGGTAATGCAATGGCTATTTGAACTTTGTACAAGTCCTGTGGTGCTATTTCCACTGTCTGGGACTCTTCATGTTATACTGGACTTTTGTTCAATGTGGACTTATACTAATCTTAAGTAGTATACAGGAAATATGGAACTTGTACACATAAGGAAGAGAACATTAAAATAATAGCTTTGATTGTTCTTGAGCATCAACAGATTTGTACTGTCCTAAACAAGTAGATCTCCAAAAAAGGTAGAAGCAAGGGAAACTGATTTTATTTGCTGGCGTGAATGGAGCTCCTTTAGTCTTCAAAATAGTTTTCAAGATAAATTAAGGTATGTTAACTTGATACTATTTGATAATAGGAAGCAAGTAACTAGCTGTAGTGTAAAATATAATGACTACTTATCTTGCTGGAGTGTAATAATAGCTGATATTTTCAATGTTTTAAGATTTTCAAAACTTTTTGCATACATCATTTCACTTCATCCTCACAAAATCTTTGAAGTAGATACAATCATAATTCCAACTTTTCAGATAAGCAAGACTTAGAGATAATAAGTGTATACAAGTGGTTGGAACCTAAACTAAGGTCTTTCTTCTGACTTTGTCCACAATTTTACTGAATATGCCACACTGCTTCCCATAGAAGGAAATATGTATGTGTGGGACTAATCTGAGACAAAACTGTGAAATTAGGTATGTTTATGCACTCTTTTCTCTTTTAAAATAATTTCTAGTTCCCCAGTGATAAATGCAACCCATCATCCATTAAAGGATGGAATACTCATTTTTGAATGTGGCCTTAATAGGAATTTATTTTGCCTGATTATGAATATTTGTTACAAGGAATTTGTTTTTCTTTTTCTTTTTCCTCCAGTGAGGGAAGAAATGAGAGATGAAAAGAATAAATGCTTTTTAACTGGAACAAAATTAATAATAAAGTCATGAAATTATATAGTTAGCCTTAACAAGAGGTGTGAGAAATGTGATATATTTTATACTTCCCCAAAGTGGTGGCATTTTAGAAGAGGAGCTCAGGAAGAAGACAATCTTTAACTCATAAAATGATGGAATTTAAATATTCCTTAAGGAAAGCATTTATGTAGACACTATAGATACTGTCATCCTGGGTCAATTTCAGGGAAATGAGCTAAAATAGAGATTCAGGCAGAAATAGTACACAAAGGACAGAGTGTGGGTGGGATCTCAGAATCAGGAAGAATAACACCAATGAGCAGACAGCAATGAGGCTGAGTACCACTGGAAAGTGACATAGAAGTACTGAGATCGTTGGGAGACACTTGCAGGTACCAGTAGAAAATATTATTTAGGGCAGGAAGCCTTTCCACAATCCTCTTATTATATTGAAAAAAATAACCAATAACCCTCTAGGTATGAGACCAACCCTGTATATGCATTTCATTGTATGATGGACTTTGATTTGGCATAGAAAAGGATTCCTAGATAATGGGATTTTTTAAATGAAATGGAGAGAGAGAATTCCTTTAACCTTTTCTAAAACACAATATTTTTTTTTATTACATTTCCCCCAATTACCTAGAATCAAATTCTTGACTTCTTGACTTTCACTCTCTCTTACCTGCTTCCCTATAACTAATCAGTGGTGAAGATTGCCCTTTCCATCTTTATCAAATCTCTTGTATGTATACCCCTTTTCCTCCTCTGGCAATGAAACATCCTTGTTTAAGTCCTTGTAACCTCATGTTTGGACTATTGCAATAGCTGGATAACTGGATTGTACGGTGTATAGAGTACAGTAGACTTGGGGCTGAGTACAACTAAGTTGAAATCCATTCTGACATTTACTATTTGTGTGACCTTGGATAAAGCTCTTAACTGCTATCTGGCTCAGTTTCTTTATCTGTAAAATGGGCATAATAAAAGCATCCACTACCAGGATTGTCGTGAAGATGAAATGAGGTAATGTTTATAAAGTGTTTTGAAAGCCATAAAGTGCTATATAAATGTTAATTATTATGACTCAAGCTTTATCCAGTCTACTCTATCCTTCCTTCATTCATCTATTAAAATTGATCTTTCTAAAACATAGGTCTGATCATATCACTCCCTATAAAATAAACTGCAGTGGCTCCCTCCTATCCCCAGGATCAAATATAAAATCCTCTACTTGGCTTTGAAAATTTATCAGAAACTGGCCCTCTCCTACCTTTTCTGTCTTCTTTTTACATCTTCCTCCCCTCACTTTGTGATCTAGTGATACAGGCCTCTTTGCTGTTCCTCAAACAATATACTTCCATCTTCTGGCATATATCCTTTTTACTGGAAGGCTCTTGACCTCCTAGCTTCCTTGGCTTCTTTCAAGAGTCAGCTAAAATCTCACCTTCTAGAGGAAGCTTTCCCAATGCACCTTAATTAATCAAAAATTTATATAGCAGAAATCAATTTCTAATTTATATGATATGATAAAATAGTATAATTTAATGTAATATAATATAACAATGTAATATAACATAGTATACTATAATACTATATAAATCGAAGTATGTCAAGTATGGAGAAAAATATATATTCTACATAGTTTTTCAATACTAATATTATAATCCATCTCAAATAGTAGATTGTTTGAGTAAGGAAAACACTCAGATCTCTAGAAATCTTAAACTCCAAGACTGAAATGACTCCCTTTTCAGTTAGATAGTCTTCAAACTTTAATCTTTATCAAGAATTAGGAATTAGAGCAATTTCTATTGCCATGTCTAATTTAAAAGTCTCTTATTAATCCATTGTGTACCCTGTAGCTCTTTACAGGGTTTGGGAGTGAGTCTCCCTTAATTCCAAAGTGCTTTTCCTATCTTGATTATTTCAGATTCAACCTGTATATAGCCTGTTTGTTCATAATTATTTACAGTTATCTCCTGATGAGCTCTGATAGTCTTTTACCTTTTCTTTTTTGTTTCCTCATGAACTTAACCAAGGTCTAACATATAGAAGGTACTTAATAAATACTCATTGACTGACTGACTGACTGAAAGTGTCTGGAATACTTTGGAAATAGTCTTTCCTGAAAGTATAGCCTTCTAGTCTTATCAATCAGTCAACAAGCATTTAGTAAACACTATGTGCCAGACACAATCCTTTGATTCTAGAGTGTACAAATGTTCACAGGAACGTTAGGCATCATGTGTGCAAATTAGTCTGCTGCTGATTCATTTCAATCTTGGCTTGGCAGGGTGAGGGAAGTATCCATTCCCACTCTCTGCACATCCAGGTACAAAAAAAAAAGATTTAATTGAAATGGCAAGGAGTGGGAGTTGTTGGTAGATGGCATCAATCAACAAACAAGAAGCCTCTGATGATTTAAGCAGATATAAGATGTTGGAAACCTCATTTCTGTCAAACAGAGAAATTCATAATGACAAATGATCATTTTATTTCTCAATGGGGAAAACAAAACAGTAGTTTCATTGTAAACAGAGTATCCTTGTAAAAAAAAATCCCCTATTGGGGGTTCTAACTGGAATGCATTATCTTGGGATTTATAACAGGTGATGAAATAAGCCTTTTTCAGCCTGTATTTTGTGCAAAATAAATTAGTACATAAGATATTGTGTACATAGAAATATGTCCAGTTTTTATATAGTTGTAATTGTAAATGGATAGGTATATCAATCATCTTATTGCTGTCATTCAATGTACATACTTACAATTCATTACTTAATAAATTGTTACTGTAGGTACCCCATCTCACAACACATATTTTGGCTCCTCTGTGACTCAGCTGATGGTTTTCAAGAATTTCTAGGACTTCAGAATTTAGCAATATCTCAGCTGGCTGGCCTTTGGAATTTTATACCCTCCTCGATCAGATTTCAATCTATGTTTCCAGTCTGATTTGACATTATTCTCTTTTACAACCTCTGTGTTCTAGGTAAGCCAAACTACTTGATGCTCCTTCAGGATACATTACATGTCCAGCTTCCAATGTTTGCACAGACTTTCATACATTCCTGGACTATTCTTCCCGGCTCCACTTCTTAGCATCCCTAGTTCCCTTCAAGATTAACTTCAGCTCTTTCTAACATATGATCATCTTAGTAGTAATTTCTTAGTACTTTCTAACATCTAATAGTCATTTTAATTTAATTACATACACATACATATACACACATGTGTATATGTGTAAGCCAACTGTAACAAACAACAAAAACTTTTTATAACATTGGTTTAAGGGAAATATCGAATTTAAGAATGCCCAAATATCCCCCAAGATATTTTAGAAATTATTATTTTTTCCAGTGATAATTCTTATTATTCCCTTCCCATAGAGTTATATTATAGCTTGGAGATATAAATATACCTAAATACTTAAAAATAATTGTCTCCCTCTCTCTCCCTTTCTCCTCCACTTTTCTTCCCTCCTTTCCCCCTTCCCTCCTTCTCTATCTCTGTCTCTTCTCTCCTGACCTCAAGAAGTTTGCATTCTTTGGAAGAAAGCAATATATACACAAATAAGTAAATACTGTGCATATAATGTGTATATTCTATATAATAGTATATATAGTATTTACTTATTTGTGCATATATTGCTAAAATAAGCAAATACTATCTACATATCTCTATATATTTACATATATTACATATGTATATATGTATAATTTACTTATTTATGTATACATTATTTTCTGCCAGTAGAATGTAAACTTAAAAAAAATTTTTATTAAAGCTTTTTATTTGCAAAACATATGCATGGGTAATTTTTCAACATTCACCCTTGCAAAGCCTTCTGTTCCAAGTTTTTCTCTCCTTCCCTTCTGCCTTCTCCCCTAGATGGCAGGTAGTCTAATACATGTTAATTATATTAAAATATATGACAAATTGAATATATGTATACATATTATCTTGTTGTACAAGAGAAATTGGATCTACAAGGAAAAAAAACCTGAGAAGGAAAACAAAATGCAACAATCATCAACAGAAAGCATGAAAATGTTATGTTGTGGTCCACACTCAGATCCACAGGCCCTGGTGTTTATGGCTTTCTTCATCACTAAATAATTGGAACTGGTTTGAAACATCTCATTATTGAAGAGAGCCATGTCCATCAGAATTGATCATCATATAGTCTTGTTGTTGCCATGTATAATGATCTCCTGGTTCTGCTCATTTCAGTCAGCATCAGTTCGTATCGATCTCTCCAGGCCTCTCTGAAATCATCCTGCTGGTCGTTTCTTACCGAACAATAATATTCCATGACATTCATATACCATAGTTTATTTAGCCATTCTCCAATTGATGGGCATCCATTCAGTTTCCAGTTTCTAGCCCCTACAAAAAGGGCTGCCACAAACATTTTTGCACATGTAGGTCCTTTTCCTTTAAGAATCTCTTTGGGATCATAGGCCTAATAGAAACACTGCTGGGTCAAAGGGTATGCACAGTTTGATAACTTTTTGAGCATAGTTCCAAATTGCTCTCCAGAATGGTTGGTTCTGTACACAGTTCTACCAACAATGTATCAGTGTCCCAGTTTTCCCACAACGCCTTCAACATTCGTCATTATCTTTTCCAGTCATCTTAGCCAATCTGAGAGGTATATAGTGATCACAGAGTAATCTTAATTTGCATTTCTCTGATCAATAGTGATTTGAAGCTGTTTTTCATATGACTGGAAATAGTTTTAATTTCTTCATCTGAAAATTGTCTCTTCCAAAATAGGGCTTGACCCACATCTAACACCACATACCAAGATAAAATCTAAATGGGTTCATGATCTGGACATAAAGAGTGATACTATAAGTAAATTAGAGGAACGTAATATAGTTTACCTCTCAGACCTATGGAGATGGAATAAATTTATGTCCAAAGAAGAGCTAGAACTCTTAATTGAAAACCAGATAGATAACTTTGACCATATTAAGTTAAAAAGTTTTTGTACAAACAAAACCAATACAGTCAAGATTAGGAGGGAAGCAATAAATTGGGAAATCATCTTTACATTTAAGGGTTCTGATAAAGGCCTCGTTTCTAAAATATATAGAGAATTGTCTCATATTTATAAAAATTCAAGCCATTTTCCAATCGCTAAATGGTCAAAGGATATGAACAGACAATTTTCAGAGGATGAAATTAAAACTATTTATTGTCATATGAAAAGGTATTCCAAATCACTATTGATCAGAGAAATGCAAATCAAGACAACCCTGAGGTACCACTTCACACCTGTCAGATTGGCTAAAATGACAGGAAAAGTTAATGATGAATGTTGGAGGGAATGTGGGAGGGCTGGGACACTGATGCATGGTGGAGCTGTGAACGGATACAGCCATTCTGGAGAGCAATTTGGAACTATGCTCAGAAAGTTATCAAACTGTGCATACCCTTTGACCCAGCAGCATTTCTATTGGGCCTATATCCCAAAGAATCATAAAGGAAGGAAAGGGCCCCACATGTGCAAGAATGTTTGTGGCAGCCCTTTTTGTAGTGGCTAGAAACTGGAAACTGAATAGATACCCTTCAATTGGAGAATGGCTGAATAAATTATGGTACATGAATATTATGGAATATTATTGTTCTGTAAGAAATGACCAGCAGGACGATTTCAGAGAGGCCTGGAGAGACTTGCATGAACTGATGCTGAGTGAGGTGAGCAGAACCAGGAGATCATTATACACGGCAACAACAATACTATATGACAATCAATTCTGATGGACATGGCTCCCTTCAATAATGAAATGTTTCAAACTACTTCCAATTGTTCACTGAAGAAAGCCGTATACACCCAGAGAGAGGGATGTGAAATGTGGACCACAACATAACATTCTCATACTCTTGATTGTTGTTTGCTTACACTGTGTTTCCTTTATTTGATATGTTTTTTGTGTAGATACGATTTTTCTTGCACAACAATAAGTTTGGAAATATGTATACATATATTCGATTTGCCAAGTATTTTAACATAATTAACATTTAGTGGATATCCTGCCATCTAGGGGAGGGGTGGGGAGTTGGGGGGAAAAATTTGTAACAGAAAGCTATGTAAGAGTTAATGTTGAAGAATTACCCACACATATGTTATGCAAATAAAATTTTAAAAAAAGAAAAGAAAAAAAAAGAAAATTGTCTCTTCCTATCCTTTGACCATTTATCAATTGGAGAATGGCTTGAATTCTTATAAATTTTAGTCAATTCTCTATATACTTTAAAAATGAGGCCTTTATCAGAACCCTTAAATGTAAAAATGATTTCCCAATTTATTGCTTCCCTCCTAATCTCTTCTGCATTAGTTTTGTTTCTACAAAAACTTTTTGACTTAGTATAATCAAAGTTATCTATCTGGTGTTCAATTAAGAGTTCCAGTTCTTCTTTGGATACAAATTCCTTCCTTCTCCACAAATCTGAGAAGTAAACTATCCTATGCTCCTCTGATTTGCTTATAATAGCACTCTTTATGTCTAAATCATGAACCCATTTAGATCTTATCTTGGTATGTGCTGTTAGGTATGGGTCAAGCCCTTATGTCTTCCTATATACTAGTTTCCAATTTTCCCAGCAGTTTTTGTCAAATAGTGAGTTCTTATCCCAAATGCTGGGGTCTTTGGGTTTATCAAACCCTAGATTGCTATAGTTATTGCCTATTTTGTGCTGTGATCCTATCTTATTCCACTGATCGACTACTCTATTAGCCAGTACCAAATGGTTTTGATGAACACTGCTTTATAATACAGTTTTAGATCTGGCACAGCTAGGCCACCTTCATCACCATTTTTTTTTCATTATTTCACTTGAAATTCTTGACCTTTTGTTCTTCCAGATGAACTTTGCTACTATTTTTTCTAGATGTAAAATAATTTCTTGGGAGTTTGATTGGTATGGCACTAAATAAGTAGATTAATTTAGGTAGTATTGCCATTTTTATTATATTGCTCGGCCTATCCATGAGCACTTGATATTTTTCCAACAGATTAGGTCTGACTTTATTTGTGTGGAAAGTGTTTTATAGTTTTGTTTGTATAGTTTCTGATTTTCCCTTGGCAGATAGATTCCCAAATATTTTACACTGTCAACAGTTATTTTGAATGGAATTTCCTTTTCTATCTCTTGCTGCTGAAATTTGTTGGTAATATATAAAAATGTTGATGATTTATGTGGATTTATTTTGTATCCTGCAACTTTGCTAAAGTCATGTATTATTTCCAGTAGTTTTTTAGTTGAGTTTCTAGGATTCTCTAAGTATATCATCATATCAACCGCAAAGAGTGATAATTTGGTTTCCTCATTATCAACTCTAATTCCTTTAATCTCTTTTTCTTCTCTTACTGCCAAAGCTAACATTTCTAATGCAATATTGCATAGTAATGGTGACAGTGGGCAGCCTGGTTTCACTCCTGATCTTATTGGGAATGGGTCTAGTTTGTCCCCGTTACATATGGTGCTTGCTGATGGTTTTAAATAGATGCTACTGATCACTTTAAGGAAAAACCTATTTATTCCTATACTCTCTAAGTGCTTTTAATAGTAATGGGTGTTGGATTTTATTAAATGCCTTTTCTGCATCTATTGAGATAATCATATGATTTTTGTTAGTTTGGTTATTAATATAGTTGATTAAGCTGATAGCTTTCCTAATATTAAACCATCCCTGCATTCCTGGTATAAATCCTAATTGGTCATGGTGTATTATCCTGGGGATGACTTTTTCTAATCTTATTGCTAATATTTTATTTAAGATTTTTGCATCAATATTCATTAGGGAGATCGGTCTATAGTTTTCTTTCTCTGTTTTCACCCTCCCTGGTTTAGCTATCAGCACTATATCTGTATCATAAAAGGAATCTGGTAGAACACCTTTCCCTATTTTTTCAAATAGTTTATATAGTATTGGAGTTAATTGTTCTTTGAATGTTTGGTAGAATTCACATGTAAATCCATCTGGCCCTGCAGATTTTTTTCTTAGGGAGTTGATTAACAGTTTGTTCTATTTCTTTTTCTAAAATAGGGCTATTTAAATAATTTATTTCCTCGTCTATTAACCTGGGCAATCTGTATTTTTGTAGATATTCCTCCATTTCATTTAGATCATCAAATTTAGTGGTATGAAGTTGGGAAAGGAACTCCTAATTATTGCTCTAATTTCCTCTTCATTGGTGGAAAGTTCTTCCTTTTAATTTTTGATACTAACAATTTGGTTTTCTTCTTTCCCTTTTCTAATTAAATTAACTACAGGCTTATCTATTTTGTTGTTGTTTTTTCATAAAACTAACTCAGTTTTATTTATTAATTCATTAATTTTCTTATTTTCAATTTTATTAATCTCCCCTTTTATTTTCAGAATTTCCAATTTGGTATTTAATTTAGGGTTTTTAATTTATTCTTTTTCTAGCTTTTTAAAAAGTAAGCCCAATTCATTGATTTTCTCTTTCTCTGTTTTATGCAAGCATCTAGAGATATAAAATTACCCCTTATAACTGCTTTGTCTGTATCCCACAAATTTTGGTATGTTGTCTCATTATTGTCATTCTCCTGGATGAAATGATTGATTGCGTCTATGATTTGCTGTTTCCCCATTCTTTAGGATTAGATTATTTAATTTCCAATTAACTTTTGGTCTATTTTCTTTTGAATTATATTGCATGTTATTTTTATTACATCATGATCTGAAAAAATTGCATGTATTATTTCTGCTTTTCTGCATCTGATTTTGAGGTTTTTATGCCCCAACACAGTCAATTTTTGTACAAGTTCCATGAATCACTAAGAAAAAAGTAAACTACTTTCTGTCTCCATTCAATTTTCTCCAAAGATCTATCATGCCTAACTTTTCTAACATTTTGTTTACCTCCTTAACTTCTTTCTTATTTATTTTGTGGTTTGTTTTATCTAGTTCTGAGAGAACAATGCTGAGATCCCCCACTAATATAGTTTTGTTGTCTATTTCTTCTTGTATCTCTTAACTTCTCCTCTAAGAATTTGGATGCTATACCACTTGTTACATATATGTTTAGTATTGATATTGTTTCATTATCTGTGATACCCTTTAATAAAATATAGTTTCCTTCCTTATCTCTTTTAATTAGATCTATCTTTGCTTTTACTTGATCTGAGATAAGGATTGCTACCCCTGCTTTTTTTTTTTTTTGTTCACCTGAAGCATAATAAATTCTACTCCAGCCCTTTACCTTCACTCTGTATGTATCCCTATGTTTTAGATGTGTTTCTTGTAGACAACATATTGTAGGATTCTGGCTTTTAATCCAGTCTGCTATCCACTTCTGTTTTATAGGAGAGTTCATCCCATTCACATTCACAACTAAAATATCTAATTTTGTATTTCCTGCCATTTTATTTACCCAAAGTTATCTTTTTCTCTTTCCTTTCCCTTTTCTCCCTTCTCTCCTCCCCAGTATTTTGCTTTTGATGGCCACCTCCTTCAAACAGTCCTCCCCCTTTTAGAGCCTCTCCCCCTTTTTTTACACCTTTCTGCTAATTCTTCTATTATTAGTCTTTCCCTTTCTTTTCCTCCTTTCCCTCCCACTTCCCTATAAGGTGGGACAATTTTCTCTGTGAAACCAAATATGTCTGATATTCTCTTAGAGCCCAGTCTGATGAGAGTAAGATTCACATAATGCTCATCCCCTCCGTTTTTTCCCTCAATTATATTGTTTTCTTTGCCTCTTCATGTGATTTTACCTTATTTTACCTCCTTTTCTCTCTTTTTCCAGTATGATCCCCTTTCCACCTCTAGTTCCTTTTCCATATTATCAAAGTAAAATAGAATTATACTCATATTCTCTAAGTACACCCATAATAGAAATATGGTTTTCAAGAGTTCTTTCCTTTTTATCTTTTTGTGCTTCTCCTGAGTTCTGTGTTTGGAGGTCACATTTTTGTTCAGATCTGGTTTTTTCATTAGAAATAGGTGAAATTCACCTATATCATTAAATGTCCATCTTCTTCCCTGGAAGATAATGCTCATTCTAGCTGGATAGTTTATTCTTGGCTGTAATCCAAGTTCCTTTGCCTTTTGGAATATCTGATTCCAGGTCCTTTGATCCTTTAATGTAGAAGCTAACAGATCCTGGGTGATTCTAATTATGGCTCCTCAGTATTTGAATTATTTCCTTCTAGCTACTTGAAATAGCTTTTCCTTGGTGTGAGAGTCCTGAAATTTAGCCATGATATTTCTTGGGGATTTAATTTTGGGATCTTTTTCAGGAGGTGATTGGTGAATTCTTTCAATCCCTATTTTGCCTTCTGATTCTAAAACATCAGGGCAGTTTTCTTTCATGATTTCCTGTAAGATAGTGTCTAAGTTCTTTTTTTGATCATGGCTTTCAGATTGTCTCTCCTAGATTCCAGGTCAGTTGTTTTTTCCTAGGAGATATTTCATATTTTCTTCTATTTTTTTTTCATTTTTTTTGTTTTTGTTTGACTGATTCTTGAAGTCTTATTGATTCATTCACTTCCATTTGTTGAATTTTAATTTTTAGTGTATTTTTTTTGTTACCTTTTTTTTAACTCCTTTTGTGTAACTGGCCAATTGAATTTTTTGTTCATTGCATTCTCTTTCCATTTCACCAATTTTGTCTTTCAGTGAATTGGTGTTTTTTTCATATTTCTTTTGTAGAGCATTATATGCTTTTTCCATTCCTTTTTGCAATGATCTCACTTCATTTCCCCATTTTTCTTCTAACTCTCTTTTGAGATTCTCTATGCAGTCTTTCAGGAAAGCTTTGTGAAATGGGGAACAGCTCATATCTCCCTTTGTGGCTTCTTCTGGAATTGCTTTACCTTTATGAACCTCAGGATCTGAGGTCTGTTCTTTTCTCTTTCCATAAAAGCTGTCTATGGTGAGAGTTCTTTTTTATTTTTTATTTATTTTTTTTAAAGCTTGAGGTCTGTTCAAAGCAAAGAAGTGGCAGTTGCTTTAATTTGCCCTATGGTAGTTGTGCTGTTTTATTTATGGTGCTGGGCAATTGGGGGTAGTTCCAGGGTTCTCAGTGGTTTACTTTATGAAAGGTTTACTTATAAAAGGTTTTACCTTTTATAAAAGGCAGATCTGCCAAAGCAACTGCTTGCAATCATGACAGAGTAGCCTAAGAGGCTCACAGAAACTTTCCAGGTGCTTAGAAACTTCCATGTTCTGAGTCCTGGCCCAGCTTTTTGCCTCCTGTCTCTCCATGCTGCCATCTGGGTTTGGCAAATCGTGCCCCTGCCTGATTGAAACAGACCTGTTCAAGTTCTAAGATAACTTCTTGTGGGAATGTGTTGTATTCCAAATATTTGTGGGCACTTTGACTCCAAAATCAGTTTAGAGGCTTAATCTGCTGTGGTTTGAGAGAAGGTCAGAGGAAATCAGAGAGTTGTGTCTGTACTCCACCTTCTTCTAGAATGTAAACTTCTTGAGGTCAGGAGGTTATTTTTGTTTTTGTTATCACCCTCACATAGCACAATAATTAAACATAAAAATTTCCTTAATTTAATACTTGTTGAACAGAATTAAAATGCATTCCAGCACTTAAAATCTTTCCAGATTGGTATAGTTCGCTAGAGTTTGTGTATCTTCCCAAAGATCATTTCTGTATCATAAAAGTGTCAGCAGAAAAGATTTTTTAATAAATACTGATTAGAGAGAAAGAGAATCAAAAAGCCCATTTAAATAAGGGACTAGTTCTAATTACTTTTAGTCACCAAAGAGAGTTCCAGAGAAATATGGGAAGATTTTAATGAACTTAATCTAGAGTGAAATGAGCAAAATATAGAAAACAATCTATATCATAAAAAATAGCATAGTGGAAGCAAACAAACAATTGTGAAAGATTTAAGGACTTTGATTCACACATTTCAAAGGATGAGTAATGAAAAATTTTACCTACTACCTGAGAGAAAGCTAGCTAATGGACTAACTATGCAATTGGAGAAATATTTCTGGACATGGACAATAGTGGAATTTGTCTTGCTTGACTAGACATTTTTAGTTTTATTTGTTTTCAATGTTGGGAAGAGATAGGAAGGAGAAAAAATGAATGTTTAGTAGTTGACAAAATTTTAGGTAATAAAAATTAAGTTTCATGGAAATTTCAGTAAGTATACAACAGATGGCTCCAAATGGGTTTGTTGTATTTACCCTGCTTTCTAGTACTTATTGCCCATGACCTTGGAAAAGTCATTTACCTCCTGTAAGAGGCTTCACTTTCCCCACTAATAAAATTGGCAGAGCTCATACTTTCTTGATATAATCTTTGAGAACTCAGGGTCATCTCTATAACCTAATGAGGCATTTGTTGTATGTAAGACTCTGGTAGACTTCATAAGTCAGAGAAACTTGTTATTTGCATTCCTAAGAGATATTTTAACTGCCACTTTAAAGCATTGATTTTTTAATAGGCACGAGTGATTTTTTTTTAGAAATATGCATAAGGGCTGGATATTTGAGAATTAGCAGGACTACCAGAAAATGACCATACTTGCAGAGGTAGATTATATTTCATATACCCAAGGAGTTATGTAAAATATTGACATTTTCTTTATACTTAATGATCAATTAGATGCAAAACTAATGAATTTGTTGGTCCTTTATGATAAAAGAATTATTACAGAATCATAGAATTTCAAGGTTATAAGTAATCTCAGTGACTACCTAGTGTAAATCAGATCAAAATCACACACACACACATACAAATACAAAAGCAACAATGAATTTTTATAACATTGGTTTAAGGGAAAATTCAAAATAGGAATGCCAAAGTACACCAAAAATAATGTTTTAGAAATTATTTTTCCTGGTGTTAATCATTATTTCTTCCCTACAGCATTATGTTATGCCTTGTAGATATACATAAATAAGCACAAACATAAACATGTACATATGTGTATGTATACATATAACCTGTTTTGGTCCTCTACAGAATCAATTTTTATATAGTTTACATAATTTGGAAATTTTGTTGTTGTTGTTGTTGGGTTTTTTGTTTTTTTTTTTTTTGCTATTTGACTATTGCTCACCATTTTCTTTTCTGATTTCCTTGGCCCTTAACCATTAGAATCCCCCAAGTTTCAATTATTGGCTCACTTGTCTTCTGTTTTTACACTAATAACCTTCTAAGAACACATTTATGAATTCATCTGTTTCAGCCACAAAGTCCATGCTGAAAAATATGAAATCTGTATGTCCAGCTCCACTTTCTGTCAAATTTCATATCTTCAACTGCTCACCAGACATTTTTACTTGAATGTCACTTGATGTCATCTAAAATTCAGTATGTCCCAAACTAAATATATCTTTTTTCCTAAGCCATTCTCCTTTATCAATTTCCCTGTTTCCATCTATGGTGACAACTCTTACTTAATGCTTTTAGAATTGAATTGTTGAATGTTTCACTCTTCTTCATTTCATTCTCTATACTTAGTTACCAATTCCTCTTTATTCTTTATTCTCATGGTCTTTCTAATCTATCCTTTCCCCATCATAACCCTGCTTCTCTTCCTATTGTGATCCTACTAGCTTGTTTCTACATTTCTCCTAGTCTATCTCATAGTGCAGTCTGATATTCTGCCTCAGTAATTTTTTGATCACTTTCCACACCTGAACAAATACTACGTTACTATTTATCAGATTGGATCTTTGAGAACTGATACATTCTCCTCTGCTCTTGAATTTATAAATGTAGATCCCAAGTCACATATTCAGGCTTTACCCACTTTCCCCATCTGCTGAGATTCAGTCCCACATCACCAGTTATCTATGGGATATTTCAAACAATGGGTCCCACAGATAAACCAAACTCAGCATGTACAAAACAATTCATTTTCTTTCCCTCAAATCCTAGACCTCTTCCAAATTTCTTTATTTCTTTTAAAATTATTCCCATTCTTCCAGGTTCTAATGTTAATAACCTTGGCTCTCTATCCTCAAGCAACAAATCCAACCAATTGCCCAATCTTGCTGCTTTAGCCTTCATATCATTTCTCTCATCTGTTGCCCTTTTTTTTTTTTTTAATCTCCTGTAGCTACCTCTTGAGTCCAGGCACTCATCTCTTCTTGCCTCTTATTGCTGTGGCAGCTATCTAATTGTTCTCACTTCTTAAAGTCTCACTCTATTCTAGCCTATCCTCAAGATCATGTATATTTTCATGTGTTTGTTTCTCCCTCTGTCTCTGTGTGTTTCACTTTTCTTTTGTGAAAATTGTCTTTAATTCTTAGGATTCATCTTCCAGATGATCTTTGCCTAGAAAGTGCTGAATATTAACCCCAATATAGTTAATATACTACAGGTGACAGTATTTACAATGTTATTAAAATATTTCTCTTTTTTTGCCATTATAACACCAATACATATATATAGTACAGTACAAATTATGCTTTATCTGGGCCATCTTTTTTCAGCAATGCTCCTCCTCCCATCTCCCAGTTCCTGTATTGTTCCATCTCCTTGTTCTCCATTTAGAGACATTTTCTCATTCCAGGCTCCAGCTCAAGTTCCATTCCATTCACAAAACCTTCCCTAGCTATTCCAGTCACCATTAATCTTTTTCTTCTCTGAATTTCATAGCATTTATGGTCTGTACCACACAATTTGGCACATAATTATATACTGCCTCATATTCTCTAGTTGTTTCATATGTGTAAATCTGTTCTCCCCAATCAGATTGTAAACTCCTTAAGGGAAGGGGCCATGCTTTATTTCCTTTTCATTTCCTATGATGCTTACTAAAATGCTAAATATATAATAATAACAATAAGAGCTGACATTAATGTAGCATTTAAGAGTTTACAAAACCCTTTACATATATCATTTCATTTGACCCTCAAAAGTCCAATGAATTTTATTATCTTTATTTTATAGAAAAGGAAACAGCCTCAGAAAATTTAAGGGACTTCTTTTGAAAATGTAAAATTAGGCTTTCTAGTTTAATGCATCAATTAGAGTAGTAAACTAGATATCAGTGACTGACATGACCTCCAATCATGAAGCTTACTAATATGGAAGTGTTAGCTCTACTTCTGATTCATTTCCAAACATCTGGGCTCCTTGGGTGACTAAAATATCGTGGCATCTGGCCCCAGTTCAGAATATTTTTTTTTCATTTTTACCCTTGTCTTTTTACTTGTTATGACTCAGCATGAAACAAGCAACATTAATATACATAATGCTCTGAATTCCTCAAGTCAGAAAATTTAGGATCTTCTATTGGCTCTGACATAGTTTAGCTATATGACCTTGTCTGGCTCACTTCAGTTTCTGAAAATGCATAATTTTTGGTGCTATATATAGTCACTTACTTTACACTCATCCAAAATTCTTTGTGTTATATGAGGGCATGAGGGGGGCAAGGGAGTGGTATAGTAGAGAGAGGAACTGGGAAGTTGAGTTCCCTCTTGCAAGAAATTTCAAGCATGTCCTGAATAACTACTTGTCAAGGACATGAACTTAAAATTCATTATTTGACAAGAATTGGATGGCACTTTTGATTTCAGCTCTAAGATTTTATAATTCCCTTTTGTGGAATAATGCAAACATTGATTAAACATTGATGTGAAGAAATCACTACTAGGTATTGGGGATACAAAGACTAAAAAGTGAAATATACTTCCCTTAATGTGAACGTTCCCTTCAATGATCCAATGCGGATCTCATCTATATCTGCTCATCTTGTGCAACTAGTCTATGTTTTCCCATAAATTCACCAAAGGGATTACACCCAATGTTGCAGGAGCCTACTTTACTTTTTCTTGATATTGTAAAAGTACTAATGGAGTATGTATTACATATGGATTGGATTACATATCCGTCCATTGCTTATTCCTCATTCTCACCATGTTTATCAGCCCATTTCCTTTCAGTCACAATTTATTTGATGGTATTCTTTTTTTAGCTACTGATTTGCAATTCTCTCATATACACATCTTGCAATCTTAAACCTACCAAGTACCCTGTAGATGATACTCATTTTCAGGTCTTCAGAGACATTTAAGTAAATACAAGTTAATTTGAGAAGAGAGAGATTCTGTCACTCAAGGAGAGAGAAAGAAGATCAACGAAAATTTTGTGGAAGAGACTATGCAATGATAGGATCATAAGACTTGCCTCAATTATTTTTAAGGTACCCTTCAGATCTAACATTCTTTGATTCTGAATCAGAGTTGCAGATCAAGCCAATATGTACTTGATCCTACTCTCCCTTCTGAATTGATTCCCTTCCCCATTCTCCTAATAGAGTTCCATTCTGGTATACTAAAGGAGAAAGCAATTTGAAGGCCATGACAAGGAATTATTGACCTTTTTAATTTTAAAATTATGCCTTTGCAAATATCCTGTTCACTGTAAGATAAAATTACTTTATTTTGTTGTACTTCTTGTGTTTATGTATATACACACATAATACTATATATACATATGTGTGTACTATATTTAAACAATCTTAAAGTATTATGCAATAGGATTCCATTATAAGGGTTTTTATGTGCTCCAATTTGAATTATTTACCAATGGCTGGAATAAATATTCCTATATATTTCTTTATTATTCTTGATTGTTTATTCAAGATTTAATTAAAACTACCTTGTCCAATCAATGTGACTATTATGCATTTAACTTTTGTAGGAGAAGATAAAAAATGAGAGCATTCAAATGTCAAGATATTTATATTCTTGGGGAGTTCTTTGAGTTATTCTTTGTGTGGTGTAATAGAGAAAGTGTTGGATTGGAAGTCTGAGAACCTGGTTTCAAATCTCAGCAGTCACTTGCTCCTTGTGTGACTGGAGATAGGTTACTGTGCTTCTCAGTTTCCTTATTTATGAAATGATGTAATTGGAATCGATGATCTTAAAGATCCTTTCCAGCTTTAAAAATAATATCTATGATCTGAATTTAGGAGGAAAAATTCTATTTATATAGTAGCACATTTAATATGTACCCTCCTCAGTTTTATATTAATTTCTATGAATGTGATGAGTATTATTTTGGAGATAGAATCTGAGGAATCAAAAATATAGACATACCTGCAAAGACTGTGTAAACTACAAGTAGTTGCATAGACTAAACGTACTCAGCCATATCAAACCATATATTTGCTTTGGGTAAAACTGTGAAAATAGTGTTCAGGAAGAGATGGGGCAATAGCATAAAGTGTTTTAAGAGACTCACTCTATAAGAAAAAAAAAAGCACTATTTTTTTTTTTTTCATGTGAAGGATGGATTTTGATGTATTGCTTGGACAATCTACAAATGCCTCCAGAAGGCATTAGATTATGGTCAGCAAGGCACTATTTGAGCTGCTAGGGGTTTTGGAAATGATAAGGGTAGTTCTAAAGTCTCCAGTGGGACAGAGAGCCATGTTATCCTAGGGGAAATTAGTTGCATGGTACCTCATCAGTAATATGCACCCAGAGTGCCATCCTGTGGCCTGAATTGAGCTGTGTTTTGTTTATAACTTTGAGTACACATTGTATTTATTAGTTAGATATGGGCTATAAGTACAGAAAAGAATAGACTTAAAAGTATTTACTTCCCACAAAAAAAGAAAGAAAAAAAGAAAGAATTAAATAGAAGAAAACAAAAAAGTGCAAAGGAAAGCTAGATAATTCTTGTTAAATTAAGTTCAGTTAGAATCTTCATCTTGTACATTGTTGGTATAATTCTGATATCTAATTCATAATTATTTTAATTTTTTTTGAAATATATTGATTTCCGTGGGTTTTTTTCCCTTCTCTTCCCTTACGTTCGTGTTATATATGATGTTTGCTTTTGTTTTTCATTTTGTCATTTTTTTAAAATTTCTTTTTATGATGTTGGAATATTAGATAACTTGCCTCAAAGAAACAATGTTTTTTACACCTTAGAAAACTGCATTCAGAAATGATTCTCAAGTAAATAACACACCTGCTGTCTTTGCCCTGGACATAAAATGAGTTTACTATTTTCCAGTTCTTTGTATGTTTTACTATATTTTACTTTCTAGATCTAAGATTCCTTTAAATCTGAAGGGAAGGAGATATTTTCCTAATGTTTGGAGGACTTTTCAGATTCCACGGTGATGAATTTCTTCCTTCACTCTTTTTTTTTTTTTTTTTTTTGTTAAAGCTTTTTATTTGTATAACATATGTATGGGTAGTTCCCCAACATTGATCTTTACAAAGCTTTCCATTACAAATTTTACCCCCAGTCCCCTCCCCTCCCCTAGATGGCAGGAAGTCCACTACATGCTAATAATGTTGAAATGCTTGAGAAGTTATGCAAGAAAAATCCTATCTACAAGAAAAAAAAAAGAATCAGAGAAAGGCAACACAATGCAAACAAATGTCAGTAGAGATCATGAAAATGTTATGTTGTAGTCCATATTTCATTTCCCTCTCTCTGGGTGTATATGGTTTTCTTCAGTGAACAACTGGAACTGGTTTGAGACAATTCTTTGTTGCAGAGAGCCATGTCCATCAGAATTGATCATCATGTAATACTGTTGTTGCTGTGTATGATGATCTCCTGGTTCTGCTCGTTTCACTCAGCATCAGTTCATACAAGTCTCTCCAGGCCTCTCTGAAATCGTCCTGCTGGTCATTTCTTACAGAGCAATAATATTCCATAACATTCATATACCATAATTTATTCAGCCACTCTCCAATTGATGGGCATCCCTTCAGTTCCCAGTTTCTAGCCACCACAAAAAGGGCCGCCACAAACATTCTTGCACATGTGGGGCCCTTTCCCTCCTCTAAGATCTCTTTGGGATATAGGCCCAGTAGAAACACTGCTGGGTCAAAGGGTATGCACAGTTTGACAACTTTTTGGGCATAGTTCCAAGTTGCTCTCCAGAATGGTTGGATCCGTTCACAGTTCCACCAACAATGTATCAGTGTCCCAGTTTTCCCACATCCCCTCCAACATTCATCGTTATCTTTTCCTGTCATTTTAGCCAATCTGACAGGTGTGTAGTGGTATCTCAGAGTTGTCTTAATTTGCATTTCTCTGATCAATAGTGATTTGGAGCAACTTTTCATATGACTAGAGATGGTTTTAATTTCATCATCTGAAAATTGTCTCTTCATATCCCTTGACCACTTATCTATTGAAGAGTGGCTTGAATTCTTATATATATGAGACAATTCTCTATAAATTTTAGAAATGAGGCCTTTATCAGAACCATTAAATGTAAAGATGATTTCCCAATTTGATGCTTCCCTCCTAATCTTGTCTGCATTTGTTTTGTTTGTACAGAAACTTTTTAACTTAAAATAATCAAAATTATCCATCTGGTGTTCAATTAGGAGTTCCAGGTCTTCTTTGGACATAAATTTATTCCCTCTCCACAGGTCTGAGAGATAAATTATATTGCGTTCCTCTAACTTGCTTACAAAGTCCCTCTTTATATCTAGATCATGAACCCATTTAGATCTTATCTTGGTATGTGGTGTTAGGTATGGATCAAGCCCTAATTTCTTCCACACTAGTTTCCAATTTTCCCAGCAGTTTTTGCCAAATAGTGAGTATTTATCCCAAAAGCTGGGGTCTTTGGGTTTATCGAATACTAAATTGTTAAGGTTATTGCCTAAATTGTCCTGATATCCTATCCTGTGCCACTGATCGACTGCTCTATTTCTTAGCCAGTACCAAACGGTTTTGATGACCGCTGCTTTATAATATAGTTTTAGATCTGGTACAGCAAGGCCACCTTCATCTGCCTTTTTTTTCATTAATCCCCTTGAAATCCTTGACCTTTTGTTCTTCCAAATGAACTTTGCTACTATTTTTTCTAGATCTGTAAAATAATTTCTTGGGAGTTTGATTGGTATGGCACTAAATAAGTAGATTAGTTTGGGTAGTATTGTCATTTTTATTATGTTCGCTCTGCCTACCCATGAGCACTTAATATTTTTCCAATTGATTAGGTCTGATTTTATTTGTGTGGAAAGTGTTTTGTAATTTAGTTCGTATAGTTTCTGACTTTTCCTTGGCAGATAGATTCCCAAATATTTTATCCTATCATCTGCTATTTGGAATGGAATTTCTTTTTGTATCTCCTGCTGCTGAACTTTGTTGGTAATATATAAAAATGCTGATGATTTATGTGGATTAATTTTGAATCCTGCCACTTTGCTAAAGTTGTGAATTGTTTCTAGTAGTTTTTTAGTTGAGTCTCTAGGGTTCTCTAAGTATACCATCATGTCATCTGCAAAGAGTGATAATTTGGTTTCTTCATTACCTACTCTGATTCCTTTTATCTCTTTTTCTTCTCTTATTGCTAAAGCTAACATTTCTAATACAATATTAAATAGTAATGGTGACAGTGGGCAGCCTTGTTTCACTCCTGATCTTATGGGGAATGGTTTTAGTTTGTCTCCATTACATATGATGCTTGCTGATGGTTTTAAATAGATGCTGCTGATCATTTTAAGGAAAAGCCCATTTATTCCTATACTCTCTAGTGTTTTTAATAGGAAAGGGTGTTGGATTTTGTCAAAGGCTTTTTCTGCATCTATTGAGATAATCATATGGTTTTTGTTACTTTGGTTATTAATATAATTAATTATGCTGATAGTTTTCCTAATATTGAACCAGCCCTGCATCCCTGGTATAAATCCTACTTGGTCATAGTGTACTATCCTGGGGATGACTTTCTGTAATCTCATTGCTAATATCTTATTTAAAATTTTTGCATCAATATTCATTAGGGAAATTGGTCTATAGTTTTCTTTCTCAGTTTTTACCCTACCAGGTTTAGCTATCAGCACCATATCGGTCTCATAGAAGGATTCTGGCAGTATACCTTCTGTCCCTATTTTCTCAAATAGTTTGTGTAGTGTTGGAATCAATTGTTCTTTGAATGTTTGGTAGAATTCACATGTAAATCCATCTGGCCCTGGAGATTTTTTCTTAGGGAGTTGGTTAATGGCTTGTTCTATTTCTTTTTCTGATATGGGGCTATTTAAATAATTTATATCCTCTTCTGTTAACCTGGGCAATCTATATTTTTGTAGATATTCCTCCATTTCATTTAGATTATCAAACTTACTGGCATAAAGTTGGGCAAAGTAACTCCTAATTATTGCTCTAATTTCCTCTTCATTGGAGGAAAGTTCTCCCTTATCATTCTTGAGACTAACAATTTGATTTTCCTCTCTCCTTTTTCTTATCAAATTAATTAAAGGCTTATCTATTTTGTTGGTTTTTTCATAGAACCAACTCTTAGTTTTATTTATTAACTCAATAGTTTTCTTGTTTTCGATTTTATTAATTTCTCCTTTTACTTTTAGAATTTCCAATTTGGTATTTAATTGAGGGTTTTTAATTTGTTCTTTTTCTAGTTTTTTTAATAATAAGCCCAATTCATTGATCTTTTCTTTCTCTATTTTATGCAAGTAAGCATCTAGAGATATAAAATTACCCCTTATAACAGCTTTGGCCGTATCCCACAAATTTTGGTATGTTGTCTCCTTATTGTCATTCTCCTGGATGAAATTATTGATTGTGTCTAAGATTTGCTCTTTCACCCATTCATTCTTCAGGATTAGATTATTTAATTTCCAATTACCTTTTGGTTTATTTTCTCCTGGACTTATATTGCATGTGATTTTTATTGCATCATGATCTGAAAAGGATGCATTTACTATTTCTGCCTTTCTGCATTTGATTTTAAGGTTTTTATGCCCTAATATATGGTCAATTTTTGTATATGTTCCATGGACTGCTGAGAAAAAAGTAAACTCTCTACTGTCTCCATTCAACTTTCTCCATAGATCTATCATACCTAACTTTTCTAACAATTGGTTTATCTCCCTAGTTTCTTTCTTGTTTATTTTGTAGTTTGATTTATCTAATTCTGAGAGAGCAAGGTTGAGATCCCCCACTAGTATCGTTTGGCTGTCTATTTCTTCTTGCATCTCTCTTAATTTCTCCCCTAGGAATTTGTGTGCTATTGCACTTGGTGCATATATATTTAATATAGATATTGCTACATTATCTATGGTACCCTTTAATAGAATATAGTTTCCTTCCTTATCTCTTTTGATTAGATCTATCTTGGCTTTTACTTGATCTGAGATAAGGATTGCTACCCCTGCTTTTTTTTGTTCACCTGAAGCATAATATTTTCTGTTCCAGCCGTTTACCTTCATTCTATATGTGTCACTATGTTTTAAATGTGTTTCTTGTAGACAACATATTGTGGGATTCTGGTTTTTAATCCAGTCTGCTATCCGCTTCCGCTTTATGGGAGAGTTCATCCCATTCACATTCACAGTTAGAATAACTAATTCTTTATTTCCTGCCATCTTATTTACCCTCGTTATGTTTTCCCCTTTCCTTTCCCCTTTCTCCCTTCCCCCCTCCTCAGTACTTTGCTTTTGATGACCCCTCCCCCAAACAATACTCCCCTTTCCTTTCCCCTTTTTCCCTTCCCCCCTCCTCAGTACTTTGCTTTTGATGACCCCCTCCCCCAAACAATACTTCACCCTTTAGATCCCCTCCCCCTGTTTTTATTCCTTTCCCCTGATTCTTCTATTTTCCCTTCTATTAGTTTGTCCCTTACTTTTCCTCCTTTTCCTCCCACTTCCCTCTAGCAACAGACAAGTTTCTATGTGAAATTAAATGTCTGATATACACTTTTAGAGCCCAACCTGATGAGAGTAAAATTTACACAGTGCTCATCTCCCTCCCCTCTTTCTCTCAATTATATTAGGTTTTCTTTGCCTCTTCAAGTGATTTTAACCTTGTTTTTACCTCCTTTTTTTTTTAGATCTTATTTTAACACTTTTTCCCTCTTTTCCCCAGTATGACAACATTTTCCCCTCTAGTTCTCTTTTTCATATTATCAAAGTAATATCTAGTTAATTATACCCCCCAAACTTTGAGTATCTCCCTAGTAGCAATAAAGTTCTCAAGAGACCTTTCCTTTTTACCTTTTTATGCATCTCTTGAGTTCTGTGTTTGGGTGTCGAATTTTTTGTTCAGATCCGGTCTTTTCATTAGAAATAGGTGAAATTCACCTATATCATTGAATGACCATCTTCTTCCCTGGAGGATAATGCTCATTCTAGCTGGATAGGTTATTCTTGGCTGTAATCCAAGTTCCTTTGCCCTTCGGAATATCTGGTTCCATGCCCTTCGATCCTTCAGTGTGGAAGCTGACAAATCCTGTGTGATTCTAATTATTGAACCTCGGTATTTGAATTGTTTCTTTCTAGCTGCCAGCAGAATCTGTTCCTTGGTGCTATAGTCCTGAAATTTAGCCACGATATTCCTTGGGGTCTTAATTTTGGGGTCTCTTTCAGGAGGTGATCGGTGAATTCTTTCGATGGTGATTTTGCCCTTTGATTCTACAATCTCAGGGCAGTTTTCTTTCAGGATTTCCTGGAAGATAGTGTTTAGATTCTTTTTTTCATCATGGCTTTCAGGAAGTCCAATAATCCTTAGATTGTCTCTCCTAGATCTATTTTCCAAGTCAGTTGTTTTTCCTAGGAGATATTTCATATTTTCTTCTAATTTTTCATTTTTTTGTTTTTGTTTGACTGATTCTTCAAGTCTTAGTGAGTCATTCACTTGCATTTGTTCAATTCTTATTTTTAAAGTGTTGTTTTCTTCAGTTACCTTTTTAAGCTCCTTTTGTAACTGGCCAATTTGTTCCTTGCACTCTTTTTCCACTTCACTAATTTTATTTTTTAATAAATTGGTGTCTTTTTCATATCTCTTTCGCAGGGCATCATATCCTTCTTGCACTGATTTCAGTTTATTTTCCCATTTATCCTCCAGCTCTCTTTTGAGGTTCTTTATGCAGTCTTCCAGAAAGGCCTTTTGAAAAGGGGACCAGTGATGGTCCTGGCTGATGTTCTCTGGATTTTTGTCTAAAGGAACCTCTGGCTCTGGGGTCGTTTCTTTGCCTTGATAAAAGCTGTCTATGGTGAGAGCTCTCTTTTGCTTCTTCATCATATTTTTTTTTTTTTTTTTAGACAGTGTGGATATCTCTTTAAGGTAGGGAAAAAAAAAAGCGGCGGCTGCAAAAGGCTTTGCCCTGGGGCACTTCGGCGAGTTGACAAGGTGCTGGGCCGGTGGGGGCTAGGACTAAGTCCGAATTACTCCTTAAACAAGGCAAGTCTGCCAGAACACCTGCCCCCAATCAGGGCAGAGTGTCCCGAGTGCCTCAGATAAACTCCAGGTGTTTGGAATTTGGAGTTTGGAGTTTGGAATTTCTTCCACGATGAGCTGAGCTGAGTCCCACCCTCACTTCCGGCCTGCGAAGTTGTCGTCTATTTATCTCTCTGTCCGAGTCCGACTAACCTGATATGAAGTTATCCAGAGAGCTGTGCCCAAATATTTCTGAGTTCATTGACTTGAAGATCAGTTCGGAGGCTTATTTTATTGTTGATTTGAGAGAAGATCGGAGGAGAGGCAGAAAGTCACCTTTTCACTCCGCCATCTTGGCTCCGCCCCTCTCTTCCGTCACTCTTAAGAACATATAAGCTATAAAACTTAAAAGGCCTAATGTGGAAGAAGGTCTATCAGGACCCTGACACTCTGATCTACTTGCAATATACAGTGAGGAGGAAAAAAAAAAAAAAGCAAAATGGGCTGTATTCACAATTCATTTCAGAAATGGTTTAGCTATTACGCTGATGAGGCATTTTCCAGGGCTTTTCTGCATTGTGTAACAAGAGGTAGAACCCTTTAAAAAATAACAGAACATATTACTCATCCAACTAATGGAGGTAGTTATATATATGAAGAAATTTGCCCCGTATGTCAATAAACTATCAGTTGGAGACTGATGAATGGTCAAAAAAAGAGGAGAATTTCCTAGTCCTGACTACAGTGGCATCAATTAAAATACTTATTTAGCAAATATGTGTCAGACACTATAATCTGTGCTATAGATGAAAAGACAAAAGTCAAATGGTACCTGCTTTCAAGGAGCTGACATTCCACTGGAGGAAAATAAGCATAATTTTAAAAATGGGAGAGAGGAGTATTGTAACTTGGTGGAGAGGAAAGAGTTTGGGAGATGCTTTTACAGAGGTGGTAGTTCCTTAGTGAAATCCAGAAGAATGGAAAGCATCTTAAGAGGGAAAGATGAGGAAAGGTTGCATTCTAGCTATGAGAGATACTTTATGCTATAGAACAGAGACAGAAGAGGCAATACAGAGTTCAGAAATCAGTTAGAGTCTAATTTCATTGGAGTGTAGATTTCTTGAAGCATGGAATATAGTTGGAAAGTTAGGACATTAGGTCATATTATAAAATCCTTTAATGCCAGGCTGTGGGGTTTATATTGTATCCTCTAATTAAGAGGAACCACCAAATGCTTTGGAGCAGGGAAGTGAAGAAGTTGAAACTGTGTCTTAAGAAGGTCTCTATGGCAGCTCTATAGAGGATGAACTGGGGAGCAGAGAGATTAGAAGCAGGAATACTCATTATAGCATTCTAGGTGAAGAAACATGAAGAACTGCTCTAGGACAGTAACCTAACACGTTATCTTTGGAACAAATGATATAGATCCTAAACTAGAGTCATCATTCTCCTCACTCCTTTTTCCATTCTGAAGAGCAAATTCCCATAATCCTCCTGCAGTTAATTCTCATTTCATTTAATTAAATTTGTCATGTGGTAGGTGTTATGTATAAGGGGAAAAAAATTCTCAAGTGGTTGGGGTGTAGAAAGCTAGTATATAATTGATAGAAGGCACCATTCACTTTCTTCATTTGATATGTGAGGTAATAGAAGCATGGAGAGGTTTTATGAATAAGATCACAGATAGTGAGTACCTAAAACTAGACTAGAACCCCTATCTCCTAATATTCTGTCTAATGCTCTTTAAATTATATAATGGTCCCTCTTGGAATAGACATTTTCTCTTCTGTCCTTCAGTCTTACCACTTATAGGGAACACCATTTCCCTTTGGAAGATTCAGTGGATGATTTCATTTAGTACTTTGTGCTTCTTTTAAAAAACAGTTTAGGAATTAAGATTTTTAATAGTAATTAATATGGCATCTCAATCATCCAAACTATATTTTTGCTTTAAAGAAGTGCCTAGTACTTTAAATAGAAAGCCTTAAGCAAGATGTATTTTTATAAAAAGCAAGAAGTGAGTTTCAGCTTGGTTCATTTCCTTCTTTTTTCCCTTTCTCTTTTGATCCTTAGTTTACTTTTACTTAAAATAAATAAATAAATTCCCCAGAGATAAATCATTCCATGTCATTTCCTCTTGCTTGTAAAATTCTAATATGAACATGCCAATCCTGACAAATCCTGAAAGTTAGTTTAATATTAACCAGAGTTCAGATGGCAGCATGAAAAAACCACATGTAGAATATTTGATGCATTTTTTGGAACTAAGTATTAGGCAGTATGGAGTACTGGATAGAGAGTCCATCTTAGAGTCATAGAGACTTAAATTTATTTCCTAATTCTAACACATACTGACTGCCTCTCAGTATGCCATGGAACTTGCTAAGACTATAGGTTACAGAGCTAGTGCCAACTTGTGTGATAAAGGGAATTGGCTCACTCAGGATTCCCTATAGCATTGAAATCATAGGTACAGTCTTTTTTCCCACCTCCCTTCTCCCTCCAAAATTTAATAAAAACTGATAGACTTTAAAATCTAACCATCACAATGGAGTAACTTAAATATAATAACTAAATAATAATAATAACTAAAGCATAATAACTAAAATGGAGAAACATTTTAAAGTGGGTTACAAATTTCATTCTGCAAAATCAGATATCAAACATAAAGGGATGGAGGTTTTTCCTACAAGAAGATATGCAAAAAATACTACATGGAAACAAAAAGGCAACTTATAATTTTATATCAGAAATGTTATGAATATGAAAATTACACCATATTGCATGCAGCAGACCGTCTTACTGGCTTCTAAACTGGAGAAAAGAGGAATTGGCAAATCCATTGTTTAGCTGCTTTGTACGGCTGCTCTCTGCAAGAAGTTGGTTTAAAGGAAGAAGAAACTGACTCATCAACCTGTCACTTCATCTCACTATACATGCTCCTTCACAAGCATTAGTGTCAATAAATCTAAAATTGATGGTGAAGGGAAAAAAATCCTGCAACCTGTTTCAACAAACTAAGCTGAATCCCCAGATTCATGCAGCAAGCCACAGGAGAAATAAGGTATGCATTTTTTTGGGGAAAAAAGCATGAGAAAAAAGATGCAATCCATTGCAAACATTTGCAGAGTTCTAGACTTAAGCATGGAAAAAAATACAAATGTTTCCATGTGAAGTGTTTATTTGTCAAATGCTACCAAAAACAGAATTTAAAAAAACCTGTATCCCCAAGAGATAACATATGCCGTGATGTAATCCTGTAATGATTAAATCTCTAAGAAAGAAATACAACATACAAGTAATAGAGACATGTATTATAAATCATTGAAGAAGAAACAATTGTCATAAACAACTTTGTCAGTATGTAGGCATCTTGTCAAGATGGCAATGGTTAAGACTAGCCACATTCTTTTGAACTGCTGCAGTTCAGTATAGGATGGATAGAAAAATCCACCAAAGCGGCTATAAAATATATGGTAGTTTCATCCATATCTTTTGGCAATATCCACAATTAATGTGTTGTTGAAACATGTCCAGGGAAAGGAAAAATAAAATACTAAATTTGAGACACAATTTGTATAGTGCTTGGGAAATTTCTGATATGTCCGCAAATAAAATGAAAAAAGTGGTAAATTTTAAAGTTCAGCTTTGTTCTTTTAGCTAATGAATACTAGTGTACTGTTCAGAGAAAGTTACTTCCTTTTCCATTTGTGTCTGGATTCTGCAGTAGTTGACTGCCAAGGTAACTTGACATAGGCATGACCAATAGAATGGGGCAGAGTTCAGAAGCTATCACCGGACTCAGATATCATGAACCTTAGAATAAACAAGTTTCCTCTGTCTATTACTGTGAGAAAGTAAACAATGTAATCAGACTCCCCAAAGCCAGAATTCTCAGTCATAGAGATCTCACTTGACTTTCTTATTTCCACACCCACACCCACACCCATACCCACACCCACACCCTTTGAAAATTCCTACAGGATCATCATAATGAATCAGCCTAAATGTCTTTCCCAGCTATCTCTAATGGTCTTAATCTATATCTTGCCACTAGACCCAGAAAGGTTCCCATGGAGAAAGTAAGACTGATAACTTTGCATAGCCCTCCCTCACTTAAATCCAATTCATTTGCAAGTCATAGCATTACCTTCCCTCTTCCTTCCTTCCTTCCTTCCTTCCTTCCTTCCTTCCTCCCTCCCTTCCTTCCTCCCTTCCTTCCTTCCTTTCTTCCTTCCTACCTTCCTTCCTTCCTACCTTCCTTCCTCCCTTCCTTCCTTCCTACCTTCCTTCCTTCCTCCCTTCCTTCCTTCCTACCTTCCTTCCTCCCTTCCTTCCTTCCTTCCTACCTTCCTTCCTCCCTTCCTTCCTTCCTTCCTTCCTTCCTCCCTTCCTTCCTTCCTTCCT
>JAJPUD010000160.1:590163-661869 GCA_023553655.1 Myrmecobius fasciatus | reverse complement strand
AGATAGATAGATAGATAGATAGATAGATAGATAGATAGATAGATAGATGATAGGTAAGTGCAAGATAATTTCGGAAGGAATGCATTAGTACTTGCCTTTCAGGAAGAAGATTGTGCTTAAAGGAAGAGAAGGACTTTGTGGAACAGAAGATACTCAAATCCAGGCATGGAAGATGGCCAATGCAGATTTTCAGAGAAGGACATCACAGTGTCAACAAATGTATATTTGAAAAACAATAATTAAATAAAAACTAGTTTGAGAAGTAAGAGAAGTACCAACTAGAGGGATCAGGTACTGTGGAGGAGTGAGTACCTGAGCTGAGTCTTAAAGGAAGCCAGGGATTCTAAGAGGTAAAAAGGCAAGGAAAGGGGCATTCAAAGAATGGGAGACAAGCTCTGCAAAAACAGAGGCAAGAGTTGGAATGCTGAGTTCAGAGAATAGAAAATAGTTATTTTTAATAAAAAAAACATAGTTAATGATGGAGTAATGGGCAATATCACCTCAAAAGGAAACTACAATTATACTGTGAAAAGCGTCATATTCTTAGCTCAGGAATTCATAAAGAGTAGATTGGAAAGGAGAGAAATTGAAAACAGGGAGAGAAAAGGTTTTTTAATTAGCACATGCAAGAAGTGATGAAGGTCTGAACCAGTGTGGTAGCCAAATGAGTAGAGAAAAAGAGAGAAATGCCAAAGATGAGATTGAGATAGGATCAGGAAGCTTTGGCAATTATTGTAATTAGATGGAGTGTCTTCTCATTTTTCTATGTATTTGGTGTTTATGTTGATCTTGGCTCTAACTAGGTGATTATGTGACTGTGCTCAAAAATCTCATTCTAAAATGACTTCCACTTTGGTAACCTCTTATTTCCTGTCAATTGAGATGAAATAAACTTAATTATTTTGTGATGTTTTAGTGCTTCTCTATTAACACTGGTCATTGGAGAAAAATCTCCCCATTAAATGATTATCAGTTAAATGTTTATAAATAATCTAAAATTACATTGTTCTCAACACCCTCTGGATTCTTTTTTTCCTTGTGATCACAATTACTATGGAAGTGAAAAGAAGGCATACCAGACTATGAGTCATGTATTATTTCTCCATGATACTTTGATTACTGAGGTTAACTTCATCACTTTGTGGCCAGCATAATGGTGATGAGTCTCTCTATAGTTCGATAGAGTGGTCCTTGGACTTCAGACTTATTCTATCACAATGGTCATGCTTAGGACATTAGCACAATGATAAAACTTGCCTAAACTGTCTTTTGCTACTATAACTTCTAAGACACCCAGTTACCTCACTTCAGGATGAGACACTGGAATACAGCTTCTATGAAGAAAGTCTATGTGAATTATTTACATTAAAATTAAAATGTCGTGTAAGAAAAAGAACAGTAGATTTGTAATGAAAAGACCAGCTCTATCATTTATCCAGTGTGATCATAAATAAGGCATTTAATTTCTATGTACTGGTCTTTTTGGCTGTAAAATGGGCTTTATTCATATTAGTAAGTTATTTAATAAAATTATCGTGACTCTTCTGTTAGGCAAGCTTTTGTTTCAAACTTGGACATGTGCCCTTTCTAGCCTTCCCCAAGCCATAGCAAATCAACAGATGAGATGATCCATGTTGATGACATGGTTTTCAGATCGTGAACTTGGACTGGATTTTAGGAGCTGCTAATTATTGTCATCTAGAGCAGTTAGCAATTATACTGAAAGCTGAAATTACATCTGGCAGCAATTCTCCAACATTAAATTGGGCAGTGCTGATAACCCCAATACCCTAGTCCATTGAAGCATTGGAACTTAAAGGTTTCATAGAAAGGATTAGACTAGTTGGTAAATGCTTGAAGTAATAAGCATTTGTTAAGATGTGCTTTAATTCATACAATAAAAGGCATAATGCTAAAAAATATCAAGAAGCAGGGGCAACAAGGAAAAGATGCAACCAGGAGATGGACTTATTTTTGTAATAACATTAAATATTATTTGCCTTTTAAAATAATGTCTTCTCCAACTAAATATCCCTGAGGTCAATTTTTCTTCAACCACAGAAACAGATAGCAACAGATTGAATGCAGAAGCACTATGAGAATACAGCTGTCTTCTATTAATATTTTTTACAAACATTATTTGCAAAAATAAGCAAAATACCACTTTTATCATATTTTCTTGTTTGAGAAAATAAAGACTTTTAATAAACATATATTGCTTATATTAACATGCAATGAATTTTTTATTTTAAAGAATTAATAAATAAGTATTCTAAAATGATAAGTTTCAATTTCTGATGTGGTAAATGTCAATAAATATAATCCACATAAACAAAATTTCTTTGGGATATTCAATATTCTTTAATATTGTGAAGAGGTCCTAAAACTAAAAAGTTTGGGAACAACTGTTCTATTCCATTTTATCTCTCTGTTCTAAAGAGGACATTCTATTTTTTAAATGATTTAGGTAGCTTATTGGTAACATTTCCCAAAATTTTTCTGTCTTAACTCTTTCTGAATTTGCATCTTAATCAAGTATTTTCAAACTTTTCCTGCAAACTTGAAGCCCTTGTTGAAGAAAGG
The DNA here is from genome assembly GCA_023553655.1 of Myrmecobius fasciatus. Lineage (NCBI taxonomy): Eukaryota > Metazoa > Chordata > Mammalia > Dasyuromorphia > Myrmecobiidae > Myrmecobius > Myrmecobius fasciatus. The sequence continues at coordinate 659,286 of JAJPUD010000160.1, read as the reverse complement.
TTTTGTCTTTATATATGTGTTGCTACATCCCATTTTAGTGCAGAAAGAGGTGGCCCTCTATATGAGAATCAATACAAGTCACACTCCTAAATTTCACAGCAGAATGTCAACCCTGCATGTCTGATATCAAAAACATATGGATCCCTCTTTAATCAACAACATAGAATTAGCACTTGTCAAAGACTTTATCTCTGAATTGACTACAACCCAGAATTTGCCAAAGACTTCTTTGAGATGTTTGATGAGAGGGACAGGGAGAGAGGAGGTAAAAGGGGGGAAAGAAGAGACGGAGGGAGGGAGGGAGGAATGGAAGAGGAGAGGAAGGAAGAGAGAGAGAGGGGAAAGAAGAGAAGGAGAAAGGGGGAGGGAGAAGGGGCCAAGGGCAGGCCCCTAATAGAGTCTAAAAGGGCTCCTAAGAGGGAGCACCTAATAGACATATTATTTATTTTTGTATTTTCTCTATTCTAGTTCAAAATTACTTTAGGTTGCAAGAAAATAGTCTGCCTGTACCTATTTATCTTGTATCTCTATATAAATATCTTTACTGAGTTAAAAAAAAGTTACTCTATAATATTTAAGAAGGTATTAATTTAACACACTTTCATTTGAAGGATGTTTCAGCATCTTTTGCAAAACCATACATAGCTAAGGACATTGTCTGGTATGTTAGCCAGCATCTCTTACATAAGGATCTTTGTGATAAATTGCTCTTAAAATATAGTACCAGAAAGAAGCATATCTTTCTCCAGAAAAATAAAACAAAACAAAATTAAAAAAAAACTTATGTCCTTTCTTTTGGCAAACAATGAAAACTAATGTTTTCCCCATTCTATCTCTGCTCTTAGAAATCTCAGAGTTTAAATTCAGCTCTGAGCAACCTGGGAGCCTGGTACATCTATTTCTTTGCTCCCTTTTATTTATTTTTGTTCTATTTTGTTTTGTTCCTCCTGAAGTGACAGAATTACACATTTCAAGTTTGTAAAATGCTTCAAAACCTTTTTGGAAGGAGGGGGATATAAATTGCAAAGAAACAAAGGTTATACTAAACAAAGAATTCAAACTACTCCATATTCATGTATATTTTGATTACTAATAAAATTTTGAGACTTTTTGTAAATAAAATTTGACACTTTTTCTTTCAGAAAGCTAGCTGGTGTAGTGTGCAGAGCATTGACTTTGCAGTAAGAAAGATCTGTCTTCAAATTGGCCTCAGTTATTAGCTGTGTGATATTGGGCAAGTCACTTAAGGGTTTTTTTTTTTTCCCTGTCTAGGTTTCTTTATCTATAAGTGTGAATAATAATATCATTCATTTCCTAGGGTTATTGTGTGGATAAAATGAGATTCTACTTGTAAAATGCTTTACAAATCTTTATGTAAATGCTAACCACTGTTGTTGTTATTTCTTTTTAATCATGTGACTTTTAAATATAGGTTTCATTCAGAAGTATCCTATTTTACAATTTAATTTAGCATTTAACACAGTACCTGGAATATAGTAAATATGCAAAGATTTATTGATTTACTAACTAACTAGTGATGTGCCCCAAATTTTATTATATAAATCAGTGAGAAAATAGGGGCCACCTAATTTGAGAGCACTTAAATTTACATTCTAAGTAATTGTATTTATATTTGATCATTTCAGTGTTCTAGAAATACTGTGACTTTGAGAAACTCCACTTTCAAAATCTGAAATCTAAAGCATTTAATCCCAGTCCTATAATCCTAAAGTTCAACAATCTAAAGCATTCAATCCCAAAAATTTCCTATGGGGCTTTTATCTCAGTGTATAGTAAAGTTTACAGTATTATAATATTTGATAGTGTGATAGATGACAAAGAATATTACTCAAATGTAAGATACTTTCATTTCCTTGAATCTCTTAGTGATAACAATATTATATTTCTTGTGAATGGCAAGTACTTAAATTTGCAAAAATATCATAGCATACCTAAAGGGGTCATCAGAAAATACAGAATTAGAAGTAAATTATTTTGAGATTAATCTTACTGAACTATTTTTATTTGCAAAGAGTTTGGGTGTAGAATTCATCTTAATTATTTTTTTCACATCAACTAGTAATTTGCCACTGTATAAGATTCCTTTTTTTTTTTTTTTTACTGAGGCAACTGGGGTTAAGTGACTTGCCCAGGGTCACACAGCTAGGCAGTGTTAAGTGTCTGAGATTAGATTTGAACTCAGGTCCTCCTGACATCAGGGCTGGTGCTCTATTCCCTGTGCCACTTAGTTGCCCCTATAAGATTCTTTTTTTTTATGTGATTTATTTGTATGGACCCTTTTCTAGACTCTCTTGAGTTCAACTGATCAATCACCAAGTATGTAGGCAGATATGTATTTATTTATTTTTATCTTTTTTAATTTTGAATTTGACAGATATCAATAATGAATATTTTAACATATAAATATAGCCAATAGGTAGAGTTTTTTTGTCAAGGCGGATTGTAGAAGAGAAACAAAACAATAGCTCTCTCTTTTGACTCCCTGATACCATAGGAACATAACATTCAGCTCTGGGCATTATTATCTTTTAAATTGGATGATTTTTGGTCACTACCCACCACTCTTTTTATCAGCCTTTCAGAGACCAGGAAAAAAAGTGGAATGACTAGAGAGCTCTAAGTAAAAAATTGATGCTGAATTTTGGTTAGCCAAGGACTAAGGAAAAGTCTCCATTCCCAATTAGTTTTGCCTTTTGGAAAGGTTATCAAATGTTATTAATAATCAAAAACCACAAAAGTCTCTCTTCCTTTCAGCCTCAAGCCTCTACATCATCATAAAATCCTGGACATTTTAGACCAAAGTAATGGAATCATAATATCAAGGTATCATGGTTCTAATTATGTGCATTTTCAACTATTATTTTATAGTACCTTCTTTTTATTCTCATATCCACAATTAGCATAAAGATGCATTATTGAGAAATTATAATCAATTGTACTTTTATACATATATACAAACATAGATACATATATATGTATATGCATCCATACATATACATACATACATATACATGTGTGAAGGGGATCAGAAAATAGTTAAAATAGAATAACAAATTCAGGAAAAATTCAGAATATTTGCCACCTATAGGCCTCTGATGAGAATAGGGTAGATTTCATGTTTTTGTAGCTCTCAAAATAGATAGTCCCACTCAGCAACCTCAAACTGTTCTAGCTCTTCCTCTAGGAAGTCTTTTGTCACAAAAATGTCACAGAAGTTTAGCTGGCAATGTTCAATCTATTCTCCCTTAAATTGTCATCTTTTGAAATTATTGTCTCTTTTCTAGGACACAAATATTAACATCATCACAACACCATTATTAGAAGGACTCTGCCATTAGCAAAGTCCTGTCTTTCTCCTCTAATATCTAACCCACCTCAATGTGTGTAATATTTACCTTCCATCCCAATATGGGAAGAGAATGTTCTCTGTCTGGAATTACAATCCCCAACATTAGATTTTTGAATATTTTTTTCATGGCCCAAAGAAGAGAGTCTAAATACCTGGCTTGCACAAAGAACAAAAAAAAATCAATATAAATCTGTGAATTTTTATCAATAAGCATGTTTTAAACCTCTACTGTGTGCCTGGGACTGGACTTGGTGGTGAGAATGCCAAGACAAAAATAATGCATTTTCTGATCTCAAAGAATTGTACATTATTGAGGGGAACAGTGTATTCCATAGAAATAAATTCAAAGTATATGCATGAGGACACTACAAGCTGAAGAGAATTGCATAGATCTCACATAGGATCTATAAGACAAATGAGCTGAGTTTTAAAGAAATCTAGTTTAAAGGATTCTGGGAGATGGAGGTGAAGATGAAATACATATGAGGCAAGGGAGTATAGCTTAAGCATAGGCAGGAAGACATGAGATAGAACAACATGTAGAAGGATCAACACACAGGTAGGTTTGGATGGAACATAAAACATGTCTAGGGGAATAAAATGTAATAGATCCTCTTGTCTCTTCTTGATAGGTAGCATTACAGCCAGTGAAAATTGTTACAAATGTTGATTTTCTTTCAGCTTGCTTTTATTAAGTACCTACTTATTATATCTAAGACACTGTTTTAAGTGCTAGAAACCAACATCAGTAGCAACAACAAAATAATTCCTATCCTCAAATGAATTTACAATATATCCTCAATATTGAGGAAAGAAGAGGATACAGCATTTGTCCAGAGAAATATAGCTATGGTCATTTGAGAAGAAAGGAACGACAGCTAAAAATGAGGAACATTGCAAAAAAAGGCTTCCACAAATAAGGTTGGGCAAGAGCAATCAAGATTCCTGCCTATTTGTTCAAAGCCAATGAATTATTTTCTGCCTCCTTCCTAATTGCAAAGTAAGATGTAGAGGCTTAAAGCAAGAAAAGGAATGATAGAAGAAAAGAGATAATCTGACATCATTATTCCTGTCTCCAATATACACTGGCAAACATCAATGACAGAAAATAATTGGCAAAAAAAAGCATAATTAGCGCAAGCAGTCAGGCAAGAACTATATCATATATTACACAGAAAGGTCAAATTTAAATCTATTGTCATAGCACTGATTAACTATAAATATATCTCCTCCAGAGGAAGAACTTTGTATGCCACTTTCTTGTAGCATAGGAAAAGTTTAGGAACTTTAAATCAACACACCTACTGTTCTAGCTAGATGGTTCAGTGGATAGAGCACTGGGTTTGTCTATAGCCAAGATCCTGAGTTCAAATCTCACCTCAAACACTTGCTAGTTTTGTGACCTCCTTGGAAGGTATTTAACTTTTCTTTACTTCAATTCACTGGAGAAGAAAATAGCAAATTACTCTATCCTTGCCAAGAAAACCCCATGGAGAGCATTACTGTACTGTGGTCCACAAAGTCACAAAGAATTGACACAACTCAGCAGCAACAAATTGTTTCCTAAGGACACACACATTTCATTAACATATCCATGATCATCAATGAAGGTGTCCTGTGTAACAAGATATTACTCTTAAGTATTTGCTAAAAACCATGGGGCCTGCAGCAGATCATTTTATTTTTCCAGGTCTTAATTCCTCTTTTGGAAAATTGTTGTTTTAGTTGATCACTAAAGTATCTTTGAGATCTAAAATTCTGTGAACCTAGAATTCCTTTTCTTCCACTGAGACATTTTGTAAAGTAGGTTCAGTCTAAAGTTAGTGACCTTCCTGACTTCCAAGATGTTTGCTGCTCCCAACTTCCATTTCTGTATATTGAATTCTTATGCTAACAACCCACTCTGGGAAGTATATCACTTACAGATGGGTCTTTGATCCAGGCTATGTGTTTGTCATTTCAGAGTTATTACTCATCCTTTTCGTATTACTTTTTATCTCTTCAGGGCAGTTAGCAGCATTTCAGCTTTAACTTCTGTGTTGATAAGGGATATTTATTTGAGATGACATTTTAATAGCATGTGCTCATTTGATCAAAGAAAAAACAAGATGTATCAAGCCTTATGCAATGTGGAACTTTCTCAAAATTTCTCTAGTCAAGAACCAGTTGAGATAGAAAGATGAGGTCTTGGAGGTTGTTAACCACAAAGACCAGACTGTCTTTTGAAATCTCCATCTATTCTTCATCCATACCTTCCTACTCTAAAACCCAAGTTTCTCACCACCACCACCATCAAGAACAGTTGTGATTATCTGTGTTACTATATAACAAGGCTGTAAAGATATCTTATCTCAAATGCCTCTCTGGAAAGCATGTTTTCCTTTTTGTGGTAAATGTATCAATTCTACTGAACACATAGTGTAGTAATTCTTTTAGTTTAAGAATTGGTTATGTTGTTTAGAACCCTTCAACATAAACATAGCTTCAATTGAAGTACTGTTTGATAAAGTGATAGTTCTCTTGAGACTTCACACATCCAAGCAGAACTTTGTCATTCAGAAAACTCATAGAAGCCCAACATTAAGATTAGGATTAGCTTTTATTATGGGAGGCATTAAATCATGCTTTAGGTAGTTTATTTTGGCAGTGTTCTTATCAGTTTCAATCCAAATGGATATCTACTTTTCTTCTATATGTATGTCTTTCTCTTTCTTTTTTCTTTCCATTGTTCCTCTTCCTTTCCTCCCTTTTGTTTTTGAGTGTTAGACACAGAGCAAGGATCCAGTTAATAAATTTTCTTCACTTTATTTTGATTTCTTATTTTTCTTTATTGCTTTGTTTAATGTGACAATAGGCACCACGAGGATTTACTACTCTTTTCACCAAGTCTATTGTATATTTGTTTAAACTTAATTTTTCTTCTGAACTTATAAAAATAAAATAAACATTTCTATTTATAAATTAGGATAGAAAAAAGAATTGCATGTGAAAGTGGAATTTCAATTATTTACATTTTTCTTTTTATCATAATAAATTCAATATAAAACTTTCAACAGTTCTTAAAGCTTTCAAAAATTTTGTTGTTGTTGACAGTGTTGCTTTTATAATATAAATGATCCTTTTGCCTGTCTTCACTTCACTATATATTTCATCAGCTTATACAAGTCTTCCTAGATTTCCCTGAAATCATCCATTTTGTCTTTTCTTGTGGCACAATAATTTTCTTTAAATTCATATACCATAATTTATTCAAACATTTCCCAATTAATGGATGCCCCTTAGTTTCCATTTTTACTATAATAGAAAGATGTATCTATGTATGTGTATGTATGCATAAACACACACACATATACATATGGTCCTTTTCCTCTTTATTTGATATCTTTGAGGTACAGGCTTATCAGTTTATCCTTGGGTCAAAGCATATACAGTGCTGAATGATGCTTGTATTTATAATTCCAAATTACTTTCCAGAATAGCTGGACAGAATAGCTTCTCAGTGAAATAGTTTGTCTTTTTCCACTGCCCCTCCACAATTCTAAGTCTCCCTTTTTTGGTCATCATTGCCTGTCTGATTTATGTGAGGCAAACCTAATTTGTTTGGATTTGCATTTCTTTAATTATTAGTGATTTGGAGCAATTTGATATAGTTGTTGATACTTATATTTCTTAATTTGAAAACTGTCTTCATATCCTTTAGCTACTTATATATTTAGGAATGACTCTTGTTCTGTTTTTGAAACAGCTTCCTAATATATCCTGGGTATGAGATTTTTATGAGAGAAATTTGTGGCATTACTTCATCTTATTTGCAGCACCCCTGAAAGGGGTAAAATCTGAGAAAAGGAGCAATTCAACCATTGTGACATTGTAAATGTTTCCATTAACCTGTTAGACTGATAGATCAGAGAATTTCTTAGGCATAGTTTGACTAAGTTCTAGCCAAACATTTGATGAGTCTCATGATATGTTCTTGGGATAAAGATATAGAGGTATAGACTAATTCAGCATATTACAAACTGGTCGCATGGCTAGTCCCAAATATCTGTTTTGTCAAACTGGAAGGAGACCTATCATGATGCCCTATGCTTGATTTCACCTTTCATCAGTGATTTAAATAAATAAATAAATTGCATTGTTATCAAATCTTAAATGAAGCCAAACTAGAAGGAGGGTAACAGTGTGCTATATGCCAGAGTAAGGATGCAAAAACATCTTAATGGATTAGAATATCAGGTTGGGTCCAAAAATATAAATTTGAATATTAAAAAGAATAAAAAATTAAATATGTATAAAACTAAAATATAAGTAAAATCATAACATATAAAGTCAATATTTGGAATTCAAGCACTAGACTGGGGAAGCATGGTTAGGGGCAGTAGTTTATCTAGAAAAAAAAGTTGAGTTAATTCATAGTTCCATCTGAATTAGTAGTGTGATACAGTATCAAAAAAAAAGTTAATATTGGATTGAATTGAGACAAAAAGCTTTCAGGAAGAAAAAAGTGATAATCCCTCTGTATTTTACTTTGGGAACACCATATCTAGAATATTGTATTCAGTCCTGAGAAACATATTTTACAAAGGACATTGATAAGACAAAAATAAGTGCTGAGAGGATTGACAAAATAGTAAAGGGTCATAGGAGGATTTTTTTGCCCACAAAAGAGAAGACTTAGCAGGGGATAGGATGATGACATCAGGTATTTGAAGTGTGGTCATGTAGGAAGAAAGTTTATACTAGTTTTGCTTCAACCCAAAGCACAAAACTAGAAACAATGGAAAGAAGTTGACAAATTTGGGTTTAAGGGAAAGATATTAGAACAGTATAAAAGGAAAATGGGCCATTTTAAGAAGTAGTAAGTTCCCTAAACTTTGAAGGCCTTCAAGAAAAGAATCAATGACTACTTGTTGGAGATGTTGTATAGGCTATTTTTTCTACTGAGATCCATTTTAACTCTAAAATTCAGTGATTATTGGATTGCAAGCAAATAATTGGAGTTTATGGAACTGTGAGGCTTGTCCTGATTCTTTCTGGGCTTCCTATGGTGGGATTGAAGAGAAGGAAAATATTTTCTTACAGTACCATGATTTAGCTAAGGTGCAGCCTGTTCCTCATCTTCAAATGAGAGAGATGAGAAAAGTACAAAGGGATTTTACAAAGGTGGAGGTGAGGAGTCAGTAACCTCTAAATTTAAGCCTATTGCATTGTACTTTCAATAGTACTTATAATTCTACAGACTGAATGTTAAAGATAGATTTGATAGGAGAAAGTAAACTAAAGGCAAGGAAACAGAGTTCTTTTTTTTTGTTTGATATCTTTTTTTTAATAAAGCTTTTTATTTACAAAACATATGAGTGATTTTTCTACATTGACCTTTGCAAAAACTTTTCCCAAGCTTTTCCCCTCCTTCCCCCCACACCCACCCCTAGATGACAGGTAATCTAATATATGCTAAATAGGATAAATTATATGACAAATACAATACATGTATACATATCTATACAGTTATCTTACTGCACAAGAAACATCAGATCTAGAAAGAGAAGAAGAAAAAACAACCTAAGAAGGAAAACAAAATGCATGGAAATATTCACAGAAAGCATTAAAATGCTGTGTTGTGGTTCACACTCAGTTCCCACAGGCCTCTCTCTGGATGTATATGACTATCTTCATCACTGAACAACTGGTTTGAATCACATCATTGTTGAAGAGAACCATGTCCATCAAAATTGATCATCTTATAGTCTTGTTGCTGTGCATAATGTTCTCCTGGTTCTGCTGATTTCACTCAGCATCAGTTCATGCAAGTCTCTCTAGGCCTCTCTGAAATCCTCCTGTTGGTCGTTTCTTACAGAACAATAATATTCCATAACATTCATATACCATAATTTATTCAGCCATTCTCCAATTGATGGGCATCCTTTCAATTTCCAGTTTCTTGCCACTACAAAAAGGGCTGCCACAAACATTTTTGCACATGTGGGTCCCTTTCCCTCCTTTAAAATCTCTTTGGGATATAGGCCCAGTAGAAACACTGCTGGGTCAAATGGTATGCACAGTTTGATAACTTTTTGAGCATAGTTCCAAATTGCTCTCCAAAACGGTTGGATCCGTTCACAGTTCCACCAACAATGTATCAGTGTCCCAGTTTTCCCACATCCCCTCCAACAGTTATCATTATCATTTCCTGTCATTTTAGCCAATCCGACAGGTGTGTAGTGGTATCTCAGAGTTGCCTTAATTTGCATTTCTCTGATGAATAGTGACTTGGAGCAGAAACAGAGTTCTTTATCTTTCATCCTTATTCCATTAGATGCATATATAGCTTTGTTTACATAGTAATAAACACAATAATATTAACAGTTAACTTTTATGTAGCAAAATATAAGGTTATCATCCTTTTTCTTCATAGGATTTTTCTTTTAGAGCCATAGTTTGTAAAGAATAAACCCAGTTCTGATGTGGGGTTTACTCTTCACAGAACCTCTTTTGCATGTTAAGAGATAGGATGGGAAGGAGTGATCTAACAATGTTTTTAAGTGACTACATAAAAATAGAGTAGCAAATCACTTTACAAATATCTTGTTTGATCCTCACAACCCTGGGAACAAGACACCATTATTTCCCCATTTTACAGATGAGGAAAGTGAGGTAGACAGAGACTAAGTGAGTTAACTTGAGTCAACATTTAGTAAGTATATGAAACTAAATTTGAATTCAAGTCTTCCTGACTTGATTTCCAGAACTCTATATACTGCAATCCCTAACTTCATGTGAGGCTATTAGGCTGGAAGTTTATATATCTTATATTTCATAACAGGTCAAAATGCAATATAATTTTATGTATACCTAAATTGTTCTAAGAGGCCAAGGATTTTTATTTTAAAAAGTATTACTGAATAAAGAAAGCAAAACAGAACTATGGATTTGATTGTTATAAGATTAATAAAAAATTAGAAGATATGGGACTTCATAGTAGATTAGCAGTGAAAGAGAACCTGGAATTTCTATAATTTAGCCCCTCAGATTGTAGATAAGGAAACTGAATAATTTATAGAGGAAGATCTCTTCTCAAGGTTACATAGCTTGTTAGTGGCAAAGATGATACTAGAACCCAAAGAATCTTAGTTCATGTGGAAAAATAGAAAAAAGTCTTAGAAATGGTAATGAAAGAAACAGACAATTTATTATTACCACCACCACCACTATCACCACCTTCAACTGCTCTTACTACTACTACTATTACAACTAATAGTGCTGCTGCTACTGCTATAGCTAACAATAAATTAATAATAAATAGTTACTTATCCAAGGTCACATAGCTACAACACATCTGAGGTAGGATTCCTATTCAGGTCTTTCTAACTTGTAGTTCAGCAATCTAAATACTATAAAATTGCTACTTGTAAGTTTTGCAGATAAGGTTCAAAATGAGGTAACTAGGTGACTCAGTGGATAGAGTTCTGGAAGTCTTGGAATCAGGAAGAACTTTGTTCAATATGCCCTCACTTACTAGTTGTATGATGCAGGAAAAATTAATGTTATGTTAACTCTGTTTGTCTTCATCCACTGGAGAATGAAATGGCAAACCACTTCAGTATCTTTACCAAGAAAACCTCTTGGAGAGTATCGTCCATGGGGTCATGAAAAATCAAACATCACTGAATGACTGAACAACAACAAAACAAAGGTCTATAATGAGACTTCCCACAAAGAATAAATCTGAAGTAACAGAATACTAAATTATCCTGACAGTCCTAGTCCTCTTTCTCTTTTGCTTTTTTTTCTCAGAATAAAACTCTAAGAAAATTTCTAAACCACAATCTAGATATGCCTTATGTCTAGGGTTTTCCTAAATATGATTCCTTCTGGAGAATGGTACTTAATACATTGTATAGGTGTCAGGTATAGAACATCCATTTATTTCCTGTAGCACAGAAAATTTTTTATAATGCTGACAATGTCAAAACTCACAAGCATGTATTAGTGAATGTAGAATACATAAAATGTCTCAAATAGCCCATTATACTCATCAGGCTTTCTAGAAGATAAAAACAATTTTGTGGAATTTCAGAATAGGTATTATAACTTCGCCTTAGATTTACATTCCCTGAACAGCTCAGAAGGTTCACATCCAGGACATGAATCTATAGTCATTCTTCTCCAAAATGACCATGATAGTAATCATTTTTTTCCTTTTGGTAGCATGCTGTTGTTGAAGTAATTTCCAACTGAGTATTCAGCACCTGAATCAAGGACTCTTAAACTCTGCACTCCTGAGATAGCTGTCAACTGTTAACTGTTTATTTGTGCTGAGGGAAGAAAACAGAGAGGTAGGAGAAAAAAACTACCAATTGTGCAAGCTTCAATATCAGATTTCTGGAGTTTTCTCCCATATGTTGCAGAAATTTCCCCTTTGAAATTTCCAAGAAGAAAATGCATGGACGTAAGGAGAGTGATGCAAAAAGAGAAAGACCCAGAGATCAAGCAATGTCATTTCCACTCTTTGATAGGTCAACTAGAGTTAGTCTTTATGTTTAACAAGCATATTTCTCCTGACTCTTTTCCTTCTTTGTCATATCCTGTGAGTGCAGGGAGCAGTAAGGAATTGATATATCTACTCAGAAGAAAAGAGAAAAGGATGTATCTCTCAGCCAGAAGCCAGTGGCATGGAAGATGTCTCTTTTTTGACAAAGGTCCCTGTCCTGTAATTTCATCAATTTGATTAAATGGACTAAATTGATCAGGGTTCCCCAAAATAAGCCTTTTCTCTTATATGATTTCCCTCCTAGCGCCATAGTTTGGAAATACAATCTCCAGTCCTCCTTTGTGTGCCAAGAGTTGGGATGGGGAGGAAGAATCTAGCAACGTTTTAAAACAACTGTACTAGACTATATGAATATATCATTTGAGGATCAAGTGAAACCTGCTACCATTTGAAAATTGCCAAACTTTTGAAAGTAATATAGGATAAAGGAACATTTTATTATTGATTACTTCCATTCAAAAGGCCTAAAATATTTTTAAAAATACATGTTAGAATCTGTTATCATTCATTTGGCTCAAGCATTTATTAAATTATTATTAACTATATTATAAACTCATTAACTATGAGTTAAACATTATGTTACATTCTTGGGAAACAGACAAAAATATATCTTTTACCTTTAAAAGTCTCACCTTCTATCTACTTCTAAAGGAAGAAAAATTATGCTATCATAATAAAATTATTAAAATGTATTATTATAGAGGTTGCATACATATTACATAACATAGATGAGAAAATAAAAATATATACAGTATAATTTGGGGAAAATACGGTAGCTGGGGCTGGAGTGAGATTAAAGCATTTCTATTAAGGTGACATTAGATATGGATGCTGAGAAAAAGTATTCCAAGAGGCAGAAGTAAGAAAGAAGTGCATTTCAGGCATGAGAGAAAGCTTGAGCAAAAGGATTGAGACAGGAAATAGATGGTTATGTACAGTATACATCAAGGAAACTATTTTACTTGAAACACAGAGTGCATGAAGGTGAGTGATGGGTTGGACCCAAATTGTCAAACAATTTAAATGCCAAATGGAGAAGTTTATATTTTACCTAGAAGCATTAGGTAGTACTGAAGTTTTTTGAGTTGGACGATGGCATAGTTAGATTTGTGCTTTAAGAATATCAAGTTGGCAGCTATGTAGAGCCAAGATTAAAGGTGGGGAGACTTGAGATTGGAAGAGTAATTATTAGATTACGACAATTGTTCAGGTGGCAAAGGATTGATCTTGGGTGGTGACTCAGGAATATACAGAAAAGGATGAATGGGGAAAATATTATGGAAGATAGGCGTAGCAGGACTTGGGAAATTCTTTGTTCAGTAGTCAAGAAGGTATTGTTCAGCAGTTTTCTAGTTCAGACATTTTTCTTTATTATTAACTATGAAATAAGCCCAAATAAGAAATCTCTTTATCAAATTTCCAAAATAACTGTGAAACACATTCAAATATGGAAGCATGCAATTTTGAGAAACATGATACAAACTCCTCTTACACTTTTTCATTGATTTATCATAATTAAAAATGGGGAAGAAAAGTAGACATGTTGGCATTTTTCAGAACTCACAGATTGCAAACTACTTGTAGGCGTTTTAAAATAGCTGATTTTCTTGATACCTAACCTTTTAAAAATGTGTGTAAAAAGAAATTATATGCATTTATATATGTATATACATACATGCATATGTAATATGCATATATGATACATAACATTTAGAATTTATGCATCATTTTATTTACGATGTTAAAAAATAAAAGCAGCACCTGTGGTCAATGAAAGGATCAGGGTAAAAGAAGCCTGATTTAATGAATGAAGTCCCTGTTCAGAGGTATCAAATGTACCATAGATGGTATCATTGCCTGTAAACTTAGCTCAACACACACATGTACATGTACACACACACATATGAATTGTCAGTGATTTAACACGTCAACCCCCTTAAGTAGTAGGATAATCTGAAAAGTTAATAGTGAACAGTGTTACAGTTCATAGGGTTAGTTAATTAGAAAAAGGCTTCCAGGCAAGCTCTCTGTATTCAGTTCTGATAAAGTGATGGAATCCACTTAAGCAAGTGATGAAAAAAGCAGTGTGAATCCTCTTTAGGACAGGAAATGTGGAATGGAATGGAATGAAGCACTGTTGTAGCCTTCAGGAGCTGGGAGTATCCAGTGGCACCCAATGACTACCATTTGTGGATCCAACTGAATGTGAAAACTCAGTGAAAACATTGATGTAACTGGTCTCCTTCAGTCTTTATTTTTATTTCTTTTCCAGTCTTTTTTTTTTTTTTTTTTTTGCTTTTTGCTGAGGCAATTGGGGTTAAGTGACTTGCCCAGGGTCACACAGCTAGGAAGTGTCTGAGACCAGATTTGAACTCAGGTCGTCCTGACTTCAGGGCTGGTGCTCTATCCACTGCGCCACCTAGCTGCCCCCTTTTCCAGTCATTTTGAGACTTTCATTATCCACCATGAAATCATTTGCATTTCCAGTTGTGATTTGTTAGTTATGCATCTAGATGTATATATGAAGATAAATTTTATTATTGTTCTAGGGTCTTAGTTGTAAACCAGTTATAAACACAATAGTAGCTACCTGCAGACTCTGAGGTCTTTTTTCTAGTATCACATCAATATTCCCTAGTATCACAACCTATTTATATCCCTTTCACTGCCTCTACCAAGTTAACTTGCTCTTCAACATTATACTACATTGATTATATGGGTGCCATTTATCTGGAACCTACAATTATCTAGGACATAGCTGAGAGTCTAAGAAATAGCAAAAAACAGTCCACCTTTCAATCATCAAAATTTATGTCATTATTTCATCCACCAAAGCCCTTGCACTTTACCAAAAGATAGACTGTTAGGGTCCTTGAGGCTCTAACATGGTGCATATTTATTATTTTAAATACAATTCATAAAAAGCTATTTGCTGCTTACCCACAGGCAATTAAAAAGAAATGAAACTTCTAGATGGAGGCACTCTTACAGCAACAAGAAATTTAAGCTGTTGGCATAAAAGTGAGAAAAAATGCAGCAAAAAAGGTTACCAAAAAGTAGAAACAAGAACTTAAAATGTATAGTACTTTGAGGCCATTTAGTATTAGAAAAAAGTGATGCTGCATACTGAAGTAGATTCTAAGAGCATCAGTCTTATAGCATGCTACAATTAAAGGATAAATTATATTTTGTATACTCTATCACAGTATAGAAAATTGTTTAATATTAGATTCCCACAAAAATGGTTAATTTTTAAAGTTCATATAATACATTATTTGTGATAATACTAGATAAGGGAATCATCACTATTCTAGAAGACTTTCTTTGCATATCACTCTTTCTGAGTATCCAGAAAGCAAAGAACAAAAACCAAAACTCTTACCCTGCCATACCATTAATAATTAGCTCTATTTTCAAAATGAGTTCAGGTTTCTCATATTAGAGCTTTGAAGTTAACCTTCATTTTTAAAACTTGGAACTAAAAATACTAAAGATTAATGTCTTAATTTTGCATAAGCCACAAAATGTTGAATCCACATAGATTAATTTCTTCTCCATTGCTACAAATGGAATATTAGAGTAAGAAAGGTGCATCTACTCATGGTTTACACTGAAGAGGAAAGACTCCCTTGCTTCTCTTTTTGTATGTTAATGCTTAGCACAGTGCTTTGTACATAATGAGCATTTAATAAGTGCCTATCTATCTTCCCTTTCTCCTTCCCTCCCTTCCCTTTTTTCCCTTCCTTTCTCTCTTCCTTCTGTTCCTTCCTTCTTTCCTTACTTCATTCTTTTTCTCTTCTCTTTTTCTCTCTCTTTGTATTTGTTTTTCTTTCTTGTTCTTCCTTCCTCCATCCCTCTCTCTCTTCTTTTCTTCCTTTCGTCAACCAATATTTACATAGAATTTCACCTATATTATCTTTGATTAGAAATCCTGAGATCTTTCCATATTTCTCTCTTACATATATGTGAGTGTATGCTACAAAATCTTTGAAATGGAAGTGTCCTTGTATGTCTTCCAATTCATCCTCCTATGTTGGACTGAATATTTCTAATAGAAACAAAACTAATAGTTTTATTAGGCAACTTACTCTGTTATTGAAAATTTTTATTGTCTAAAAATTCTTTCCATTACTGAGGAAAAAATCTGTCTTCCTATAATTTCCACTTTGTGTCTTAGTTCTAGTCTTTGGAGTTACACAAAATAAATATACTCTCTCTTCCACATAGAAAGAGTTAGACTTTTAAGTTAAAGAAAGAGCAGTGTGAAATCACTGAAAGTATTTCCCAATTTTCCAAAAGCAATCTAGCTTCTTTTCTTTCTTCTACATCATTAGGATGCCTGGTTCATTTTTCATCTCCAGGGCCTTTCCAAGATATAGATATTGATGTACTAACTCAATAGGCTATCCTTTCAGCTAAAGATCATAATCTGAACAAGATGCATTCTTAATCCAATTTTTTTCCCTGTGCAGAATGTTAGGCCAGTCTTTGAATGGATATGGATGTAATTGTAGTGACCCTGTAGTATTTTGGGGGAGGTGTCATTTATAGAATTTTATCCATAAGCAAAAGCATATTTTTTGCAAGGAGATCTCAGCAAGGAATTATATGGTTATTTTACAAAATATAAGACAAATAGCCCTAATTTTTCACTGTTATCCAAAAAAATGTAAAATACACATGCCCATGCCCCTGTTCAACCCTTCCCCCCAACCTTAGAATATAGATGCAACCTTCTAGGGAACATTTGGGAATACATGGACAAGAATTTTTTTAAAAAAAAAAGAGTGAATGGACTGTAATCTGAAAGGATAAATGTGGTACCCATATCATTGAGATTATAGACTCATGAAAGCATTTCAGTTATACCTATATGAAAGAATAATATATTTGAAAATAGTTAACATATTTTCTTACCTCATCAGTTTTCTATACTAAACATGTTTAACTCTTCAGCTTTTTATATAACATAGATTTAAAATCTGGCACCATCATGAATATCCTTCTCTAGTTGCATTCTAATTTGTTAGTCTCACAATTAAAATGTTACATTACCTGGATGTGGTGTTGCAGGTATGTGCAATGAAAGATTCTGAGCAACCGAGTTTTAAAGGTAACTTCCGTGATCTAGATTTTCCATTTTAGTAAGAAAGGATACAATCCACATTACTATTTAATCTGATTTGCCTCGTGTCATAAACAGATTCATAGGGGCCAGGAGATTCCTTAAAATGAATTTTGGCTCTGTTTTAAAGAGATAGAAAGCACTGTTGTCTAGTCTAAAGGGTAGATTCAAAATCACATGTTAGCCTTCTAAAATACTTACTGGTGCATTATGGAGTAAGGGAACAATAATAACCTAGGGAAATTCATTACCAGTGCTCTGGGTCACATTTCTTACTTGCATTACAATCCTTATTTGCCCATTCTGTTCAGGCCCTGGCCCTTTGGCCTACACGATTTTGCATGGCAAACATAGTCAATAAGGTCATTTTTTGGATGTGTTCGGTACTTTTGTTTTGTCCAGTAGGCAGAAGGCTCATGTTTTTCAATGATATTTGGCACATGCTGATGTGCAGTTTGCTAGTCCCAGGGTATCAAATATCATTTTTGTATTTACTACATAGCTGCCAACTCATGCATTGAACTCTTGCCCCACTATCAGCTTTTCTAGTATTGGACCTGGTGTTTTCATTTGGGTTTTTGGTTTGTTTCTATTTCTTTGTGTGTTAAGGGTGCAGAGACAGGGAGAAGATAGGTATCAGGTTTCATTGCAGATTTTGTTCCTGAACATCTTAGACATGCACTTTTTTGTGGCTCTTGCCATTTTGGTCTGCCAGTGTTGTAGTCACACACTGCCACTACCTGCAGGGAATGACTAGGGAAGAAGTGATTAGGTGTATGCAAGATATAACTTTGCATAAAGGAGGAAACATGAAATGGAATTTTTGAAATCTTTTTTTGTTTTTTTTTTGTTTGTTTGTTTTTAATGGTGAATTGTCAACATGCAAGAGTTGCTGTTCATTATCATTTTCTAAGCCTTATTGCAAATAGTTATCTTAGTCAAATTTAACACACCCTGGCACAGCATTGATAGCATACACTTGTTTCATCTTTGAATCTGCCTTTGCAAACTCCTTTCTCAACTGCTGATTTTTTTCTGCAGCAAAAAAAGAGAGAAATAATTAATGATGGTAGAAGCTTGTTTGCATTGTACAGTTTCAGAACAATAACTAAAAGCTGACTGTCAGACATGTTATGTGTATATATTTGCAAAAATCAAAAGATGAAGTTTTATTATAATTATTTTAAAATCTCTTAAAAGCAAAGGAAATCATCAGAAGATGTTTTTTCCCATTTCAATGGATGGCTTAAGTCTGTATTAGGCATTTCAAAATGAGATTTCTCAACTGCTACCAAGTTTGCCCTGTTGTGTTTTTGAACAGAGATGAAACATGAATCAGAACCACATGCAGTATTTCTTGTAATCAAAATCTCTTTCCCCCTTTGATGTTTTCAGGTGGCAAAGTGACAAGTGCCAAGATTCAGAACTGACTTTTCTCAAAGCATTGGCTTTTTGCCTGATTGAGAAAAATGGATATAAAAGACCGAAGACACCGCTCTTTGACCAGGGGTCGGTGTGGTAAGGAATGTCGTTATACAAGTTCCTCCCTGGACAGTGAGGATTGCCGAGTGCCAACTCAGAAGTCATACAGTTCAAGTGAGACCCTAAAGGCCTATGATCATGACACCAGGATGCACTATGGAAACCGTGTTTCAGATCTGGTTCACAGAGAGTCAGATGAGTTTCCAAGACAAGGTATGGAGAATTGACCTAATCATTTGTGTCTGTTTCTCTTGTCCTATTTCAAGGACAATGGTGTATTGTGACTATTACTACAGTGACAATCTGGTTTGCTTTGTATAGCTAACACAAGTTGTGAAAATTGAGAGGAACTCATAGGTTTCTGAGTGTATAGTGTTAGAATTTTAGTTAAGATGACTGTCTCCTTTCTACCAACATACTGAATTAATAGAGAAAAATATCATTTAAGTTTGGATCCAAATTCCCTTTGCATACAGATTTGGGGAGCATTCCTGCTAGATGTTATGCAGATCATGTTGTGTGATGTAGGTGGAAGCATGACTTTTGATACCTCAAAACTAGAATTTTGACATTTTAGTCTGTATTTTCTTTCTTTGCCTTTGTTAAAAAGGAGTAGCTATTGGAGGTAATATGGTTACTAATTAGTTCTGAGGAATTTTTGTCCCTGTTACTGACAATGGAACTATATTGAGGCATTGAAATGAAGAATTCATTCTTTGGTTGCTTCATATTGCTATGTTTAATTTCATAAAATTTAGAAAAATATATATGTTTATTTAATCAGTTAGCATAATCACAAAGGCTTTAAAAATCCACACTGGTTATAAATTTGTTTCCAAACAACATATTCTAATACAAACTGTTGCCTGTTTAGAATGCCTGCAATATTTATATCTCACAATTCACCAGGGAAACAGTTAAAACTGTGTTTCTGTTGTGATTGTAAGACCCTTACTGCATACAGTTTTGCTTTTATCTTGTCTCTCAGTTTCTGAGTTGTCTTCATGTAAATGAAACACATTCTGTAGTTCTAAGAGAAAAAGAAGAAAAAAAATACCCTTCAACTTGAAAATTGCTTGGTGTCAAGTGTCTTTGATCAGCTAGATGTCAAGTAGTTGACTACATTAAATTCTCACCTGACCCTAAAAAAGCACATAGTAAGAGTTTTAAGTTCTCAGAAATAGAGATTCACAACTGCATCTTTTAAGGTGGCACTCAGCTCCCACGATGCACAATTTAAAACAATCTGCTCTGTTTTCCTATGGCATCAATTCAATGAGATGCAAATGGTTGAAAGGTGACACATGCATTCACTATACTGCACTTTCATTTTCTACTTTAGGTCTATTTACTGCATGATTGTGAACATTTTTTTTTAATATCTCTATGCTGAGCTTGAGATTTTTCTACCCTAGTCAAATTAAAGGTGCTTTATGGCAAATGTTTATTATATTACATTACATTAATGGTTGATTGTGGATTGACCTATCACTGCTTTCCTTATTTAATATGTACATCAAATGAAACCAAGACCATGGCTTTTTATTTTCTTATATGCCTTTGTTCATTCTGTTTAATCTTGTCCCTTCTATCGATAATAATGGGAGTTGCTTGGGCAGAATAGGCCCTTGAGCTGATAGCTAGGCAATTAACAATTCGCACATGCAGTGTGTTGTTATTGAGCCCATATTTGTTTGTGTAATGTGTTTGCATGAATTAAAAACTGCAGTCCAAAAGTAGAAATGAAAAGGCCCCAGAACGTATTTGCATATGCAAGTGCAATTTCCATCTGAAGACAACTATGAATTTATGCATGAAAATTTAGTCAGAGTCAGAGTGGATCCTCTTTGATGGGTTCTAAAATTGAACTCTGCAGGAAGTCAATAAGCACATATTAAGAGAGAGGTGGAGAAGAAGTTATCCTGTGTGTAGTAAATGCAACTTCGAACATGGTCACAACAGAAAGGGTTAAAACAAAATTTGTCTGTTAGCAAACATGATAATTTTAAAATGAAATAGTTCTCTTTTCTTACTCTGGTAATGAAAGACTAAGATAAGCTCAATATTTTATTAGTCTGGAGGTATATTCTCAATTAATATAAAAGGTTGATCCTATGAGTTTTTTCCACTGAAAATCCGGGATACTTTGACACTCTAATGAATCTATGGTCTTATTGATAGAAATCCACCTCTTTCTTCCCATTCCATGAAATGCCTGTCCATATCTTCCTGTAAATTTTCCAGAAGGAGTCTATCCATTGTGCTGCCTTCTTTCTTCATGATCTGTTGATATAATATGAGTACCTATGTTGTCTATGTTATCTCTTACCTTTGCTTTATTATTACTAATTATTGTATTGATTATTTGTAAAGTCATTATTAGGAGTGCCCTACTACCTTTTCTGTGCATGTCTCCTTCATGATATTTTTATGCTTCTATTTGATATTTCTTTGTTGATTTATGTCTACTGGACTTTCTTTGGCTATCCATAACATGATTTCTTTAGATCCTTTGCCATGGTATTCCAACAAAAGCATTAATGGATGATTTTTAAAAGTAAACATAGTGTAAGGTATATAGTAGATGCTTAACAAGTATTTGATGACTTGTTGAATTATTATTATTATTTCACTAAAAATGTGATTTCACTGGTTTAGGGAATTCTCAGTAAGGACATATTTCTGCCAAATCTACTCACCAATTTCTAGTCATACAGAATTACCTAGTTGGCACTAAGAAGCTAAGAGTTCTGTTCAGGACCATATAGCCAGGATGTGTCAGAGATAGCATTTGAATTCATTTCATTCTAACTCCAGGTCTGGTCTTTCTCTGCAAATGTCAATCTGTTTCCCCGCCAAGGTTTTTATGTAGGTTTATGAATTTGGACTTCACTGTTTATTTTTAATATTTTGTTAATTGTATTTCAGTATAGTTGGTTTCCTTTTCAGTCATATATATTTTATACATTTAAAAACATCATTCACCAAACTACTAAAAGTATCTATAAAACATCCCCCCAAAATACAGACTGCCTGTTTTAGAAGAAGATTACTATTAAAAAGAGATGCTCTTTTGCCAGAAAGAATTTCAGGGATTCCTGAAGAAATATACAATACTAAAACATACTCTGTAATCTATCTTTTTGATCCATTTTGAACCAAGTTAATTGTCTACCTACAGTGTCTTTTTAAAGACATATCTGCTGATCAGTAAGCTTTGTGAGTTGTCCACTCTCCTGGACAGACAGCCACTTTATAATCTTAGAGTTTATCACAGTACCTGGCACATAGCATAGACTTAATACATACTGGTTGCCTGAGGATCAAATGAGATACAATTTATAAAACACTTAGTAAGATCATGGATTTAGAGCTGCAAGGAAACTCCACATTCCCTTGTTCAATCCCTTTATTTACCAATAAGGAAATGGATTTCTAAATACATTTAGTGATCTCTCCAGTTTCATAGAAGTAATATACAGTAAAACAAAGACTTGAAGCCATGTTGCCTGTTGGCTGCCAAACAATATACCTTCTTCATCCACTTGGATTTCCTAGTAGATGGTGAGACTGAACTCCTTTAGTTGATCAACGATTAATAAATATGAAAAACTGAAAGACACCAAACATTCTGGAAGAAAAATGGTTCTCATTAACAAAATAAAGCCAATATCAATAGCTTCCAACACATCTTTATAAAATATTTATGAGAATTATTTATAAAGACCTCCTTTCAAAGTTTCTCAATTAATATCCTGTGATATATCATATCTTTGTGTTTACACAATTATCTCAAAGGGGCAGACAGGGAAAATTCCACCTTATATATTGCTTATTAAAAAAAAACAACTCTTTGAATAAGCAGAGCCAAACTGTACATGAAAAGTTCTTTCCCCACAAGATCTTCCATGCATGTGTTATAATTGTAAAATATTCTTTCAAAGTGACAACCAGAAAGTTAATATTGTTTGATGACCCCAATGTCTGTTAAACAAGGCATGTAATAGTATGACATGCTTTCACAAAGAGTATCTGACACTGTCATACATGTCCAGCAAAGAGTTCAAATGGAAAAGGAATGCCTTAAAGATGGTGAGATGATCCAGATGTAACTGTTTACAGGAAATATTGTACTGATTACATCAAGACCCAAAATATTGTAGATCATTTTAAATGAAATCCATAATCACCCAACAGGGATAAGCCTGAGATTCAGTACACTGACTATATAATAAACTTTGTTTTACACAAATCTGTCATGTATTTACCAAACATATGAGTGGTTAGAGATTGCCAGTTCACAAAAAAATGGTGTGTTATCTAGATCCTACTTTCTTTATGGTAGAATAAGATACAGTTCTAGGATATTGCATATAAATTCTATTCTTTTTTGTTTTTATTTCCTAAAATAGAATATTATAGAATTTTAGAGGTCAAAGACCATTACATATCATTTCACTCATACAGAAATTTATAGATTGTTAGAGTTTAGATGGACATATGACTTACTCAAAGATACAAGCAAGTTACCAGAAACAAGACTAGAATCCAGGTTTACTAACACCAAGTCTAGAACTCTTTCCATTTTGTCATATTTTCAAATTTCTTTTGAACCCAATTCCTTTTTCTAGATATAATAAAATAAGATATTTATAACTGAAAGAGACTTTCATAGTTATCTAGTTATTTTACCTTTAAAAAAAAGTTCTTATTTTACCAAAAAGGAAATAGAGGTCCAAATATAGTAAGTGACTTGTCCAATTATCACACAGTAGTCAGCAAAGGATTCAAAGCCATGTACTTTGTTCTCACATCCAATACTCTTGCATATTTGGGAAAGATTGTGGTGGGGAAAGCAGAGGATAGGAACAATTTAAATTTGGTTTTATTTCATGTAGAAAATACTAGGGGAGGGAGCTCATTCCATTAATATGAATAAGATGTTACTCTTAAACTTATAGTACTAAGGGTATTCAGTGAAACAAAGTGACTTGTCCAGGATAACATAGTCATTATATATCAGAGACAGAACTTGATAGCAGGTTTCCTTAACTTCAAGGCTGGTTGTCTATCCACTATACCATGATGTGTGGCATATAACAGGAATTTAAAATTTATTGAATTGTATTTCCATTTTCACCTCCCAATAATTTTGGGGAAAATATTGGACTTAAGCCTTAGTACTGTTATAATAATTATTTACAAATAAATTATTAATTATGTTCACTAAACAGCCACATAACCTAAAAATGAATGTTTTAGGTCAATGGTTTTTCAGAAATGAGTAGAACCAAGCTAGGTGGCAAGTAGGTGGCACAGTGGATAGAACACAGAGTCTGAAGTCAGAAAGACCAGAATCCAAATATGGCCTTAGAAGCGTATTATGTGACCTTAGCCAAGCCACTTAACCTCCATTTGAGTAAGTTTTCTCATCTATAAAATGGGAATAATCATAATCATAATCATAATAATATCAGCCCCTACTTTGCAGAGTTACTATAGGAATCAAATGTGATAATATTTGTAAAGCACGTAGAACAATGCCTAGCATATGATAAGCATTATGAAAATGTTAGTTATTATAGTAACAGCTGTTATTATAATAATTGCATTTTATAGTTATTATTATTACTATTTTAAGAGTGCTGGATTTAGAGTTGGGAAGACTTGAATTTTTAATCTGGCCTTTGATATTTCCTAGTTGTGTGAACCTGAATAAGTCACTTGACATCTCTGGGCCTCAATTTTCCTAAAGAACCACACCCAGGATATAGATACTTCTCTATTTTATTTCTTCACTGGGTTTATGAGATCATGATTATGGAAACTTCTCCCAAAAAATTCAGAACACACCCCACTTTTCTTATGGATCTCTTCTCCACATGATTCAATAAATACTCAACCACTTGTAGGGCTTTGGACAAAATATCTAATTTCTCTGTGCCTCAATTTCCTTAGCTATACAGTGGAGGGAGGGGAAAGTTGCACTAGACCTCTGAGATCCCTTCCTTTAGATATCTATGATTCTTTTGAGCATACTTTTCCTTTTTTTCACCTTGTAGCAGATATGGTTTGGAAATATTGGAAATAAATAAATACATGCATTGTGTCAGGTTAGAAAGGCTCAGGAAATTTGATTTCTGCATAATCTAAGGGCTAATCTTTTTAAACTATTTCCACATTAAACCTATTACATAATATGTTTTGGGAAAAATATAAGCACTAAATTCTCATTTTAAATCAGCTACTAAATTTCATTATTTCTCCTGATAAGTGATTTTCCTAAACTTTCCTTGCTTTAAATTATATTATGTGGAAAGTAAAGACTGATTTATAAACACTATAATATTTTCACTTCAAAGAAATCCAAATGTATTTTTTATTAATAATATTGTGTAGTAGAAATATTGAGTTGTTTCCACTTGAAAATGGGAAAAAGAAAATAGAAAGAAAGAAGTTAGCATATCAAAGGTCATGCAAGATAGATTTTATATATACAGTTTGTGATTCTCAGGTGAATGAGGACCACAAGAAATTGCCAAACCCCAGTAATACCCCCACTCACTTACAACTCTTTGTTATTGTTCTCCCTCTAGTTCTCTTTTCTCTGTGTGTGTCCTATCACTTCTTCAGGCTCCAACACTTCTTTATCACTTGTGCTTAGAAAATAGATCCACAATGCGAGAATGCTGTTTTAAATTTGACATCATTAAACCAGCATATCCTTTCTCCCATGATTATTCAATGTGACACAATCTAGAAGGATGGTAGCCCAATTATTAATCTACTGTATGATATGGGACAATTCCCTTAACCTCCATGAACCTTAGACTTCTCAACTATAAAATAAGAGTATCAAAATAAATAATCTCAAAGGCCCTTTCTAGCTTTAAAAGTCTGATTATGTAGCAAGGTTGCTGTCCTTGGTAGCAGTGTTGTTAACTATGAATAATCTATATACAATAGTCTACAAGGTTTAGGCTAGTTTTCTGTTTAAAAGAAACTAACTCTTTTCCAGTGAAAAGAGGTAATCATTAGGGAGAGAAACAGAATTAAATTATTTTTCTATACCTTAGGCTATCCCTAAAGTTTAGCATTGAGTCATGAGTATTTAATAGGAAAGATTACTTTCTTTTAGCCTGTACCATATCACTTTCTGAATGATGTCTTTCAGAGAAACAACTTTCATGAGGCCTTTGATTTACTTGAAAGAAAAAAGTTTTATATTTATGGTAAACTTGGTCATGTTTTTGGTAGCTTACTAATTTATGGATTTGTACAATGAATTCCTGATGTTTGAAGGTTAAAAATTATTTTCCTACATAAAACTTAACTTATTTTTGCTCCAACATACAACTTTATTTAGGAAATTCCTTCTGTCAAACTTCATCCCCTAATGCACATTGAGGATCTCATCTGTAATGCATAGACTACCACAAGAGTTCCTAACATTTTAACATCATGGAGCCCTTTGATATTCTGATGAAATCATGGACTCTCAGAATCACTTTTATTAAATTTGAGGTTGAAAGAAATTCTGAATTTCAGTTTAGATTGCAAATGTGACTTTTCTCTGTTCATACTCATAGATTCCCTGAAAACATATATGTGTATTCATGTACTCTTTAGGGTATCATGGACCCAAGGATAAAAACCCATGTTTTAAATTACTTGAGAGATTACATGAGTTGCCTATGAAAATACTGCTAGAATATGTCCTGGGATCTGAACCCAGTTCTTATTTAAACTTATATTTACCAGACCATGCAACCTATATTTACCAGACCATGATGTGCTTGTGGGAAGCTAATATAGCATAAATTTACCCTGTATTCATTAATTTAACATAAATTTTGAACCTGTTGTCATCTAAGAATTGACTCATCTTCAACATGTGATAGCCTTTCAGAATGATTTTTAGAGTACTTCTTAAAATTGGGTCTCAGGTTTATATTCCATATAGATTTATGTCTAGGGCTTAAGCCATTGTTTTTAAAAACTGTTATTGTTGTTGTTGCTTTTGGCTCTAAAAAATTAGGATACCTGGAAGTATATACTTCATTCAGCCATTTAAAAAAATCTCAGTTTTACCATTTGTTAAAAAGGAATAACTTTTATCATGTTCTGGTCAAGTTTTTCTTTTTAAAGTACATTCTTAGAATGGTTGAAAGTGACCTTGACTGGGTTGTTTGCAGTTAACTCTTCATGCCTCTAGACAGGACTTTACTTAATGTCATTTCAGGAAGATTCTGTGGTTAATCCTTCTCTTTGAAATCTTCAGCAAAGATGAGCTTGCACCCTCCCTGCATAACATAATCTGGTGTCTTTTTAATGTCTAGCCTAAATTCTTCTTACTGTAATGAAAGTGCACTGTTTCTTAATCTCATTTTCTGTGAAAATGAAGGAAGGCTGCTCACCCCCACCCATATTATGTTCTGTGCTGAACAGAGATGTTTTTCCTCCCTCTATTTGTTTCCAATGACTGGCAATGATTCTGACATCTTCAAAACCAGAATTGCTCGTACAGCTTGTTGATAGGGTGTGTATGCCTCCCTACGCACCATATCTTTTGCTTCCAAAGATGAGAATTTCTCACACATCATTTTCCTATTTTTAAAAAAAGAATGATACCATCTAACAGCAGTCATCCTGTGCTGACATGGTGTAAGAAAGATGTTAGAACAAATTATTTAGAAAAATACAAATGGGCTTTTAAAAAATCCTTTCTCTAAGGCAAAAAGCGTACTTGGCAATGTTGAATATTTTTAATGCATTTAGACCTTTTGACAAACTGTATTCAAATGATCATTTTTACTTGAGTATTATATTTACTAAATTAAAATTAGGCCCTTTCTTGTGAGAGTCATTCCTAGAATATTCATCTTTTTCTACCATTTTGCTTTTATTATTTTGATGTCTGTGTCACATGGATATACCATTCTGTCCAAATTCTAGTTGTCATTGCCTACCATTCTTCAAGGATTTTAACTTGTTCAATAAAATCAACATCTGGGTTTGCTTTTTCTTTCCTAAATCATTTCCTGCCATGATCTTTGGTGGCTTTAGGAATTCATTCTGACGACCTATATGAAGCCCTTGTCTCATCATTTCACCCTTCTTTATTTCCACTCAATAGTAATCATGATTAATATCTTCACACAAAGAATCTTATCAGCATTTGGCCCCACTTTAAGTCTCTTCTCTCATCCATTCTCCACTTGCCATATATCTGCTAAATTAATATCCCTAAATCTCAGGTCACCCACACCCTCCCCCCCCCACACACACATTCCTCTTATCTCTAAGATAAAGTAGAAATCTTTTGGTTTGGCTTTTATAACCAAAGGATTTCTACTTTATCTTTTATCAGCCTGACTCTTTACTGACAAGTTCCTGTTACTACTAGTCACATCTTCTGGCCAAAGTAGCCTAATTGTTGATGCCAGTACATAACCTTTCATCTCATGTTTTTGTGAGTGCACAGGAAAACTCCACACCACTCTCTTTCATCTTTATCTCTTAGAATTCCTGCTGCCATTAAAGGTCCTGCCTGCTTATTACCTCCTACAGTAAACCTTTCCTTGGACTCCTACTTATCAGTGCCCCTTCCAATAATATTATTTTTATATTGTTTTAAACATGTTTAGCTGTAGATTTAGCTGTAGAATGTAACTTTTTTGCAGGGAGGAAGTGTTTTTATGAATTGTCTTAAATAGCACCATTCTTGAAATATTGTGGGTATTAATAAATATATCTAATCAGTTTGCACTGACTTGAGCTAATTCTCCTCAAAAACTCTCCTCAGTTATGACTTTCATTTCTATATTTTAGACTCTTTAGTTGCCAACATCTCCCAGTTCATCAAGTTTTGGATGTGCCTATAGAACATGAGACATGGGAGACTACTCACAAACTAGTGTATAAACACCCTAATGATGCCCCAGTATGCATGTGTGTATATGTATGTGTGTGTATATATGTATACACAGACTGTGACATATATATATTTGTGTAAATATACACACATATATTACACATATCTCTCATATATTGTGTCTACACTTCTGGGTAGGTTTATTTAACTGTTACCTTTTATCACCCTGGTAAATCTAAATTCCCAAAGATATACCCCCCCAAACCCACAATTATTTGCTTAGGGTCCTAGGAATTATCATATTAATGGGAAATATACTTCCTATACTCATCATTCTAGCTCTTGAGTCCCTATTCAATATACAATATATATAAACAGACATAAGATAATACATACACAAAATACAATATTCATATAACACAAAATAATTTTTATTCTTAAACAAAATTTTCTAACAAATATAAAAATTATATCACATAAACAAATATATTAAAGAAAATAATAAAATGTATGATCATATATTCATAAAGCTGAATCACACAGGAAATGCATTCTGTATCTATGGTGAAAGAGTGAACAATCACATATGGGATCCTGACAGAAAAATCTGAAGCACATAAAGAAGAAAATTTCATGTACTTAGGGTAATGTACATCTCTAAACATCTACACTACATGAAATTACTTCTTTGCTCACAACTTGACTGCTGATCCTCAACATATTTCACTCTAGAAGTTTCATTTCTCTTGTCTTCTCTACTCAAACAAAGCTTTTATAAGCTCTTTCAGCAAATCATCATTTCTTAAAAGAGTGTTGAGAAAGTGTCAAGTTTTAATGAGAATAATAATTCTCTTTAGGCCAGAGAACTATAAAGACCATTACACTAGCTATCTCTAGTCTGTATATACCAGCCTATACAGTTATTTGCTTGTCCAAATACTGAGTTATCTAATCAGAAAAGAACTCACAGTTTGACTCTTTAAACCATCTTAGCCACAAAACCCCCTTGACTTTTCTTTCTTAAGCCAATTATAGCAGCAGAGAGCAATAAGTTATTTTAAGAACCTTCACTTTTTCTTTTAATTTATTTTTTTCTCTCCAATCCAGTAAATATCTGTCAAGTGCCTACTATGTGCCAGTCATTGTGCTAAAGCACTGTGGAGGCAATTAAAACAAATACAATCACTGCTTTCAAGGAATTAATAATTTAATGGGGAGAGAGATAGGACAAAAAAGAAATTGGAAAGCATGGGCAGCCTCTTGTTTCATGGAGATGAAACCAGGTAGAGCAGCAGGTGCAAAGTGAAATATATTAGGAATCACTCAACTTTCTAGTAGTTGATTTCTACCTGCCATATCTCAGACAGAATACTTTTTGAACTTTCTCCCCTTGTCTTCATTTCTTCTCAAGTTTCAAAATCCAGTTTCTATATCCTCAGTAACTTAAGTGATACTGATTTTGACTTTCTTTTCATTAAAAAAGTCACAATTCCTCAAATTTCTCCTATCAAGTCAATAGTCTTTTAAAAACCATACCTCATATATGAATGTTATGGAATATTATTGTTCTATAAGAAACAATCAGCAAGATGATTTCAGAAAGGCCTGGAGAGACTTATATGAACTAATGCTAAGTGAAGTGAGTAGAGCTCACTTTTACATGAGAGACTTATATGAACTGATACCAAGTAGAAGTGAGTGAAAATCATTGTACACAGAAACAAGATTACACAATGATCAATTCTGATGGATGTGGCTGTCTTCAACAATGAGATGTTTCAGGCCAGTTCCAATGGCCTTGTGATGAAGAGAGTCATTTGCAACTAGAGAGAGGACTGTGGGAACTGAGTGTCAATTACAGCATAGTATTTTGACCTTTTTGTTGTTGTTTGCTTGCATTTTGTTTTCTTTCTCAATTTTTTTTCCTTTTTGATCTGATTTTTCTTGTGCAGCATGATATTTGTGGAAATATGTATGGAAGAATTGCATGTTTAACATATATTGGATTACTGGCCATCTAAGGGAGAGGGCGGGGGAAGGGAGAAAAAAAAATTGGAACACAAGGTTTTGCAAGGGTGAATGTTAAAGATTATCCATGCATATATTTTGAAAATAACAAGCCTGAATTTTTTTAAAAAATAAGAAATCTTGGACACTCAGGCAAACTTGTTGACTCTATAGGGCTCTTTATTGATCTCCCACCTCTTATAAGCAAGGGACTTCTCTTTCGGCAGCCCAGGTCCTTCATCAAAAAGTTTTGGTTAAGCAATAGTAACCACTTGAGAAAACAATGATAAGGAGGGATCTGTGAATAGTGTCTCAGGCATGGGAAGGAATTTGACATTAAATGTGCTAAATCATTAAAAAAAATTCCTCAATTTCCAAATGTTTGTGATCTCTCTTTGTCTTTCTATCTCTCTGTCTCTTGCTCTGTGTTTTTTTCTGTCTCTGTCTCTCTTTGTCTCTATGCCTCTCTCTCTCTCTGTCTGTTGGCCATGTTTCATATAAAACTTTGCAGCACTGATCTAATATTTCTTTGGTATAGTATAAACTGTTTTTTTTTTACATTAATGTTCCATTTTTTTCTCTCTTTCCTCTCTTAACTCCTCCCTCCACAAAACAGCAAGCAAATTGATATAGGTTAAATACGTGCTATTCTTTTAAACATATTTCCGTATTTGTCATGTTGTGCAAGAAAAATCAGACTAAAGGGGGGAAAAGCCAAGAGAAAGAAAACAAAAACAAAAACAGAAAGGTAAAAATACCATTCACATTCAGTCTCCATAGTTCTCTCTCTTGATGTTATTGGCATTTACATCC
This sequence comes from Myrmecobius fasciatus, assembly GCA_023553655.1. NCBI lineage: Eukaryota > Metazoa > Chordata > Mammalia > Dasyuromorphia > Myrmecobiidae > Myrmecobius > Myrmecobius fasciatus. The sequence goes on along the minus strand of JAJPUD010000160.1, from coordinate 628,064 downwards.
CAAGTCTATTGGAATTGCTTTGAATCACCACATTGTTGAGAAGAGCTAAGTCCATCACAGTTCATCACATAATCTTATTGTTTATATATACAATGTTCTCCTGGCTCTGCTCACTTCATTTAGCGGTCTTTCCAGGCTTTTCTGAAATCAGCCTGCTCATTATTTCTTATAGAAGAATAATATTCCATTATTTCATATACCATGACTTATTCAGCCATTCCCCAGCTTATGGGCATCCACTCAGTTTCCAGTTTCTAGCCACTACAAAAAGAGCTACTACAATCTGTTCCAAATCTTCCAAATTCTATCTGAATGTTGTTTTTATACATATCACCTCAGCAAGCATTAATTAAGCACTTACTATATGCCAAGCACTACAAATACAAAGAAAAGCTAAGAGTTCTCACTTTCAAAGAGATACAATCTAATAGGAAGGCAAGAAAATAAAAACATGTGTGTATACAATCATGTATGTATGCATATATGTATGTGTGTGCATGTATGTATATATATCAGTCATAACTGGAAGTAAATTGTCAGTACAAATTGTGAGGAGGAAGACATTAGCATCAAGAATGCTAAGGAAAGATTTCTTACAAAGGAAGAATTTTACACATATTAGCAGTGTGTGATGATAAAATAAAATATAGATATGTCCATCTCCAGCAGTGACAAAATCTTATGTGATTCAACAAATAAGATAGATATTTTCTTGCACATAAAACACCATTTTTGCTCCTTTAATCATTAAACTACTCCAAATGATATGTACTTTGAAGGGATATTGCCACTAGGTGCATCTATCTCTTTTACTCAGCTATGATGCCATGACCAGTTTATTTTGTTGTTGCTTTTGCTCATTCAATAGATTCACTAGTCACCTTGACTTTTTTCCTGTGCCATTCCCAATTCTAATTCATCTCTCCTTTTTCATTTTATTCTTGGGCTTCAGAATAATGCTGAAAAAAGTCATATGAATGTATAAAATTATTATAATTTACACTTACAACATGTATAATTTTATGGGGTACTTATAAATATTGAGAATACTTTTTGATTCCCCGGTATACCCTCAGAGTAACTAGGGACATTCTCATAATTCTGTTTTAAGTCTCTAGCCTTGCTTTTTTCTCAACTTCAATTTATTTTTTTTCCTTTTCTTTTAAAAATTTTATTCACTTTAAACAAATACAAAATGAGAGGAAAGAACATTTCTCTCTCTCTATATATATATATATATACAGCAAAATATAAAAATGGCTCAATATAAAATCATAAATTTTCATTTCCAACTGTTTACTTAAATATAAGTATTTAATTCTTATAAGTATTAAATAAATACTTTTCACTATGTAATATATATTACATTCATTTTCAAAGCTCCCCAGATTTTCTGTTTTCCTTCTAAATTTTCTTTTATTCTCTGCTGTGCATTTTTAATTTTTCTCTCTTCCTCCCCACCCTATCTTAAATAAGACTACAATTAAGCACACATGTTTATATACATACATATACATACATACATATGTATTTATATATATATAAATAGATGTATATGTATAGATAGATATATATATAGATATAAGACACCTTACTGTACATACTTACATTTATAAGTTCTTTCCTGAAGGTGGATAAACCTTCATGAATCTAGGTTTTTCCATGTTAGCCAGCTCATCATTTCTTATAGCACAATAGTGTTCCATCAAAATCATATACCACAATTTGCTTAGCCATTCCCCAATTTAAGAACATCTATAACTTTAATCTGTCTGATAGGTGTAAGGTGATATCTCAAAGTTGGTTTAAAATCTGACCTCCTAAATCAGTTGTCAAAAAAAAACCCCAAAACTGTAAAAGACAGTCTGTTCTCTAGACGGTCACAGTCTAATGAATATTTATTAATCTTGATCTCTAGGCAACATTACACAATGGTAACCACATTTTGTGTTTTTTGTTTATTTGTTCATTTGTTTGAATCCTATTCTCCCTTCATCTCCACAATGGTAAACTGACTAACCCTGATTTAACTCCTCTTATTCCTCTGGTTTCCTAACTATAGTTATTCTGTATGATTCAGTCCTCTTGTTCTCTTTCTCTTTTGTTTCTTGTACATTCTTCTTTTCTACAATTATTTATTTGTGGAGACTTTAAATCCATTTCCCCACTTCTCTTCTTTGTCTCTTTATCTCTCTCTCTCTCTCTCTCTCTCTCTCTCTCTCTCTCTCTCTCTCTCTTTCTTTCTCTCTCTCTTCTCTCTCTCTTTACTCAGTCTCTCTACTGCTTTCATTTTTGTTTCTTAACTCTAGTTATTAGATATTTCTACTTTGATGGACTGCCATTATCTCTAACTCAACATGTCTCAAAAACAAACTTCTCCCCAGGAACAGATTCCCATTTCAGTTTTTTTTTTCCATTTGTCCTTCATATTGTTATTCTCTCAGTTATTTGAAGTCATCTTAATAGCTTACATTCATAAAGAGTTCAGAGTTTCATTATTACTGTATTTGATTTTCATAATATCCTTGGAAAGTAGGCAAGGATATATCCATTTTAAAATTACAAAATTGAGTCTCAGAGAAGTGAATCAATTTATTCAATGTCATAAAATTAGTAAATAGTAGAAAAAAGACAATAACCAAAGTCTGCTGAAAATTATTGTTTTGTCTATGCCAACTTTGATATTTATTTTCATTCATTCATCAATCATTCAATTAAACATTAATATTATATATTTATATATCAATCACCTACTCTGTGAAAGATGACACAAACCCTCCCAATTTTTTATTTATGATTTCTCTTATGTGCATCATTCCTCTCCATTCTCATTGTTTACTTTCTGGTCTTACTATAGTGATTGCTGCAGTGATTTCCTACTGCACAGTAGAAGTCACCAGGCATAAACAAACTACATTTCAGAATATTGAACTGGCCAGCCACCATTAATAACTTTTGGAAAACCTTGATTCAAACTGGTTTATCACTTGTTGGTAATATTCTTGAGGGGACTTTTTTCAGCTATAAGTTAGATTAAATGATTTCTGAGATCTTTTCCAAATTTGTCACTCTCTGTACTACCTATACCTATTATCTTTCAAATATTATCTAATATTTTAATCATATCTTCCCCATACTAAAAAACTTACAATGGCTCCTTCCTACTTAACAGGACCCACTTCAAATTATTTAGATACAATGTTAGCATTTAAGGTTTTTCATCAAAGAACTTGATCTACCATTCAAAAAGTGTGGTATGTTGGAAAGAATGTTAGATTTAGAGTCTGGAGCACCTGGATTTAAATTTTGATTTTACCTGTACAACCTCTCACAAATCACTTAATGTCACTGGGACTCAGTTTCTTCAACATTAAAATAAATAACTTACAGGTTTGTTTTTTTTTTAATGAGGGAGTTAGACTAGATGATTTTGAAGGCCTTTTCCATTTCCAAATCTATGATTCTATGAATCTATCTTCAATTATTTCCAAATGCTAATTTTTTATCAAGTAGTTACCCAGTTGTATTTTTCCTGTTGCCCAAATGAATTACAGAATGAAGAAAAAAAGGAATCTTGGTAGTGATGTTGTATAAGCACTACTTAAATAATCAATCCCATCTATAGTATCCCTTACAAGTGGTTGTATAGACTCCTAGACTGGTTATTCCTTGAGACAACCAATTTTATTTTGGTACAAGTCTAGTTGTCAGTATATGTTTCTTTACATTGATATGAAATCTCTCAACCAGCACTTAGCACAGTTCCTGGCACATATTAGGCACTTAATAAGAATTGATTGATTGAGCCACTTCTGCCCTTCAGAGTGAAGCAGAACAAATCTCATCAGTCTTCCATCACCACCTCCTTTGACTTTAGTCATTTTGTACCCTAGCCTCTTATTATTGTAGACTGCATTGACTTTGAGAAACAGAATACAGGCTAGTGGATAGAAAGAAAATCTTAAAAACAGAACATCTGCAGACAAAGTCAAACTTAAAGATTCAATCAAGAGAGAATTCTACATTACATGTCAACCATATTAATATTGGATTAGATGCATTCTATGTATGTGTAAATCCATATGTGTATATGTATGTGCATGTAGGTGTATGTATGTGTGTATATACATATATATATATGTAGGGAACATGAGTGTGATTCTATATCTATATCTATCTATATATGTGTGTGTGCATATATATGTATGTACATATATATATATATATCTGTGTTTAACTATAGTCTAGGGGAAATGCAAGGGAATTGGGGGAGTAAAAGAATAAAGTAAAAAGTAACACAGCAGAGAACAAAAGAATAATCTACAAGCAAGCAAAGAAAAGATGGATAGTCATGAATATAGTAACTTATTATTATGAATACTTTCTTGAAATGGAAATTTCTTGTTACATATTTGAATCCTCCCTGTTGTTCTGCAGGGTCTATGGAAATGTTTCCCCCTTTTTCTGTCTTTCTTTTTCTATTTTGTTTTTTCTTATTTTGTATTTAATTTTGAATAAATAAATATAAAACAATCATATTTTTAAAAAAGCAGAACATAGGAGGTTCCAATCCCACCTCTGACAGATAGAGATTATGTCTATCTGGGCAGGTAAATTAACTCCTAAATTTTCTGAGCAATACTTTAAATTATAGAATATTTACTAAATCCATGTTGATAGAAAGCATTTGCTTCCCAGGGAGCTCCTCATACCAATTAAATTATAGTTCTGAACAAACACAAAAGATTTCTTTAGGTTTTTTGGCTGACACATCACACTGATGACTCATCCCAAACTTCACTAAAACAGCCTAATTCTTTTTCTTTCTTTTTTTTCTTCTTTGTACATAAACAGGATGGTATAGTCAATACAGTGCTTGATCTAGAATCAGGAAGAGCCGAGATTAAATCCCTTTCTCAACCACTTCTTAGCTGGGTGATTGAGAAAAATCACAAATTCTCCAAATTTCAGTTTCCTCAACTGTTCATTAGAGACAATAACAACTACAATAAAGAATTATTGTAGAGCTTAAATGAAATAATGAATATAAAGCACTTCATAGACTTTAAAGCATTATACTCTTATCAGCTATGGTCATGATAGTTCTTATCTTACGTTCTGTGGAGCTCAGATAGAAATAATACTACACAAATTCAATAAACATTCCATATATGCCTTTATTCAAGTCCTTGATAAAAAATGCTTAACAAAATGAGACCAAGGACAGAGTCCTGCAGAATTTTCTTAGAAATATTTATATAGGTTCATGTCTATCCATTAATTAGCAATTTTTGTGTCCAGTCCTCTAGGCAGTTCTATATTTTTATAACTGTTCTATCATCTTATGTACTTATCTTTATCTTATCCCCAAGAAAATTGTGAGAGACTTGACTATATGTCAGACTGAAATCCAGTTACACAAGGCCAGCTGCTCGAATTAGATGTGAATTCTTGATGCAGAGTACAAAACCTGTCACTGAAAAAGAATATAGGTGTGAAGTTGGACTGCAACTATCTAGACATCTGTAGGAAGTCTCCCCCTGCTTAAAAACAGAAAAGTTGATAAGTTCTTCAATTACCTTGCTGATAGTTTTATATTTTAATAGATCAAAGTGGAAATGGGCATTTTTATTTTGGACTTAATTCTAACCACAATGAAAAACTAGTCAGTGAAGTAAAAATGATAGAGACCTAGGAAAGCCCTCAACATGTTGACTTACAGGAGATTTTATGGTAAATTAGATGAGAATATTGTGCATAATATAATTTGAATCCTAAACTAGGAGAATAGATTTCAAAAATATAGAGATTGCCTAAAAATTTAAAATAAGCTGAAGAAAGATGGCAGATTCTCAAAAATGAAACTATGATGCAATTGTAGTCAGTTTCAGTATAAAAAAAAGAAAAAAGGCATCTGAAGAGCTGAGTGTAGGTGTGAGTTAATTTGGATTTTAAAAGATATACAAGTAAGAGGAAATAAATGAGAATAAATACAAGGAGGATGTTGTTTCTCCTTCATTTTTCAAAGAGGACCACAGCCATCATGGGGTAATATCTTGATTTGTGCATGAATTGGATTTAAGTGTGGCAGAGTTTTACAAAGTTGTCAGCCTCATTTTTTTCTTCTAAAGTCATTGATATCCAGTGGCTGGACAAATGTCAAGACAACTGGCAATGGCCAAGGATGCAGTGGATGATCTTGCTGTATTTGATGTCTAACAGAGCTTCAAGAGCTTCACAGAGCCTGCTTCAGCAGTCTTTGTAGCCATTGGAAAAAATTGTTCTCACCCATCCATTCCATGCCAAAGGAAGAATTCACAAATTTGGAATAGACACTCTCCTAATTCACTGATAGGTTTGAAGCTCATTAGTTATCTTCAACATGGTTTAGCCCATCTGCTAAAATGGTTTACCAGGTTAGAGCCATTATGCATGCTATAGTTTCTTGGAGCCACAGGTGAGAGTTGAATGCCAGATAGACACCAAAGGTGGATGAGCAGTCCTGAAGAGGGCTCAGTAAGTCTTCACACCAGAAGTGCTAGTCCTCCTTAAATACCTCATATCAAAAAGGCATAATAACAGGCAATTGAAAGCCAAGATAAGTAAAGAGAATGATAAAAAAAAAAAAGAACACATGGCTGTTATTTTTGAGTCTGAGTCATCTGGACACTGAAAGGACTTTTAGCTTTGGTTGCTATATTATTACATATGATCTTTCAAGAACCAAAGATAATGAGTTATCATAGGACAAGCAAATGTTTTCTTAATTTTCCAAAAGGAGAAAAAGACAGATTCTCCAAATTCAGGCCTTTATATAAGTTTGATGTAGATATTTGAAGGGGGTAAAAAGCCTTTCTAGAATAGCTTAATGAAGGGATGATTTGGAACTAGTAAAAAGGAAGAACTAATTGATTAAAAGCCAATAAAGGCTCATTAAAAGTAAGTTTCAGGCCAACATTTCATTTTTAGACATTTTTATTTAATTAGGTATTATTGAAGTCCTATGGACATCCTGAAGTATAAGCCCTACCTTTGTGCCTTCTATTCACCCATCTAAAAGAACTTCTCCAGATGCTTTTCAATAGAATTCTAACCCATTCTTTAAAATTCAAATTAAAGAGCACCAGCCCTGAAATCAGGAGGACCTGAGTTCAAATCTGATCTCAGACACTTCCTAGCTGTGTGACCCTGGGCAAGTCACAACCCCAATTGCCTCAGCAAAAAAGAAAAAAAAAAATAAAAATCACTTTCTCCATGACACTTCTGCAAAGCTCACATAGTCCTCAGAAGTTTTCAACCAATTACTATTCTCAAATACTTTCAGTTTTTTGGAACCTAAAATTTAATCTCTTCCTTCCCTCTGCACCCATTTAACCACAGGAAGGTGGTGCTATTCAAATATCAGACCAATTTGTATTAAAAGGGCTTGGATTTAGGCAATACTATTGCTTACTCCATTGTTTATGCAGTCTATCTGAACAGAAGTTGATATTTAGGGAAGAGATGTCACATATGCAATTCCATTAAATCCACAATTAGGAAAATACACAAATATTATATTATACTTTGTAAGGCAACAAGTGTTACCAAGAGATTAATATGCATTCTTTCCATGGCTAATCAGAATGGAGAGGACAGTCTACACAGAGAAATATACATAATATGGTTGTTGACAGTTCTCTGTAAAATTCTCACCAATTTTTAAATTATAAATCAGGATAATTTCCTTTATGATTCATTTGGCATTTAATCACACACTCTTTTGTCTTGCTATTTAACTCTATGTTATTTCTTGTCTTCCTACCTATATCTTAAGTCTTTTTCAAGTGGGACCTCTGAATCATATTTTCCTAGGATTATAGGTATAGATGTAGGATAAACTAAGGCTGCATCTAGTCCAATCTACTCATTTTCCACATAAGAAAGCTGAAGCCCAGAACAGTTACATGATTTGCTCAAGATAACACAGGCATTATGTGACAAAGCTAGGATGTAACTCTCATATCTCTGATTCCCAATTCAGTACCAATTCCACATGTAACACTTAACACTAGGAACATAATAGACATTTATTACATATATTGAATGAATGAAGGAATGAAGGAATGAACTAACACATGAATGAATGAATGAATGAATGAATGAATGAATGAATGAATGAATGAACGAATGTGTTATTAGCTAATCATATGCTGCAAGTATTTGTGGAAAATTTGCATTATGAGAAGCAGAGAAGCTGCTGATTTGTGATGATACATTTTGCAGGTAGGGGCCAGAAGCAGGTGGTATTCTCTTTGTTGCCAAATAGTATGCATTGGGATTATCAAAGGAGACATTACATTTTCAGTGTCATGTTTTTGTCTCATAATCTAATTTTCAGCTCTAGCAATTCCAAAAGCATCCCTAGGGGGAGGAAAATATCTCCCACAAATGAATGTATGTTCACTTCTTGAATTCCTCAATTGGCATGCACGACTCACAAGTTCTCTCTTCTTGCTTTAACTAAACTCCACGCTTTCAGCCAGAGCAGAAAGTTATTATTCACTATTCCTACTACATTGACTGCTTTCTCATCCACTCAACTTCAAGTCAGATCTAGTTTAGTAATAAATCTCTGCTGGGAATGATCAGAACAAATACTGAGTGTGCTTCAAGATATTAAAAAGTAAGTACAACATAGACTTATTTAATAACGTCCAACAGCCTCTTATGATATTTTACTAAAGTTGGTGTATGTATTGTCTGCATTTCCTTTCAGATGCAAAGATTATTCCAGAGCTTAAAAATAGGAGAAGTCATAATCTGAGAGATATTCTGCTATATTCTGGGTTGAACCAGGATTCTTATTTTCTAGGTCCTTTTAATTGGCCAAAGCAATAAAATATGTATCCTTGTTCATAGTAATTTAAGAATTGTCCACATTGGACAGCTACTGAAATGGTGGTGTGGATTGTATTTTTAAGGTAATGCCTTTAAAATGGTCTTTTAAAATGTTTTTTAGCATTCTCTCTCTCCCTTTTTCCTCTTTCTGTCTTTACATTGTTGTCTCTGTGTCTGTGTTAGTGTCTGTGTATATGTCTGTCTGTCTGTCTGTCTGTCTGTCTGTCTGTCTGTCTCTCTCTCTCTCTCTCTCTCTCTCTCTCTATATATATATATATATATATATATATATCCCAACCTTCCTCCGTTCTTTCTTCCCTCCTTCCACTCCCCTCTTTGTTTCCCTCTCCCCCTCTTCTTCCCTCCATTTCCTCTCTTCCTTCCCCTCCTTCCCTGCCTCTGTCTCTCTATCTCTGTCTCTGTCTCTCTCTCTCTCTCTGGGTGTCTCCGTCTGTGTGTGTGTGTGTGTGTGTGTGTGTGTGTGTGTGTCTCCGTCTCTCTCTCTCTTTCTCTGTCTGTCTGTGTCTTTGTGTCTGTGTCTGTGTCTGTCTTGCTTTTTATCTCTCTCTGTCGCTGTCTCTCTCTTCCTCTCTTTGTCTCTCTCTGTGTCTGTTTGTCTGTCTGTCTGTCTCCCTCTCCCTTTTTCTTTTTTTCCCTCTCCTTTTCCTGTCCCTCTCCCTCTCTCCCCTTCTCTCTGTATTAAAGGGCCTAAATATATTAAATGGATTCACAAAATTAAATATATGTGTAGCACTTTGAACTGCATTATTGAGTTTATTGAAATTCTAAGCCCAATTGGTCTGAATAATATTCCTAGAGGATCTATGCATGTGGCAGCTGGGACACTTTCAGTAAATAGGAATACCATTATAATATCCTCAGAAATCATAACTATTTGTATCTTTCTCGATGCATTGCAGGATGAATATTCATGGTACCCATCTTTTCAAATTAGAAACTTAAAAAAAAATGTCTTCTCAGAAGTTTTCAGAGTGTTATCACAGTCACCAGCAAGGCATTCAACTGGCAGACTTGAGTTCGAATCCCTATTAGTTCTCTGGTGAAAATTAGCTTATTATTCTCCTTCCAGTTGCAATTTGTGTGCTTTACAAAACCACTGCACAGTAATGACCCAATTAGCAGTTTCTGCTTCAGAAGTCCAGGACTTGGACAGCAGGGAGGCTTTAGGAAAGTGCTGAGTAGCCTTGAACAGAGAGCAGTGAGGGGGCAGCTGATGTGACAGTTGCCTTTGTGATTCCCTGCTTTAGCCCTCTTGGGTTTGTCTTCTATATTTCTGTTGGTTTTTTCCCCTTTTTCTTTTTTTCTTTTTAATGTCACCATTTCTGTCACAAAGTGATTGAGTATTTTACAATGTGTGCATGAGATAGAAATTGAAGTTATTTGGCTGTTCAGACATTCTCTGTGTCAGTCATCTGAGCCTAATATATATATGTATGTATGTATGTATACTTGGCCTCTGCAGTGGTCCTCCAACAAACCACCATAGGGTTAACATGGGGATTGTCTTTGAATAACCTTCCCATTAAACTCTCAGATGACTGGTTTTTAGGATGATTAGGATGCTCAATTCATTTACCATCTTATGTGAGTGACCCATCATATGCAATTTAAGAATTGTCCACATTGGACAGCTACTGAAACAGTATTTCACTGGAAATACATATTGTTGCCTTCATTCCTAAACTTGAAAACATAACTATAGATTTCTGCCAGCCATGGTCTTGTAATGCCATCAAGCCCTGCCTCTTCATTTTATGTGAGGAAGCTAAGGGACAGGGAAGTTAACAGATCACATAACTACTAAGTATCTGAAACAGGATTTGAACTCAGGTCCTTTCTTTTAGACCATCTTGTCTCTTCCAGTTTCAGGCTTTGTTGCCATGAAATGCTTTGCGGAATCACACTATTGTGATATGACCCAATCATCCCCACTGATTTCATTCATTTCCTTTGAAAAAGGAAAACGATTATGTTTTGTCAACTACTAAGAGTTATTTACTGAAAACTATAGTGAGCAGAACACAAGAGGGAGATGGAAAGTACTGGGAGATGTGGTTCTCCTTTTAAATAAGAACATAAATGTTGTGATAGAAGGTAATTGGCTGGCATAGAGTTCCTTTGTGGAGCATAGAAGTTAGATCTTTGAAAAGACACAAAAGTCCAACTTCTTAATTTTAATGATGAGGCAGCTAAGGCCCAGAAAGAAAAATTTATTTGCCCATAGTCCTGCAAGTAGTATGCAGTAAAGGTATGAGTCAAACTCAGTCCCCCCCCCATGCCAAATCCAGTGTTTTTTATTATTATGCTTCCTCTCATACATAATATTCAGTTGTACTGGGAATCCACTTGTATCTATAAAAGAATGGTTTTTAGCAGGTCTGGTTGTCTTTAAGCATCTGTGATTTAGATTTTCATCCTTGCTATTATTTTTCTATGCCTTGTCTGTCTTAAGTATCAAATCAACTGGATTCTAGTTAGACTATTATCTTACATATAGCTAACAATTATGAAAGTTATAACTCTTCCATGAACACTTGTATGTGGAATACTTTTTTTTTCTAATCTTGTGATCAATGAAGAAAAGGCTAATATACCTTAATAAGAAGGTATATTATGTCATGTAGCTCATGGCAATTCATATTTTTTTAGTTCTTTAATGTTTACTCCTCACAACTATCATCCCTAAATCCCTCATGAAAAAAGTGATTTGGTCAAGGTCATGAAAAAGTTTTAAGTTGAAGTACAAATCTTTTCTATGTCTAAGGCCAGTACTTTTATACCACGGTGTGTGTCAAGCAATTCTGCTGGATGACAGAATTCAAAATTCATGTCATCTGCAGAAAAAAGGTCAATGATTATTACAGAAAAGATGTCAATTATTTCTATCATCCAGTCACCTAAAATTTGAGGGGAATTTGTTTGGCTGGTGTAGTCTTTGGTCCATACCTGTGATTTTATCATTCCATGGTGAAGGGAGATCTACCAATGTGAAATCTCTCTCCACCAGGGCAGGTGAGCAACTCCTCTCTAATGTAGAGTCTTACAGTGTTGCCATAATGCCCAGAAAGTAATGATTGACTTATGGTCCCCCAGAAAGCATATCTCAGAGGCAAATTGTCCAAGACTAATCCTATATCCACTGTGCCATAATTACTCTCCTCTCCTAAGTGAAAAGTTTAAAAATTAAACAAAAAGTTTTTGACTGCCATGTACAGATATTAATAATGGTTAGAATCCTGTGAACTACATATATACATTTAAGTATTTAGCATTATTGCTATTATATAAACATGAAATTATTATTATTATTGTCATTATCATATAAGCATAAAAAATACAAGAGAATGTCCAGCATTTGGAATTCTTAATCTTTTCCACAAGAGATAGAACTCAATCCTGCATTGACAACAGGTGGCAACAGAGTCACACTGAACTCCTGGGGCATTCTGGTGCAGAAGTGACTTATTGACTACTATTCTGCCTTACTCTGATAGAAAAGTAATGTCCCCTTGGAGATGGAAGGAAAATTACTTCCTGCGTATTATATAGAATAAACATTAAGAAGCACTTATCTAGGCCACAGAGGTTTGTCTTCCATAATTGTGTGTATGTGTATGTTATGCCATGTGTATGTCAGTTTGACAGTGAATGAAAAAAATCTAAGAAGTATTTTACACATTGAGAAAAATTTGGCAAGAACTCATTGTCTAGAATCAATTTCCTCTTGCTTGTCACATAGTCAGTGTTTAATAGATGATTGTTGATTGATTTCAGTCCAATGAGTATTTAGTACTTCTATGACCTCAGTATTTTTTAAAATGGTATTTGATTTTTCTTCAATTACATGTCAAGACAAGTTTTAGCATTCATTTTTATAAGATTTTGAGTTCCATTGTTTTCTCTTTCCCTGCCCCCTTTCCTAAAATGGTAAGCAATTTGATATAGGTTCTACATGAGCTATTATTTAAAACATATTTTCATATCAATCACTTGTGAAATAAAAAACAGATGGAAAGGGGGAAAATCATGGAAAAGAATAAATTAAGTGAAAAAAGCATGCTTCAATATGTATTCAGTTCTTTAGCTGGATGTGAATAGCATTTTCCTTTATGAGTCTTTTGTGATTGTCTTGGATCATTGTATTGCTAGAAATGAGTCATTTATAGTTGATCATCACACAATATTGCTGATGTTGCTGTACATTGTTTTCCTGGTTCTGCTTCCTTCACTTTGCATCAGTTAATTCAAGTTTTTCCAGCTTTTCTTACTTTTTTAATATATTAAATTATCAATGATATCACATGTGGCTGTGGCTGTTTTTGAGCCCACCTTACTATGATGATGCAAGAGTATTGAAGCAGTAGCATAGGTCTAGAGTATGGATCATGCAGATTATCATAACATATGGCATTTATATAGCACTTGAAGCCTTGCAAATTGCCTTACAAAAATAATCTCAGTTTATTCTCACTATAATCCTTGGGATAGAGTCTTTTGTTATCCCCACTTTAGAGATGAGCACCCTGAGTCAGACGGAAATTAAAAATGGCCTACATAGGAAGATATATAGATAGTATGTATCTGAGACTGGATTTGAAATCAGTTCTTCTATTTCTAGGTCCAGTCATTATCTGTCCATTGTCACATCAAGCAAGGTACCTCAGATGCAGTGGTTGAATTTCATTGTTAAATAGCCTGGATGCCCTTTTTGTAGTGTCAAGGAACTGGAAACTGAATGGATGTTCATCAGTTGGAGAATGGCTGAATAAATTAAGGTATATGAATGTAATGGAATATTATTATTCTGTAAGAAACAATTAGCTGGATGGTTTCAGTAAGGCCTGGATTTATATGAACTGATGCTAAGTGAAATGAGCAGAACCAAGAGAACATTGTACATAGCAACAAGATTATAGGATGATCAATTCTGATGGACATGACTCTTTTCAACAATGAAATGATTCAGGCCAATTCTAATAGACTTATAATGGAGAGAACCATCTCTGGATGCTATACTTAGCATTTTTACCTTTTTTGGTTTTGTTCTCTTTCTCATTTTTTTTTTCTTTTTGATCTAATTTTTCTCATGCAGCATGAAAAATGTGAAAACGTGTAGAAGAATCATACTTAGATTACTTGCTGACTAAGGGTAGGGGGGAAGGATAAAAAAAAATTGGAACACAAGATTTTGCAAGGATAAATTGATGAAAACTATCTGCAGGTATTTTAAAAATTAAAAAAAAAACTATTTAAAAATCAATCAATTGATTATTTTTAAAAAGAAAGCCTTCTTGCTACCTGCTCAATCCTTTTATCTATATTTCTGTTATTATTGGGACTGAAGGAATTGGCTACATCTTTGTATTCATCTGATTTTCCACTGTGTAATTTAGGGCAAGCAAATCAGTTGCTCTTTTTCCTTTATCTCCTCCATTTGAAAAAAGGATATAGATACTCTAGTTTTACACTCTTTTCAAAGTATGTCATAAAGGTAATTGTAATGACAAAAGGAATTTCTAAGCTCCTAATACAGGATTATAAAACAACTGTTATTATCATCTGATTAGACATAAAAATTAGTTGTAGCAAAATGACACGTATTGTATTTTTGTTTGATAGCCATCCATTCACTAAGTACAACCAGTTAAGGTTATCTGACTTGGTCAGGAACTGGAGTTTTTTAGTAAGGGATAGTAAGTGGTGCAGTGGACAGAGTCCTCGGCCTGAAGTCAAGAAGAAGGGTTTAAATCTGGCCTCAGACATTTACTATGTGACCCTCAACACTTAATCCTATTTTCCTCAGTTTCCTCATCTGTAAAATGAATTGTAGAAGGAATTGGCAAACCACTCCAGTATCTATGGCAAGAAAACCTCAAATGGAATCATTAAAAGTTGGTTGTGACTGAACAGCAGCAAATCAATATTTTAACTGTTATTATTGAGAGGTTTTAAAAATAAAATGCAATACATCATATTGGACATAAAATGCCTTTACTTGGTGACCCTCAAAATATGTCAGAATTTTAAAGGATCTTCTGGTTCCCATTAGAGTTAAGATTGTCAGCTGTTCCAGATTGTAGAGGTTACAATTTCATGGAACCTTCAACTTCACAGACAATGTGAATTTTTAAAAATAGTTAATAGGTTAACAGGGAAATCTTGTACATTGTTTCCTATTGAAGTATACAGCTACCTTGACTTTCATTCAAGCAAGCTTTACTCTACCCACTAAACCAGGCTGCCTCTGAATTCTTGTTTTTCAGTTTGTCAGTTCTGAAGGTGAGAATTTTGTCTGCTCCCATACATTGCCTTGTCACATTCTACCCTGTAAAAGGTGTCCCAAGACATCCTGTGATGATACTTACCAGGATATAATAGCAAATCAGTCTTTCCCTCCAGGATAATCTGTAAAAGTTTCCTGAGGACTGTGATGAGGCCTTCTTTTATGTATGTATTTCTAACACACATGACAATATTTTGCATTTAAGCACATATGTGTCTATCAGAATTGACTCTAATTAAAATTAGTTTTAATTGTCTATAATTGATGTCAGTATTAAAATAACCATTTTGCATTGTGTATTATTTAAAGGACTAGAAGAAGTAAGCAGAAATTGATTAGTTTTAAGGTTCTAGCTTAAACTGCACCCCTTCTTGTCAAAAATAAGCATCATTTTTTCCATTCAGTCTGTGCCTAGTGGACTTTTTTAGATTTTTCTTATGAGAGATTTTATTGTTTTTGTTCAGTACAAGTGAGTTTTCTCCCAGCATCTCTATGAATAAAATTCTAATTCTGTCTTCCCATTTTGCCCCTTAAAAGAAAATACTTCATTGTTATTCTAAAACTGTAGAATATAAAAATCCTTTTCAACAAACCTGTATTAAGCACCTACTAGCTGCAAAGCCCTGGGCTAGGTTGTAAACATATTCATCATACCTCACAAGAAAATCAGTAGGAATCACAAAATATCTTAGATTTTTTTTAAAGAAGAAGATGGGAAAGAAAGACTTAAAAATGCTCCTTGGTTAGTTTGGGCAGAGAGCTCTAGGATCTCTTTGTCTGAAGTGATTGAAGTTTTGCCACAAATAAACAGTGAAGAATGCTTGCAAACAAAATTCTTATGCACAACTGATTTTCCAAAAGCTCCTATTCTTTCTCCCTCCCTTTCTTTTGATATTCAATCATTTTCTTTGTTGCTAAACAAGGCTGGCAAAAGGTGGTAGCAAAAGGTGGCATGGAAATCTTCAGGGACATGCTTATGAACTCTGTGTGCACTGATTTATTTTTAACCAGTTCTTGGGCAGATGCCAAGTGATGCCAACATATTTTTGTCTGCTTTCTGAAGACTATAATAACATATCTTACTTCTCTGCTAAGTGGTTAATAACAATAATATTAATAATAATCATAGTACTTTATTCTTCCAGCTCAAAATCTCAAAGAAATTTATAGAAGCATTTATTAATCTTTACAGAAATCTTAGAGTGAGCATAGGGGAAAATAAAAATTGGAGAAGCCCACAGGGGAAGAAATTGCTGAGACTGTCTATGCATTATGTGATGGGGTGCAGGGAGGGAGAGAATAAAAGGGAAAGCATAAAAATAAGCAACTCCTATCACTTCTGTTTATTTTTGCATTTTATTTTGGGGAAATAATTTCTGAAACTTTATTGAAGCTCAAAATGTAAATTAATGTTACTAGCAAAAGGGGATTGTGTCCTAAGAAAAAGATGATAGTGTTGGCAGTCTGGAAGGGGCTTCAAGCAAAAAAAAAGGCAGTGACTACTTTTACAATGAGATATGTTCCTGGAAACTGTGTTATCAGGCAGCATTGTCATAAATTAGCTTGAGTGTGTGCTGTACCTGTCATTTGTCCCAATATACTCGTCATTGGCAGAAATTTTGAGATTAATGGGAAAAGGTAGCAATTGGGGAGCGTCCTTAGACACCTGGAAATGAACAAAGGAGCAAAATCAGGAAAGGAAAGAATCAGGAAGTGACCATAGGATTTAGAGCTGGGACTGGTTTTGTTTTGCTTTGGATTGGTTGCTTTCTATGTATTCCTAATTCTTAACACAATTTCTGCCATATTTCAGACACTTAAAATGCTTGTTGAGTTGACTTGACTAGCCCCTGTTAGATTGTGAGCTTTGTGAAGTCAGGGAGTGGATTCCCCTATGTTTCTGTATCACCCAAGGTACTAATACTGAACATTATTTATAGTACTATTCAAAAATATCTGTTAAAAGAAAATACTGATGGATTCTGAGTAGAATTTAAAGCAAAAATTTTCGCTTTATTTTTCTTACTTTTATTGCAACATAGCTAATATGGAAATATGTTTTGCATGATTTCACATATATAATTGATATCACATTTCTTGTCTTCACAATGGGTGGGAGGGAAGGAGAGAATTCAGAACTCAATTTTTTAAATGAATCTTAAAAATAAATAAATCATAAATGTGAATTTTTTAAAAATCTGTTAAATAAATGTAACAAGGTTAAGAAACCATGACTGATTTGCCTGAGGGAAAGGAAAGTAGATCTGAAGATTGTAAGGCTGAAGCCCATCCATTCAAACTGATGTCAGGGAGGAAGCCCAAGATTGATTCAGGTGCCTCTGGCAGAAGTAATTTGGGAATTCCACACTTGTTCACACATATTGTGTCCTGAAGGCAAATAAATTTGCCTCCCTATTGAATTAGACGGAAAGTAGATTTCCTGAGATATGGCCTCAGCCTTTTTAGAGTGGACCTTTTGTAGAGAGTAGTCAGAGTCCATTTTGGTAGAATAATGTCCCTTTTCCATAAACTTTGTCTTCTAAGACAGAAAAGTTTATACCGTCCTTTTGTCTTTTATCTCAGATGGACACTCCTCTAGTTTCATTTACTTTCCATTGGCTGCTCTTCAGTATTTGCTCTCTGGTCATCCTTAGTGTGTGGTATGTGATTGACTTTCTTTTCGGAAAAATAATTGAGCTAAAGTAGATTTGAGCTCTCATCCAAGTTGAAAATTAAATTTGGCATTAGAAATAAGGGAAAAAAGTTTTTAAAATAATTATTATTGAAAACCCGAAAAAAATGTTCCCTCTCACCATAAGACCTTCCCTACTCTCTAATGTGAAGAACATGAGCATATCTATCAGTTCCTGGAAAATTCTCATGTACAGGTAACATCCAAAGGAATAGTGGTTCTAACTAACCCAGATGTTTCAGGAATAAAATACAAGTTGAGCAGATAATCATGGGATCAAAGGAACTTTAAAGGTCATTTGTCCAAATCTCTCATTTTTTACACATGTGAAAACTGAGGCCCTGAGTCCTCCTTCCCCCATCCAAATCTAGTAGGCTTCCTACTGTACCACTCTTATCATTTGACATTTTTGCAAGTTCATTTTTACATGATAGATAGAGCATTTAATTTTTGCAAGAAGCCCAGCACCAAAATCCAGCCCTCATCCACATTCCCAGATTTCCACTTACCCTTTTAACCATTCATATTTCCATGCTCAAATCAGCTAACACAAAACTTTAAAAGTCAGATCTCAAGGAAGTCAAGAGAAAGAATTCTCATCCAAATGTTAAGATGGTCTGGACAAGCAAGCGACAAGAATGCAGAGTATCATTATAGTTATTAAGACAATACAGAGGGTTATTTTGATACTTATATCTGTGAAGCCACTTGGAAATGGTAGTTCAAGCTTTGTGTTGTCAGACAGCACAGACTGTGGGCAAAGGGGAAGGTATGGGTGATTGGTTTTTGACTGTTTATCTCTAATGTGTGTGGCCAGTGTCACTCCCATCACTGATGGCTGTGATTTATTCTATTATACTGTCAGGATTAAAACACCTTAGCAGAAGAAAAAGAATGGGAGGGATACAAATGCTGTGTCACCAACATGACAGATGCTATTTCACTGGGAACCATAAAAAAAAAGGAAAAAAAAAACCACCCACAACCTTGCTTTCTTTAAAATGTCATAGATTCTTTTTAGGTCGGAAAGGGGAAGGGGACTGAAGATCATCTATCCTAGGCCCCTCATTTTACAGACAAGAAAACTGGGGCTCCCAAAGGTTTGATGACTTGACAACATCACACATGTAGTATCTGGCAGAATCAGGACCAGAATCAGCTCTCCTGACTCTCAGTCTAGTGCTCTTGCTATATTCTGCTTTTCAAATATTCTCACCCAGTGGTTGGGAGAATTCAACTTTGCATTGTGCAAAGGTATTTTTAAGCAAGGATAGAGAAGGAAAAGAAAGAGCAGTGGTATTCCCCACTTTACTGTCTGGCATCTGCACAAGTGCTATTTTAACGCTCAGAGCAGTGGTCCTTGGCATTCCCCACTGACGCAGTAAAGAGGAGACTGTTCCTGTCTGTTTTCTTCTTCCTCCTTCTTCCTCTCTGAACAAAAAAGAGACCCTCTCACCTCTGTATCCTTGTTAAGCGCTGGGGTGGCCCATTCCCTGCCTGCCTGCTGACTGCCAGCTCCTTGCTGTTTCCTCACCAGTCCCTAGCCTGATCTGATGAACCCTGTCCCTCTCCTGCTGCTTCTTGTCTGAATAGGGATGGTGTATCAGAGACCATCATATTCTAGCCTGCAGAGAGCCCCAGGGCTCCTTTCCCCCTGCCTGCCTGCTCTCCCCCCTTTTCTGGCAAGATGTACACAGCCTTCCCTAGCACTTGGGAAATAAACTGCTTCAACTAAGTTCTCGATTTTGACTATGTCTACATAGATTTGGGTCTTTACTTATTTATTTTAGGGTTGGTGGGAGAAAGGTTAGGTTAAAATATTTTTTTTAATTCCTTGGAATAAAGAAAAAACAGGTAATGTTTCAATACCCCTATCTAACAATATCTACAACATTCCGCTATGGTAATTCTTTCAAATAAAGAGTCTTTCAAAAAAAAGGAAGGAAGGAAAAAGGGATGAGTGGAGGGAGAGAGAGAGAAAGAGAAAGAAAGAGAGAGAATCTTACAAATTTACAAAATCATATGTTAGAAGAATAATTGATGTTTTTGTAGTACTTTAAGGTTTGTAAAATGTATTGCAATTATCATCTTATTTTATCCTCACAACCATCTTGGGAGAGAGATTATATTATCATCCCTATTCTACAAATAGAGAAATGGAAGTATACAGGTATAAAGTAACTTACAGGATTTGAAATCAAGTCTTCCTGATTTTAGGACTGCCATTTATGTAATTCACACCTAGATGTTCCTAGTTTACTAACATTTTTCCTGCTACCTTTTTATTATTTTTTTTATTTAACAAAGAAAGAGCCCCAAGAGGGACAGTAATTTCATCAAAATTAAAGAGTGAATAGTTAAGGAGGTCCGAATCAAATCATGAGTGTCATGTTATAGTGCATTTTTTCTCAAGTATGAAAAGAAGAAAGGAAGGCAGGAAGAAGGCATGAAGGAAGGCAGGAATGTGTGAAAGTGAAAGAAAAATTGATGGCATTAATAAAAGTGATAATAATGTTAAATGAGTTTATACTAAATGTAAATAATTGTTAATCTGGGACCTGGCTAAACCTTGAACAAGAAGGAAGAAAGGAAGAAAGGAAGGAAAGAAGGAAGGAAGGAAGGAAGGAAGGAAGGAAGGAAGGAAGGAAGGAAGGAAGGAAGGAAGGAAGGAAGGGAACGATGAAAGGAGAGAGGGAGGGAGGAAGGAAGGAAGAAAGGGAGAAAGGAAGGAAGGAAAAGAAAGGAAGGAAGGAAGGGAAAAAAGGAAGGAAATATTGAGGGAAAGGTGGAAGGAAGGAAGGGAAAGATGGAAAGAAGGAAGGGAAGGAGGAAAAGATGGAAGGAAAGAAAGAAGAAAGGAAAGGAGGGAAAGATGGAAGGAAGGAGAGAAGGAAGAAAGGAAAGAAGGAAGGAGGGATGGAGGGAAGGAAAGAAAAAAGAAGGAAGAGGAGGAAGGAAGGATATATGAAAGGAAAGAAGGGAGGAATGAAAAAAGGAGGAAGGAAGAAAGGGAGGAAAGGAGAAAGGGAGGAAGGGAAAGAGGGAGAAAGGAAGGGAGGGAAAAAAGAAAGGAAGGGAGGGAGGGAGAAAGGGAAAGAGGGAAAGAGAAAGAGAGGGAGGGAGGAAGGAAGAGAGGGAGGAAGAGAAGAAGAGAAAGATAAAAAGGAGGAGGGAGGAGAGACAGGTGGAGAAAAAAGAGGAAAATAAAGAGGGGAAGAGGAAAAAAAGGAGGAAAAGCAGGAGGAAGAAAGAAAAAAAGATAAATTTCACTATTTTCTGTGACTCATCATAGCTGGTTAATTTTTTCCTCCTAAAGCTCAAACTAGAGGATTTTCCTTAGAAACATGATTGCAGGAAAAAATAATCTCAGAAATGAATCTCTCCCTTTCTCTAGAGTTTGCCCTGGTTCCACCCACCTCCTAGTCAAGACATGGAATGAAACCAGAATCTGAAATCCAACTCATTAACTCTTTGTTTCCAGGAGATAATAGACTTAAAAGATGGGGGAACAGAGAGCATGTCTCACATGAGTATGAGTCTGACTTGAGTGTATATAAGATTTCTTTTGATCCATTGGACTTAACTTTAATGCAAAATAGATTACTAAAATAGACAGAGAAAATAGCATTCAGATATTTAAATATATGATTACCCTTTCTTTATAAGTACTTAGCTGGAAGTGTCTTAGAATGAATACCAAAGTACATATCTGTGAATGTAGACCATATTGGAAACAGATTTACTGTCCCAAAGTGTAATGCTTACTCAGCCATCTGATGAGATTTGAGCACTAAACAGTTTGAGAGGGATGCATAAAGCTGTTTTATTACAAGATGCTGTTATGAGTTATAGCAGCTTTCCTTATGGTATACTGCTGTCGCCAAACAAGTTACATGAATATAAGCAGTTTTATTTGCAATTTTTGCTTACATTTTCTTAGAATATTCGAATTATGGCTTCTCACAGCCCTGTTCTTCCTCTTGTGGCAGTCTTAAGTATATTGCTTCATTCAGAACCAAAAGGCGCCTTTAAAAATATTTGTGGAAAGTCCTCCTTGGGGTGTATAGTGTTTGTATTTATTGATGTTATCATCTTGTGCTAGCTGGGGGGAAATGTGTTTTCACTCGAATACAGTATGCATTTTGTTCCTGCTAAAACTTAATAAATTAATTGTTTCTACCTTTAGTACAGGGTTTGTGGTAATGACTCCTGAGTAGGTTTTCATCCAAGGAACTAATAAAAAGAGTAATGGATTTTTATTTGATCAGGTTGAATTTTATAGATTTGAAACAAGTAAGGAAAAATGCTGGGGAGAGATTGTTGTATGTTTACATGGGATCTGCCTGGAATGCACAAATTACAAGGAGCAGAATGAGAGTTGTTAATTCCTCCAGAATGTGTGAAAGTGAAAGAAAAATTGATGGCATTAATAAAAGTGATAATAATGTTAAATGAGTTTATACTAAATGTAAATAATTGTTAATCTGGGACCTGGCTAAACCTTGAACAATTGAAGATTAGTTTAAATCTCATTTATTCTTACCTTATTGGGAATCCTTTAAAAGTAGGATTAATTATATTATTAAAATTATGATTAATATTGGACATATCAAGCTCAGCACACTGAGATTTATTTTTTACATAGATTATTTTGTTTGGGGAAATAGTATATTTGTCAGTAGTTTGCATAGTATCGGGGGGGATATAAAACAAATGAAAATGACTGGCTGAGTCATTGAGTCATCCAAGAAAGCCAGACCAAAGATATACTTGTTCACAGGGAAATTTTGAAGGATGGTTAGAATGTCTTCCAATTAGTTTGATATAAAATTGTGTCCTATTCTTGCTTTATCCTGGAATTGAACTTTTTAATTGTCTCTTAACATGGTTACTTAGGTGAACCATTTGTTATAAATAAATGATAAGATTATCTTCCTAACCATTTAAATGTGAACTAATTTTCCCCTAAGGCCCCTTTTAGTTTTGAGATTTAAAAAAAATTAAGTTGAAAAGATATAATTTGGTTTTTACCTAGTTCATTTTAAAGAACCCCAACTACAAATGGTGCCCTAATTATAATTGCCATTTTATAAGTAATTTTAAATTAAAATAAATTGGCAAGATTTCTACAGATCTTAAAATTATTATTAATCTACTTATTTTCAGTTTTGAATCAATTGTATCAATTCCATTCAACAAATATTTATTAGGGGCCTACCACGCATGAAGAACTTTATGAGATGGGGGAAATATAAATAAGAAAATTTATACAATATTTATCTTAAAAGAAAATGTAGTCTAATAAAGGAATATCATATAAACTTAAATACAGTATTAGAAATTAGGCTATTACAATATTATATTCTATATTATTGTTCTGTGAGAAATGACCAGCAGGACGATTTCAGAGAGGGTTGGAGAGACTTACATGAACTGATGCTGAGAGAAATGAGCAGAACCAGGAGATCATTATACACAGCAACAACAATACTATATGACGATCAATTCTGATGGACATGGTTCTCTTCAACAATGAAATGTTTCAAACCAGTTCCAATTGTTCAGTGAAGAAAGCCATATACACCCAGAAAGAGGAATGTGAAATGTGGACCACAACATAACATTTTCATGCTCTCAATTGATGTTTGCTTGCATTGTGTTTCCTTTATCTGATATTTTTTTCTTGCAGATAGGATTTTTCTTGCACAACAATGATAAGTGTGGAAATATGTATACATATATTCGATTTGTCAAGTATTTTAACATAATTAACATGTAGTAGATTTCCTGCCATCTAGGGGAGGGGTAGGGAGTAGGAAGGAAAAACTTGTAACAGAAAGTTTTGTAAGGGTTAATGTTGAAGAATTATATGTTTTGCAAATAAAATTTAAAAAAATATATTATTTTCTAAGGGGAGAAAGCCTTAATGAGGAAAATATCAAGGATGGTCACCTGAAGGAGGGGCTTTCACAATCTACCCTAAAACTGCCTCTCCTTCCAAATTTGTGATTTCTTTTGATGATATTATCCTCCTAACTGATCTAGGCTTCATTCCTTCATATAATCTTTGACTTTTCCTCCTCTGTCACCCCTACATTGCCAACTCATTAATTCTACCTCAATAATATCCTTCACATTTGATTAATTTTCCCCACTTATTACTGCCTCCTTAGTTTCAGGTACAAATCACCTCTGTCCAGGATTATGAATGATGTTTAATGGATCTCCCTGCCATTAGCCTTTCATTAGTCTTCCCATCTATAGTATGGTCATTTTCCTAAGACACTCGTCTGGTCATATTAATCAACTTCTTAAAAAACTCTTCAGTAGCTCCCTGTTACCTATAGAATAAAATATAAGCTATTTAGCCTGACATTTAAAGCTAGATCTAGCCTACCTTTCTAGTTCCCCCCCTCAAAAAAAATTAAACTGCTAGACCCACCTCCATATAGTAATGAAAACTGCTCTCTTCCCCATAATGTACTCATTTGTCACCTCCACCTTTTTAAAATCTCTGAGTTTATTTATAGCTCAGTTCACATGGCACCTTTTTTAAGGGAAGAATTTCCTGATTCCAGTGTTCATTAGTGCTCTTCTCTACCTAACAATCCCATATGAAGTAATCTGTTTATATGTTCACATATATATATATGCATATTTATTACGAGATAATATTTATAAAGTGCTAGCACAGTGACATTTACATAACATAGGTACTATATTAATACTTATTCCCTTTCCTTCTCCCTATCTTCCCATCTCTCCACCCCAGGAATAAAAGCCTTGGCTTATTTCTTTGCTTTGATCATACACTATTTTGCATTACACTTATCTTTTAGGTCAAAGCTTCTTAAAATGTGGTATTTTTTTTTTAAATGTTCATTAAGTTGGGGATCAAAGTTTTTGTAGCAGATTTTTTTTCAACAAGGGAAGAGGATACTAACTTTTTGAGTAAATTCACGAATGTATGAAAAATCTTGTTTTTTGTATGTTGCAGAAGAGAGGAAATGAGACCAGTTTGACATGAACCAAAATAGGAAAGTTAGCAAGAGAAGTAGGATTTAGTGGGTTATGTTAAGTCTAAGTTTAAACATATAACTTTGTGGTGCTGGCAGGACATCTAAGTGG
Source organism: Myrmecobius fasciatus (assembly GCA_023553655.1). Taxonomy (NCBI): domain Eukaryota; kingdom Metazoa; phylum Chordata; class Mammalia; order Dasyuromorphia; family Myrmecobiidae; genus Myrmecobius; species Myrmecobius fasciatus. Next base: position 603,060 of record JAJPUD010000160.1, on the reverse strand, counting down.
AGATGCCTAATTGATAATTTAAAGTACTTGACATGAGCTCCAGTTTCTAGATACCTCACAAACATAGAGGTACTGATCTCACTGATGACTTAGGTCTAACTCCAATTTCTATCTTTTGGTATTCTTTCTCCCCTTAATGAGACTACATTGAGCTCATAAACTTTCCAATAAGATATGGATCTGGTTAAACTCTCTTATAGTGGTATACCAAGTAATGAATCAATCAATCAATCAATCAATCAATGAAAAAGCATTCTGTCCCAGATACCATTAAATGCTAGGGAATTCAAAGTCAATTTGAACTGACTGAAATTCAAAGTCAAATAAGGATTTCTTGTCCTCAAGAAGTTTATGTTTCTAATGTATGAGAATGATGGCCATGAAAAAGAGTGCTCATGGAGTCACAGAAATGGTAAATTTATAATTTTCAGGAAAAATGGATTGAATTATTATTCCTGAAGCAAGAAGTAGAAATAGAATTGAGGCTGGCTATGGATACTACAGCAAAAAAGAAAAAAGAAAGAAAAAGAAAATTTAAATGGTATAGAAAACTGGTTGAGATGTGAAGTATTATCTGATGGTATAATCTAGGGCTTGAAGTGGGCTAAATATAGTGGGCTAGTTGAGTTTGTATTGTCGCTCACTTGTCAAGGCAGCATGGCCTCAGGGTGAAGTTCCAAAATCTGTATTACTAAACAATGAACCACTACAACTGCTTCTCCATCATCACTACTTGAAGTTTCTCTCTAAATTGCTGTGCGCCTATGAGGTGATGATAGACCTTATCCTTAAAATTGGATCTCATCCCAACTCATAATAACTTTAACTTTCTCTTTATCCCTCTAATATATAGACTCACCCCTCCAAATCCATACCCTGGAATAAATTATTGGGCCTTGGAAATTCACAGCTCTGATCCATTTTTACAACTATGCTGTATTCTCTCTTTTATCATTCAAACTCCTGTCCTGATCACACTCAAGGACTAATTTCTATTTCAAGTCTAATCTCTTGACCACCATGATATTTCTTAAAAGCCCAGGGACTTAGTGACACTGTTGTTGTTTGCCCCTGTACCTTAACACCTACTACAATGCTTGACACATAGTAAGCTTAAGAAAAGCTATTGAATGAAAGGATGAACATGAGCAACCATGAATATCCTACAATATCAAATATTAAATACAACATATCCCTTTTTGTTGACCTCAAATCTATCACTATACCTCCTATCTTTATCCTCCCCTTACCTGCTTCTTTTTCTGTCTCTCTCTCTCTTTCTTCCCCCTTCATTCTCTTTATCTCTCTGTCTCTATCTCTCTTTTTCTCTCTCTTTCTCTGTGTGTCTCATTCTGTCTCGTGTGTCTCTCTGGCTCTGGATCTCTCTGTCTGTCTCTCTTTCCCTCTGTCTCTGTCTCTCTGTCTATCTCTCTTTTTGTCTTTATTTCTCTCTTTCTCACTCTGTCTCTATCTCTCTCACTCTGTCTCTGTCATTCTGTCTCTTTGTCTCTCTGTTTCTCTATCTCTGTATCTCCATATCTCTGTCTGTCTGTCTGTCTCTTTGTATGTCTCTGTCTGTCCCTTTCTCTTTCTCTCTCTGTTTCTCATATCCATCTTTCTGTCTCTCTGTCTCTTTTTCTCTCTCTGTCTCTCTGTCTCTGCGTGTATGTGTCCATCTCTCTCTTTTTGTCTGACTCTCTAGTATGTTATAGGGGATAGAGTGGAAAGCTAGGCTCAGAAGGATGCATTCAAATTCTGCCTCCAACATTTATTTACTGTAGGATTTTAGTCATTATTTAACTTTTCTGAACCTCGATTTCTTTATCTATAAAACAGGAATAATAATTCACAAAGTTATGATGATGCTCAAATAATATGTATAACACTTTGAAAAATTAAAAATCCTATATGACTCATTAATATTATTGTTATTATTATTATAAAAATCCACCTCAAGAGGGAGAAGATTCTATGGAATAGGACATGTCACTAAATTATATATCATCAGTTATTCTTAGCAATCAAATAACATTGTAGATGATCTAAAATTTTTCTACATTTGACACATTCATAGAGATCTCTTCATTTCATTTTCTTCAGAAGTCTTTAGGGCCCTCTGCAACTCCCTTTCAGCATGGAGTCACTTCTGCTTACCTTTCTCAAATTTTCTGTGTATTGAATCCAGGGCATTTACCATTCCATCTTTCAATCTCTTTCTCTTCATCTGTTTTAGTCTTTATCATGGAAGACTCCCCTTCAAATTTTCTGGTTTGTTTTTTCTCCCCAGTTTCTTAGTGTTTTTCTCTAAATTCCTTATCCCCCAGATGGCTAAATGTTTCTAAGAAGCAACCCAAGCCTTGCCTTTCTGTCAAAGTCTATTTGGTTTCTCTTTGCTCAAATACAAAGTCTTCCTAATCACTCATCCACTTGGGAACCAATGCATGTTGATTTGCACTGCCCCCAACCTATCTTGGGTACCAATAGAGTCTTCTCTCTGGTAATCTTGGATTGTGCCTCTTGTTGTCACGGGGGTTGAAGAAATTGAATTGCCCAGATGGCCTAATGAGCTGATATTGCCTGGACAAATAAGTCAAGTTAACTCAGATCCTCACATTGAAAATCTGACCCTGTAATGAGCCAATATCACAATATCTGGATGGGATTATATTTGTTAACAAAACACTTTTGTTCAGTTCCTGGCTTAACTAATTACTGCATATAAGAGCCTGCGTAAGTTATGTGACAGTGATGGACTTTTAATTCCTCATCTCTAAAATGAAGAAAATTGACTTGATAGCCTTTAAGATTCCTCACAGTTCTAAATTAGTGATTCTATGATTTGAGATTTCTGCCTGAACCGCAGTGGCCAAAATTAGGCAAATTGATCATTGGAAACATCCCTCTTAAGTATCTCCTTCCCCTACTGCACCCCCACTCACTCCCCACTTGTTTGAAAAGGTCCCTGACCCTGTGGATGTAGTGCTAGGCCTGTTCCCAAATGCCAAAGTTGTGTCCCATTTCTTCTAGAGCTAAAAGGAAGATAATTGATGGTCCATAACAAGACTTCATAATTAGAGAAACAATCACTATTGTTGAACACTTGTTCAAAGAATACTTCTAGACTCTAGCTGATTCAAAGATGACTGGAACAGGAGGAATTCTCTTCTAGGTAATGTTAATATTATTTTTAAGGATATTGCATGCACAAACACACTAGTTTCCCTGATGACTTGAGTGGATAGAGTACAGAGGGCTTAGAATCAGGAAGATTCATCTTCCTAAATTCAAATTTCCCCTCCCACATTTACTAGCTGTGTGTCTCTGGGCAAGTCTTTTTCCCCTATTTTTCTTAGTTTCCTCATCTACAAAATGAACCGGAAAAGGAAATGGCAAGCACTCACTCCAGTATCTTTGCCAAGAATACTCCAAATAGAGGCATAAAGAGCTGGACATGCCCAAACAACAACAGAGGACAAAACTTGATTAAATCAAACTGAGGGAAAGCATAGTTGCCAGATATTTGAAGAAACAGATCTAAAATCCTGGGAGGCAAGTCATAGTTAAGAAGGTAAGCTAACAAAGCTACCTTTGGGGTAGGAAATTGGATTTAATCATCAATGATATGAATGAAAAAGAGAAATAGAAGGAATAGTATGAATAAGAAACTTGTAATAGTCTTTTGTTCTTCTACTATTAGTATAAGCAGTGTGATATTGCAAAAACAATTCTGGTATGGGAGTCAATAAAAGTGTGTTCTAGACCATTGTCCCTCTACCCCTCTGGAAAAAGAGCTTTCATATCTATTCCAGGTTTAAAATTTTACAAGTCTTTGAAAACAATGAAAAACATATCAATCAATATTTCATTTCTTCCCCTATCTTCCCTATTTGCTATCTGATTAATGAATGACAAATCCTTGCCAGATATAACAATGTAAATAAAATCAGTTTGATCTAATACATAACTTGCATTTATTACCACTACCACTTCTTCTATTATAACTAGTAATACTAATGATAATAGTGACAATAATAACTTGAGTGTTTAAAGGTCTTTTATATTTTGCAAAGTCCTTTTGTATCTAGTATCTGAGCCTACCACAAAGATCTTCAAACAAAGACTAGCTGATCACTTGTTGGAGAAATTCAGGGGGGATTCCTGTGTGAGTATGGATGGAACTAAATGACCTTTTGGTTTCTCCTTTACCTATGATTCTCTGATCTCATTTTATCTTTTAAGCTCAAGATATCCACACTGTACATTGGATACTGAAGGAAATGGGTCACTGTTTCTCCAAATAGGTAATAAAGCGAGCTAATAATAATCCTTCTTGCCCTTGAAGCTATTTGAGTTGACTCAGTATAGGTGATCCTCCAGACTTTTTCAATTATTTTTGACCAATTGGTTTTGCTCAGTTGCTCTATGTAACTACTTTTAGCATTAGTGAGTATCTATTGAGTCCCATAGATTAATTATCAATGTACTAAATGTTTGGACTATTTATTGTGAAAAAGACACTAATCCATGCCTGCAAGATACTTATAATTAAATGTAGCATTATCTAGTCTAACAGGTAATCTAAAGTTTTTCCCCTAGGTGGAAGATGTTTAAATGTGGCTTTGATGCTTATCACTTCATTGATTTTAACCCCAAACAAACACTTCTGTATTTCCAATACACTGAAATTTTCCATGCCATTAACAGCAGCACCAAGATTGTTGATATAAATATCACACTGTTCCCATGACAATCTCTAATGATTTGATTCTCACATGCACACCTACTGTATAAGTTTTAGAGCTTAGATATCCTCCCATGCAGTTCAGAATATATGTGAACTGATGGAAAAAAAAAAAAAACCTCATGCTTTCTGCTGTTTTTCTGGGTTTTTTTTTTATTGTTTTCCTGATGCTTTTTGTTTTTTGCATCACTGTAACTTTCTAATAACTTACACCCACAAAGAATCCTTTTTGAAAAACAGGCCAAAGAAATAGCCAAAATGACCACATCTGACAGCCTATATCATTCTGTACCTGTAGGTCACCATCTTTCTACCAAGGAGAAAGAAATGTGCAATGTCACAAATCCTATGCAATCAAGATGACTCATGTTCTATCTCATACCCAAAAAGTAATTCTAGCATTCTATTCCATTAACTCTTGACTGATGGAGTTTCCTTGAAGAATTGAAGCTTTAAATAATATCAACAATGGGAATAACATCTTGCATACATACACACACACACACACACACACACACACACACATTATAATATAGTGAAAAAAGAATGGAATCAAAGGACCTGAATTTGAATCTTGGCCCCTATTATTTATTGACTGAAGTATTTAATTCTCTGTACAAAAGAATCTAGCTACTTTAAGCTATGAAATTTCTTTCTCATTCTTTGTGATCATTCTGTAGTTATCCCTTTCCTCTCCCTTTTAAAACTGGGCATTAACGCAAAAGCAGATGCCTTATTGAAAGGAAACATGGCATGATGGATGTCATGCTAATCTTGCTCATAGAAGGACCTGTCCTAGCCTCTGACATTTACCCAGCCTCCCTGAGCCTCAGTTGCCTCATTTGTAAAATGGAAATGAGAATAATAGTAGTATCAATAAGTTAATTTATATAAAGTATTATTTACATGTCAGCTATTATGAAGCCACTTAACCTTCCTTAGCCTTAATTTTCTCATCCATAAAATGGGATTAATAAAATTATACTACCTATCTTATAGGATTATTGTGAGAAAAGTATTTTATAAGGCCTAAAGAATCACATATTTTAAAGGAATATATATATCCTTTCAGTGTGATGCTTTATGAAAATTATTTACCTAGATGCATAATCATTAATTTGATTTCTTTCTTAAAATATGCAACACAATGATCTGTATGATCTCTGAAGTCCTTTTCCACTCTGAACTCTAAGATATCATATAGGAAAACTCTGACTAACAGTTAAATAGTTTGCAAATAAGGTTGGATAATAAAAATGGCATATTGTCCTTCCTACATAAAGTTGTTGCTACTGACTCATCATCATTAGAGTTTGGGCTTTGAATAGTTGGTGTATGAGTAACTGATAGTAGCCTTTTGAATACATGTGAGTAGATCCTTCTTTTCTCTTTCTCCAAAGGCACTCATTTATAAGATGACTACTTGAGGTTTGGAATGTATTCTGTAATGTTAGAACAAAAACCAAATTAACTCTTTTATTCAGGAGCTAAAGAACTGAAAGACTGTGCTCTTATTTACATGATGCCCTAACTGACAACAATTTAAAGACCCCATAAAAATGAGTTTTTGTGTAAAAACTATAGTTCTGGTACTTAATGGAGATCTATAATTAGACCAGTTGCATTGTGAAGCATTATTTTGAAGTTTCCTCAAAAGGATTTTTTTAGGTGTGTCTGCCTCATTTGGATCATCATTGCAGAAATGAAGGTGCAAGAGAAAAAAGCATGTTTATAGGATTCTTTTGTTTCACTTTCTATTTGTCAGTAGGATGTTTTCCACCTATATGATAAGTCATCCCTAGGGAATGCAGTGCCATGATATGCGAAAGGAAAAATGAAATGATATCTGATTCCTATGGGAAAAATAGATCTTATGTGAAAATTAATCTCAGTGTGTTACAAGGCTTCCTATATAAACCAGAAAAAAGAAAAAATAATTCATGGGAGAGGAGGCATGTTTTTTTTCCTTTTTCTTAAGTTACTTGCTTTGATGTAACTGGTTTCTCCAGTATGGGCCCTCCTTACCCCAATGCATATCATGACCACTTTGATACTTCATCTTAGATTCTTTCCAAAAACTCTTTATACAGAATCCAGAGGCTAGAGGCCTTCCCTCGGTTCTTTTAACACCTTGGAAATATAAATATGATATTAGGATTTATCTATATGGTGTTTCCCATTTCTCCTCCAGAAAAGGATCCCCTACTATATTTCTATACATCATTTTGAGCTTATCTTTTATTCTCCTTTTATATTACTTTTATGCCAGTAGGAAATCACTCATTGGTAACTTCAGTTTGCATGTGCCTATCTGGCATCTTTACATTTTATTTAGTTGACATTAAATTAGGTTATTTGGAGATCTTGGCATTCAATTATTCACAATTTATTCACAATTCTGTTTGGAATAATCCTGGTGTATTCACAATAGGAGCTACTTTGGGATTATTATAAATATCACTTAATTTTTGTAATGTGATTCAGTCCAGCCTCTTCTTCATTTTCAGTTCTGCCCTCAACTCATGGCATCCCTGCAGCACTTGCATATGTATACTGATCGTATTTGAGACCCAGTTTCATACATTTTAAAGCTCTGACTCCCTTGGAACCTCCCTGAGCATTCTCTTATTTATTTTTCAGGCTATGAGTTCACAGAGATGCTGGGCAAAATGCTTAACACATAGTAAGCATTTAACAAATGCTTTTTGACTAATAACTCAGATATGTGGATTAAGAACAAATATGAGTAGAGGCAACTTAATACTGTCCTATACTGAAGCCACTTCATATGAATAGACACTAGGATTTCAAATTTGGTGTTGCTAAAAAAAAAAAAAAAAGTGATCACCCCTACAGAGGAAAACCCAATGCTTCTCCAGAAATTGGGGTTCAAAAACTCACTACTTCAACCATTTCTTTCTCCACAACTTCTTTTAGGCAGATCAAAGCATTTGTGCCTCTACTATTATCTTTCCCAGGTTAGATTGAGGTATTCTCAAAATTCCACTATTCTGGGACTAAGTGAATAATATCTGTAGAGCACTTGTTAAGTGCTTCCCTTTGTCATGATCATTATGTGGATGAAAACATGTGGCTCCCATGTGTCTTGTCCCAAGACAGCTAATAATAGGTTTTGGAGGTGGGGGAGGGGAAAGACTTAACAACAATCCCATCTAAGGACCCTGGTTCAAATCAAGAATCATCTTAAAGATATTTGATTTAAAAACAAATATCATGAGCTCTTAGGTAGATTAGTATAAACAGAATCACCTCCTACAGTATCTGGCCCCTAGTTTACAAGATGACTGATTGGGGTTTGGGATACATTTTGTAGTAGTAAAACAAAACCAAAATTTATTCTTTTATTTAGGAATCAAGCAACCAAAATATGTGTGACCCTATTAGCATAATGCCCTAACAGCATTTTATTTATCCCATAAAAATAATTTATGTATAACTAATCAATTCATCGAAGAGTTCAAATCACTGATAAAATTCATCAGGATATGCCATTATTCATCTCATAAGGGGTTAAAGGCATGTCCTAATTCTGCTTAGGGAGATGGTTTTAATAATTCCAAATTAAAGGTTTACCATCCTGTAAGCTCATAAAATCGATCAAGAAATGTCCTTCATCCAACCCCAAAGAAGTAAATGCAAAATATATACATATTAAATATAAGATATTTTTAAAGTGGGGTTGATTACATTTACAGTTTCCAGGAGTACTCTGAATCCAGACTCTTAAACTACTGGTCCTGAATCCCCTTTGGTGTACTTACCTTGACATATTTAGTTCAAAGCAAAAATAAAACAAAACAAACAACAAAAAAATCCTTATTAAGGTGACAAAGAAAAAGAGTTGTAAATCTTTCCCCCAGAAACATGGGGTATCCCACAAGTAAATAATGTCAATAAGAAGAGTGAGCCTAAGTCAGAGTATACTGGTAGTGACTAAAACACATGGAGAGCATTTGAGTGCAGATGTATCCATGGAACCAGGCTAGCTCATTTCTCCAGTAGACAGGACTTCAATGTCCTTTCTCTTATGTTCTTTCCCTTAGGGTGCAGTGTCTCTACTGGACAAGTTGCTTATTATCCAAGCTTCTTGAATTTCCTTCTCTCTAAAGCTCTTGTCCATGTCTACCCAAAGATCATCCAGTAGAGATTTACTCAGTATAATGGGTCGTTCCTCTAAATTGATGTATAGAAATATTGGGAGGAAAAAGTAGCCATAATTTTTAAAAATGCTATGAAGGATCTTGTCTGTTTTGCAAAGAACTTCCTCCTACCTCCAGCAAACTGACTATGAGCTCTTCCACCAAGTCTCCCCTCCCCTCACACACATTCACACACTACCAAATAAAATTCCTTTTCTTTCCCACTGAGGTACATTACTTAAAATCTACATACCAATTGACCGTTTAGGCCATTATGATCATTTGTATATGCCAAGGCACTAACAGTAATTCCTTTATGTTTCCTAGTGGACTTTTTTGACTTAATGACAAAGGACATTTTGAGATTTGAAGAGAGGGAATAAACATGTGCTTTTCATGTTTCTTTATTCTCCCCTTTTTTTTCTACTTGTCTTATATTTTTTAAAGAATGTTTGTTCTTCTATTATGCTTATCAGTAAATTCCCAGTTTATTTTTTTAAAAGGGGGAAAATTTCAGGACAAGTGCTTCTATTATCACTGTGATCTGCTCAAAGCCTGAAATTCATTAAGTAGATTGTTAATAAAATGAGGAATGATATATCACAATTGCAATGCTGTGTCTCCCCAAGTTAATGAAGAGTTATAATTTTCTAGACGACAAATTAAAAGGCTGTTAAAATGGTTGGTAAGACTGTCAACGGATTTAGCAACATTCCAATTAAAATAGGGTATTAAAGAGAATTAAAATCTTGAATTTTGAGAGATGAGAAAAATATGTTTAATGTGTGATTTAATATGATTAGGAACCCTGGAATCTCTACCTAAGATTGGAATGATATCATCTCAAAGATAATCACAATACAGGAAACTGGGACATTACCCTTTAAGGTAACTTTGCAAACGATTTTTAAAAGAATACTAGCATTGAATATCTTTAAACCAATCTATTATCTCCCCATTCAAATTATGCAGAGAATTAAATCTATTTAGTAATCCTCATCATTGGATCATTTTGGATTATTCCTTTCCCAAGACATACAGCACAGTGGCCCTACGTGTCCATATATTTCTTTTGGTGAAAGTTTGGGATAGTGATGAGTAAAAATTTAAGTTCATTCATTATCAAATATCTATTGAAGACAAATCCATTTCTTAATCCAAAACCAGCTCCGATTTTCCTTTGGTTACCTTATTTAGCAGGTTGCACGCCATGTGTAGCAAGGGAGTGTCCCAGATGCCACATTTCAGAATTATATGCACAAGTTGGATGGGGTGACATATTTCTTTTGTGATTATGTACACATACATGTATTTTCATTCCAGTGTGTCAGTTTTTTTCCCTTTATACGCTGATTTTCTTTCTACATCTGGCATGATCTGCTATCCTTGTCTCATGTTCCATATACTTTCCAGTGGACAGTATCTCTTTCCATTATACTCTATTCAGCACTGGGCATTGAAGGTCAAAAATACACCCCCACCACACCAAAAAAAAAAAAAAAAACTGTATCCTAACAATATCTGTGGTGGAACTGCAGTGTTCTTTCAGGAAACATTCTGGTCTTCCCGGACCAGAATTGTCTTTGATACTCTGTCTCTTCCAAACATTGTAGATTCTATGCTCTATTCTTTTTGCCCAAGATCATATTCTGATTATGAGGCTGTACCACCACTTGTATTTGCCAAATGTCATGATCTTTCCTCTTCCATTTCATAGAACTAGAAAATCATAGTTCTTGAAAGGACACTGAAAGACCAACTGATTGACCCTATGTCTAATCACCTAAGGAAGTCAAATATTTAACACCTACCCTTCTCCCTGGAGATAGAGAGACCCCAGAGATTATTTCCTTCCATACCCTTTCAGCGCGTGTGTCTGTGTGTCTGTGTGTCTGTGTGTGTGCTGTGTGCATGTGTATTTGTATACAGGTCTGTTGAGCTAAATAGGAAATTTTCAGTGTCTTAGTCCTGAGTCTTTCCAGTCAGGGACTGGATGTATAGGGAATGCCCGTCATTGAGATGATCAGCAATATCCCTGAATCCAGTTAATCAGACAGCATTCATTCTGAACTCTTAGAGCAAAAGCCAAAGCCCCAGGTGAAGCTGAAATGCCCAGTAATGACCATTTCAGTATCTGTTTCCTGTTCTTTGCTTTTCCTTTTCTTCCTTGCCTGCTGAGATCTTTGTGTGGGTGTGAGAATCTGAGGGCTAGGTTTATAAGTTGGGGGGGGGGAGAGAGGAGGAAGAGAAGCTAGATAAATAAATAAATGGCAACGGCAACAGCGGTACGCTAGCATGCCCTGCTGCCATGACTGTCTCACTACACAAAGTTGGCACCTCGGATTAGCGTCAGCCTCTGAATTCTGAAGTCAGGAAACAATGAAAAGCAGCTCGGGGAGCACCCGGGAGCGGAGCTTTCCTGAATTCTGAAATTCTGGCCACAGTTCAGGAGGAGACATCAAGATGGAAGGCAGGTGCTCCGCTCCCTCCGATCCGCGACATACAAAGGTCTCTGGTTTAGTCATGTTGCCTCTGCCACTGATTTTTAGCTGTAACCCAAGTTTACATAACATCCCTGGGTCTGTTAAGCCCTTCTAGGATGACAATTGTATGATAGCAATGGGGCCTCGTGGGGAATGTTTAAAATGGACCATTTTACTTTTTTTTAATTCTTTTTATACATTTCAGGAATGAATGTGACAACACAGAGGCTACATTAGATTATGCTACTGATTTAGCTTCACTTAATATATGTCCTACAGCATTCTGTGGAACTGAAGAAATGATGAGAATTTTTTTTTTTTTACAAATACATGTTTTTCTTCCCACAGCATGAAGAAAATGAGCTAAGTGCACATTATAGCCACCTCAGTGATTAAATCATCTTCTTTTCATCTGTAAATATCAGATAATAGAGTCAGAATAAATATAAGGCTGTAATTAACTTTAACGCCTTTACTCATGCACCATAAGAACAGGGCTTAACTACGTTACAAATAGCAGCTGACTCAGAAACCAGAATTTAGCTTTAAAAAAAACCCCATATATCCTTTCATAGTTTATCTATTGGAAAAGTATCCCTCTTGTTGCCCCATATTACTTCTTTTTGAGAAAAGATTTTTTATTGTTTTAAGGAATTTTGAAGACTGGGTATTCCTAACTTCCTATTACTGTTCTAACAACAAGGAATAGTTGTGGCCCGTAAGACAGAAAAATCAGGATGACTCTGTTTATTAGCCTTGGACAATGAGCTATATTTTTATAACATGTTTTTCTGCAAATGTGTATTTAAGGAATAAAAAAAAAAAGCCTCCGTGTCTGAAGACCACACTGGAAACAGGACCCAAAAGTTTTCTCCCAATAGAGTAATTTATTCAGTCTTGCACAGAATATTTTCTGATGAGGCTTTCTTGTTGTAGAAAATTGAACTGCTAACTATGACATTCCCTAACACTGAAAAAGCACTAATGGGTGCATTAATCCATGCTGACCCATTAGCAAATATTCTTGCTAGACTATAATTTCTTGGGAGATATTCAATTCAACAGACATTTTTAAAGTGTCTACTCTGTACAAGACTTAATGACTGCAAACTTCTCCCTAAGAGGCCCATATTTTTAATTCCATGGCCCTTCTGACGATGACTACAAGGTATATGGTACACTGCAGTCCCAGATGAATTCAAAGTATCTTTTGGAGGGAAATGAAAAGGTGTATAGTGGGTGAAAGAAGGCTGTTGCCCATTACAGATAGGAATTGATAAAGAATTAAAGCAAAAGATAGCATCTAAAAAATGTAGGGATGGACCTGTAATTTCACTGGAATAGAGAATTTGTGATAAGAAAACTCCCTCTATTAATATAGCTTGGTGTTTTCTCTACAACATAAAGTTTTAAAGATAATTGCTTGGAACATTTAGAGATTAATTGCCTTGTCTAGGGTCACATATCCAGTATGTATCAAAGGTGAAACTTGAACCCAGATCTTCTTGGCTTT
>JAJPUD010000160.1:522663-587663 GCA_023553655.1 Myrmecobius fasciatus | reverse complement strand
CACTTTCCTTCTAAGGTTGTTGTGAGGATCATATAAGACAATAATTATAAAATTCTTAGCACAGTGCCTGGCACATAGTAAACATTACATAGGTATCCCTTCATTCTGGCATTTAAAGCTCTTTAGAACCTGTACCTCTCAGCTTTCTAATTTGTTCATTTGTTTTTTTCATTATCATCTCTCCTTTCCCTTGATTCAGCTATACTAGCCTTTTTACTGTTCCTCATGTGATACTAAATTTCCTGTTTCCAAGCCTTTGCAGTAACTGTCCCTCTTGCCTATGCTACTCCTCTTCATTGCCCCTTAGAATTCCTGAATTCCTTCAAGGCTCAACTGTAATTAGACTGTTTCTGTTCTCTTAGTAGTTAAAGCCTTCCTTCCTAAGTTTACTTCGTATATATATTTTTATATAAACATATGTGGTCTATAAGCTCCTTGAGAACAGGGACTGTTTGTTTTTACTTTTTTTTTTTTATATCTTTAGCACTTGACATAGTTTTTTGCATGTAGGAAGCACTTAGTAATGCTTGTTGATTGCCCATTAATGCATTTAATATGGATGGCAAAGGATTGGGAAGAATTCAACCTGACTCTTTAGTGATGAATCTGAATAACTAGATGAATAGTAGTATCTTAAGAAATAGAGAATTCAGAGAAAAGACAGGTTTTGGATAAGAAAACAAGTTTAGTTTTGTATATATGGAGTTTAAATTCTTGCAGGACAAATGGAAATTCCAGAAGATGAGTAGAAAAATATGGAGGCTGGATAGATTTAGGAATCATCTACAAAGAGGTGATGATATTTTCATTAACAGATAAGATTATGGGCTGAGAAACGAAGAGATAATGTTTCTATCTGTGTCTGTCTTTCTGCATGTGTAGATATGGCCATACTGCTCTTTTTTTTTTTTTTAATTTATAAAGCTTTTTATTTACAAAACATATGAGTGACCTTTCAACATTGACCTTTGCAAAAAAACTTTTTTTCCCCAAGCTTTTCCTTTCCTTCCCCCCACCCCCCACCCCTAGATGACAGGTAATCTAATACATGCTAGATAGGATAAATTATATGACAAATACAATACATGTATACATATCTATACAGTTATCTTACTGCACAAGAAACATCAGATCTAGAAAGAGAAGAAGAAAAAAACAACCTAAGAAGGAAAACAAAATGCATGGAAATAATCACAGAAAGCGTTAAAATGCTGTGTTGTGGTTCACTCTCAGTTCCCACAGGCCTCTCTCTGGATGTATATGACTATCTTCATTGCAGCACAACTGGTTTGAATCACATTATTGTTGAAGAGAACCATGTCCATCAAAATTGATCATCGTATAGTCTTGTTGCTGTGTATAATGTTCTCCTGGTTCTGCTGATTTCACTCAGCATCAGTTCATGCAAGTCTCTCCAATCCCCTCTGAACTTCCCCTGTTGGTCATTTCTTACAGAACAATAATATTCCATAACATTCATATACCATAATTTATTCAGCCATTCTCCAATTGATGGGCATCTTTTCAATTTCCAGTTTCTTGCCACTACATTTTTGCACATGTGGGTCCCTTTCCCTCCTTTAAAATCTCTTTGGGATATAGACCCAGTAGAAACACTGCTGGGTCAAAGGGTATGCACTGTTTGATAACTTTTTGAGCATAGCTCCAAATTGCTCTCCAGAATGGTTGGATCCGTTCACAGTTCCACCAACAATGTATCAGTGTCCCAGTTTTCCCACATCCCCTCCAACAGTTATCATTATCATTTCCTGTCATTTTAGCCAATCTGACAGGTGTGTAGTGGTACCTCAGAGTTGTCTTAATTTGCATTTCTCTGATCAATAGTGACTTGGAGCACCTTTTCATGTGACCGGAAATAGTTTCAATTTCTTCGTCTGAAAATTGTCTGTTCATATCTTTTGACCATTTGTCAATTGGAGAATGGCTTGAATTCTTATATATTTGAGTCAATTTTCTATATATTTTAGAAATGAGGCCTTTATCAGAACCTTTGGATGTAAAAATATTTTCCCAGTATACTGCTACCCTTCTAATCTTGTCTGCATTCATTTTGTTTGTACAAAAACTTTTTAACTTGATATAGTCAAACTTATCAATTTTGTGATTAATGATGACCTCTAGTTCTTCTTTGGTCACAAATTCCATACTGCTCTTTTTACATTGGTTTCTTCCTATAGAATATCCTTTCATAAGACTAGAATTAAAGATCCAAAATCCATGTCCATCTAAAAGAAGACAGAAGTTGTGTCAGAATAAGCAGTGACCACTGCTGTCCCATTTTATTTGCACGGGCTGAATAATATCCAGGACAGCAGAATGTTACCAGAGCTAGCCGCTGCCTTAGCCTTCTGGATTTTTCAAGGAAATCTCAGAATACTCAGAATGAGAATTTGACTTCTTAGGTTTTTCTGTAAATGTCTTGTATACCTTGGAGAAAACAAACAAACAAACAAACATCAGGTCTGCTTAAAAACTACCAAGTTAATATGTTATGTCAAATTTCTCTTGAAGAGGGTTCAACATTTGTGCATACATAACTCAAAATTTGTAGAATATTTCAGTTCCTTATCACCAGGCACTAATTATGTTGAATGTTTTTGGTTTTTTAATTTTGTAAGAGATATTATATCTTTTAACAAAAGGCAAAAGCAATTTCTTCTTGGGAAATTTTCTAATCTTCACTTTTCATTATTCATATGTGTCTTCCTTTAGGTTGAAGTGATTTGCTCCCCATATAGGAAGACACATCTGGGACATAACTAGAATGGCAATTGAGTATCTTTTCCCTAATTTTCCTGATGTCCAGATGTTTTCATACTACTTACTAGTACCCATGACAATCTATATATTCTGAGGGAGACATTATTTTTGGTTTCATATTCTAGGTCTATGCAACAGAATTTTCCTTTTCCAAATGAATCCTTCTACAAAGTTAAAATGATTTAAATAGGCTAAAAACAAAGAAACAAACAAAAAAAAATCAAACAATAATTGTGAGAAGTGTGTTTCAGGGAAAAAAAATGAACTTATACCCAGAAATTAGGTACTATTCAAATGGATAAAAAGAAGCTGTGTTTTAGTAGAAAAGTGCTCATTTATATATTTTGTGATTGCATCTGCACCAATCAATAAATGAGTATTTATTAAATACCTATTTTGTGCCACATTTCTTTTTTTATTGAATTTCATTTTTGACTAAAACACAAACTTAAAAAATGGTAAATTTTACTCACGTGTAAATTGGATTTAAATGAAGCAGAATTGCATGAAGTTTTCAGCCTCACTCTCTCTTCTAGTATCATAAGAATTCAATAGCGAGACAAAAGGCAAGATGAGTGGTGATAGACTCAGGATACATTGGCTAATCCTGATGTCTTCAATGTGTAACCACACTGTTAAGTGCTATACAATATCTGCCTGTTTCAGCTGCCTTCATGGCCATTGGAACTAATTGTTCTCATTTGCCCCTTCCACTAGAGGAAAAGTTCACATACTGGGTAGACACCCATCTAACTCACTGATGAGTTTGAGAGTCCTCAAATACCTCCATCTGGCTCAGTCTGCTGCAAGGGTTTACTGGGGTGTGGCTGATGCACATGCTGCAACTTCTTGGAGCCACAGGTGAGAGTTGGGTGAATCAGGTGAGCATCAAAAATGAAGCGTCCTGAAAAACTCTTAACAACCCTACGCCAGAGGTACTAGTTTTCTCTGAACATTCTAAACGCCCCAAATACAAACTAAATGTGTCAGCAAGAAGAAAATGGTCAAATAAATTGTGGCACATTATTGTAATGAAATACTGTATTGCAATTAAGACAGACAAATGTGAAGAATACAAAAAATCTGGAAATGTCTTTATGAAATAATGCAAAGTTTAAAAAAGCAGAATGAAAAGAATGGAGAGCACACTAACTTCAACTAAATGAATGAAAAGTAAATGAGAATAAGTGGATAAGCAAAGAATCCTGATGAGGATTTAGAGGGAATAATTTTTAAAATTATAGTGCTTTTAATGTTGAAATTAATTAATTTAAATGTAAATAGTTCCTAAGCAAAATTAGTTACTTGTATTTCTGTTCAGTGTTGTTTTTAATAAAAAAAATTAATTAAAATTTAAAAAATCAAAGAAAAGACACTTCCATGAACCACAGTTTTCTCATCTTTCAAATGATGAATTAGGATGAATATCTCTAAGAGCTAATATTCTGAGATTCTAAAATACATTTATTGAAAATCTACACGAGGACAAAGAAAGTTCACAATCATGAGAACCATCTAGCTAAGAGAACAGAAACCCTCTAACCTTTTTGTTTCCCTCTTCTGGTAACTAATTCAGAAGGTTAATTACAAACTTAGGGAAGAGAAAGCATTTGAGGGAGGTGATCTGGCTTCCCATAAAGAGGCTGCCTCAGTTAGGAAACTGTATGTGTTCTCTGACCCTGCATTAAGAGGAACAGCATAGTAGAGTGAGCAACACGCTACATTTGGATTTGGGTGAGCTAGATTAAAAGCCTTTCTTTGTCCTTCATTACATATTGCCTTTGAGTAAGTCACTTAACTTAATTGGGTATCAGTCTCTTCATCAGTAAAATGAATAGCTTTATCTATCATATGACCACTCAGAAGCTCTTTTTCAATTATCTTCACCCACAATATTCTGCACCCCAGGCCATTTGGGATTGTACTTTAATGAAATGGGGAGGAGGGGAGAGCACAAGAAGGACTGGAGTCTAGAAGATTCCTCTTCCTGAATTTAAATGGAATCTGACATTTAATAACTGTGTGACCCTGGATAAGTCACTTAATTCTATTTATCTCAGTTTCCTTATCTATAAAAATTAGCTGAAGTAGGAAATCACAAAGTACTCTAGTATCTTTGCTAATACAATCCTGAATGGGATTATGAATAGTCATATACAACTGAAAAATGACTGAACAACATCAAGGCTGAAAGAACAAGCTGCTTATCACAGGTTCTTGGTCCCATCCACTTGGCTTGCCCAGATCTTTCAAACCTCCATGGTTCCTTACTATTTCTTGATCCCCTACCCCATTCCTTTTCATGGCTTCTTCCACATTTAAAGATTTTCCTCTGTAAGGATTCTGCTCATTGCTTCCTTGACCCTCTCACTTCAGCTATGTGTTTATTCTGCTTCCCCTATCAAGGTTCCTCATCCTCCTCTCAGTTACCTGTTGTCCTCATCCCATTACATTTCCATCATATTACTCTTTCTCTCTCTCATCTTGAGCTTTAGTTTTTCTCTCTTCTTTTGTGTCTTTTTGCTTTCAAGTGAATACTAAAACCCATAGTCCCAAAAATAAATGTAAAGAGCATGTGTTATTAAATTAAGGCATTTTTATATGCTTTACTAACAGGTCATGCCAGGTGCTTGAGAGTTTAAGAGATCCTTTAAAATCATTGGAAGATTATCTTCAAATAGCTTTAAAACTTTGTTATTCAAAACTGAGCCAAATCAGACAGTGGTCTAAATAGCTTCGAAGCTTGTACTTTCTAGGCCAGAAGGCCAAAGTGACAGATGCACCAAATATCTAGCCAATGCTAGAGTATTTACTTTGTTGATTGTAGTTTGCAGAATAGAAATGGTCATGTGCTATCATTATGTGATATGAAAACATTTTAATACCTAAAACTATGGCAGGGCTATTTTGGCCAAAAGCTCTAGGATTCTTGATGACCTTGTCAACTGGGTCTCATTTTCTCTGGACTCATTCAAATAACCTTCACACAGGAAACTGATATTCAATTTTTTTTTCTGCCCTGGAACTATTGAAAACTGACTTGTTCAAACTGGGAATTAAACTTTTGTGTTTAAGATATATAAGGTAGCTATTGTTGTTGTTTGCAAAAAAAAAAAAAAAAAGCCAAAAACACTAAACCCTCCCCTCCAGGCCTATGTTTGTTTTGGTATGTTTTAAATTTTCATAGAACTTTACATTTAACTGATGAGGGAAGAGTGCTCCACATTGAAAGCAGATGGAACCTTAGGGCAATCTCGTCCGCAGTTGTGACTTTCTAATAGGTTTGTCAGCTCAGTGCTAGAGAGCTGTTCAGAAGCCCAGCTTACTTTTGAGAGAGATTATAGAATGTGCATCAGAAAAACTGATTTTAATATTTAAAGTTTGCAAATGGCATTGTGGCTAGAGAAAAGTGATTGCTTTCCATTTCAGAACCCATTCTGCTTGTAGAAAAAGTGTGGGTGTTTGTTACTTATTAGGATCCCTTTCTGGGAGATTTTTTTTCACATCATTTCAAGCTATGAAATTTCAGCCTGATATAGCAGAGTGTGAGTTCCCTCCTAGAATCCCTTGCTTTGCCCATAAAAATCTGGATCATAAAAATGAGTGAGTTTAATCACTCTGCTCCATTCTTTCTGTCACAAGAAGCCCTGAAATGATGAGGATCATGGCCCTTTTCCCAGGGGAAAAGGACCCCTACGAACTTAGAGGAGGAATTTGCCTTTACCCAATGTCAAAAACCCTCAAAGCTTAAACTGAGTTTTTGTTAGAAAATAGAACTGTTGTTCCCTCAGCAAAAATAGCAGGTTCTATTGAGATCTCAGGCAGTGACTTGGAGGATACAGATCCACCCAAAAGGGAAACTGAGCCATTCCCTGCTTTCATGTGACTGCTATACTGATTTCTTTTCTCCTTCTATGATCTTCTCTCCCCCTCAAAGAAGGAAGAGAAGAGAAATTCCTATAATAGCAACAAGATTTCATGACAGTTATCCAATTATCATTTGCCAAGGCCCTAGCTCCTGCCTTCCTTGCTTCTGTGGGCTCAACTTCTGCCTATTAACCAAACTTTTATCTTACCCACTAATCTGGCCTTATTTGTGATCATATTTTGCAGTCTCCTGCTCCTCTCTCCCATCTTACCAGAAGCTACCATTGACTGTGGTCCCTTGGACCAGCCAACCTACTACATCTTCTGTCAAACAATCCATTCCATACAACACACTGCAATGAATCCCATACTTAATAAGTAATAAGGATTACTTTGTATCTACATTTTATATGTATATGTTGTTTCCACCATTAGAAGGCAAGGCCCTTGAGAGCAGGTTCTATTTTTATTTTTTCTTTGTTTCCCCAAGACTTAGATCCATTTCTATTACAGAGTAAGTATGCTTGCCATTGCTCTAGGACCTCTGCCCTCAAGAAACTTACTGACTCATAGTGGAATGAAATTATAGTTATGAAGACTATATGATGATCAATTCTGATGGACATGGTTCTCTTTAACAATGATGTGATTCAAACCAGTTCCTATTGCTCAGCGATGAAGATAGTCATATACATCCAGAGAGAGGCCTGTGGGAACTTAGTGTGAACCACAACACAGCATTTTAACGCTTTCTGTGAATATTTCCATGCATTTTGTTTTCCTTCTTAGGTTGTTTTTTTTCTTCTCTCTTTCTAGATCTGATGTTTCTTGTGCAGTAAGATAACTGTATAGATATGTATACATGTATTGGATTTGTCATATAATTTATCCTATCTAGCATGTATTATATTACCTGTCATCTAGGGGTGGGGGTGGGGGGAAGGAGGGGAAAAGCTTGGGAAAAAAAAAGTTTTTGCAAAGGTCAATGTAGAAAAATCACTCATATGTTTTGTAAATGAAAAGCTTTTAATTAAAAAAAAGTATAGTTATGACACATACTATTACATGACAAGAAATAAAAGCTATTGTTAATTGTTATTTTATGGTATTTATATGCAAGATTTATCTCATAAATTAGTATTAATTATTATTAAATTAATCATATAGAGCTTTAAGATTTGCAAAGAACTTTGCATATTATATTTCATAAGTATTTTAGAACAGGGATTCTTGAACTTTTTCTACTCATTATCCCTTTTTACCCAAGAGTATATATTTGTATATATATACATATATAATATATATAATATATATATTAAAATATCTATACAAATCAAACATTTATTGAAAATAAATTATAATTTTGCAACCCTCACATTGTTGGAAGACCCTATATTGGGTTGCAAACTACAGTTTAAGAAGCTGGGCTTTAGAGAATAATAAAACAAAATGTTTGTGAGGTCTAAAGAAGAAGGTTTTGGGCATATGGGAATTAGAGTTTCAACAAAGGTTTCCTAGAAAATTGAATTGAAGATCTTTCTCCAGTCCCTCTAAGCTATGACAAAAATTTGCCTATTTGAATTTTGTCCACCCAATATCCCTTTCATAGAAGCCTGCCAGTTCCATGATTCATCTCAGTGCCAGCCCTTCAAATTTCATTTTGCTGGACCTGATCCACCAGCACAGTGGCCAAAACTTATTTAGAACATCAAAGAATAACAATGGACAGAGAAAAGGAGTAGTAACTTAAACATCATTAACCCCACAAATGCACGTGCTTTTGAATTTTTATTCACCAAGCATTAAGTTACAAATGTAATAAAGGTAGTTATGTGAGAGATAGCTAATCTCAGAGGTATATAAAATGAATAGCCGATTCATGGTACCTGGAAAAACTTAGCAAGCTTACTTGACACCCTCATACTATAGTCAGAAAGATCTGAAAAGCTAAATTTGACCTAACCTGTGTTGAAATGGTGAATGACACAGAACTGTCCCTTTTGTTCTGCCTTCCATGTATTTCTACTATAGCAGCCCCTACTGGCAATTAAACATAATTATGTTGTCATAAGTCTACCAAGATCATATTACTTCTATTCTTACCTTACTTATTTTAATCAATTTAAATGGAGATAGAACTGCTGGCCTAAAAAAAAAAAAAAACTTAGGAGGATTTAGCAAGAAAATAAAATGAAATAATCCAATGACAATATTTAAGCAGGAAATATTAGGGCAGATAAATTCTTGAAGGTTTATGGCTAATGACCACTTGACATTTTTAAATAGAGCATTTCAGTAAATCACTGAAAATTAGCAGCTGAAAATTTATATTCATCTATTTAAATGATACTTATAAATAAGTAAATAAGGTTTAAATATAGTTTGAGTGATGCTGGAGTTTTTAGCTACAAATGTCCTAATATAGAAATTTTGCTCGAATTCCAGACATTAGATTATACTCACTCCCCCATGATCCTATTCTGCCTCTCTTCACCAACACACACTTGAGACTACCTAATTTATTTTCTTAGTTTTATCTTTTGGTCGACGCTAGATTTTATTCCAAGATTTTACACTATACTGCAACTGTCAGTGGAGTTTTTTAATTGGGAGAAGAAAAAATTAAGTTGGTTTATTCATCTACTCAGTTATTTGATTTATGGCCCCATCAAAAGTAAGAGTCTGTGATGGAGAGTTTTAGTAGGTAGACATGTCAGTTTTAGAATCGTGCATTTAATTTACATCTTACTAAGGTCCAATATAGAAGAAAAAGGATAATTTTAAGAACTTAAACTGTGATTTCACTCAGAACTCTCAGAGGAGGAAACTCCCTGTGCCAGTGTAGGTTGGCACCTTCTCTGCAATTTAATAACCTTAGAGAATTATCCTGGAACACTAAGGAAATAACTGACTTGTCCAGGGTCAAAGAACCAGAGACTTGAACCCAGTTCTTCCTGGCTCCAAAGCCAGCCATCCAGTCTTCTGCCATGTTACCTCTCATATGCTAAAAAACTAAGGAAAATTCTTAAAATTCTATCTAGTCATTGAGAGAGAAAGTTCTTATCTAGAATGGGGGAGGATCTTGGATTATTATTATCATCATCATTGTATTTACTTTACTTTGATTTACTTTGGATTTGGATTTCCCTGGTTTCCTCTGCTTACTAGTTCTATAACCTTGGAAAAATCACTTAATCACTGTCTGATTCAGTTTTATCTGTAAAATGGGAATTATAATAGCATCTATTTCTCAGGGTTGTTGTGAGCATCATATAATTTTTTTTCATCTCATTTTTGCAAAATGAGATATTTACAAAGTCTTTGTTTTGCTTTATTTTGCTTAAAGAACTGTGTAACTGTTAGCTATTACTACTAACCATATCTCATATTTACCTAGTTTACAATTAGATGTTTTTAATTCAAATATTATTACCACATACCTGCATTAATCTAATAATGTCTTAGCTTATTTCCCTGCTTTCAGAATTTCTTTATCCTGCAACTCATTTTACAACTCACTACCCAAGAGATCATAATAAATCACTGATATGATTGGGTAATTCCGATGCTTCAAAATCATCAGTGGCTCCCCATGCATATTAAAGTCCAAGCATTTGCCTGTCATTCAAGGCCCTCCTTTGCTTGGCTTGAGACTACTTTTTCAAACTCATGTTAGAACCATATGGACCTATTTCAGTCAGATTTGTCTATGTACTGTCTTCCAAATATGCCTTGTATACTCCTACCTATTCATTTATGTGATTCTCCCTTCTTACAATATCACCTACCTCCTCCATAAAGCTTTTGTAAGTCATCCTAATGTCCAATAGCCTCTTTTTTGAGTACTTATAAAACTTAATACTGTTTTATTTACCACATATTATGCATGTCATATTATAATTTATCTTATTATGTGCAAATGTTATCTCTTGAACTAGATTATGAGAGTATAGAGGACAGGAACTATACCTTATTCCTTTTGCTATAACTCACATTATCTAGCAAGCTGCTTTGCACATTGTAAGTATTTAGCAAATATCTGTTGATTGATTCATAATTATGCTGCAGAGTATGAAAAAGGAGCATTATTATGGTTATTTTTAATATTCTTTGAAAATCAATCTTCAATCAACTGATCTCTGGTTAAAGAAAGTCAAACTGCCTAGATAAAAAAGGGTAGACTTTGGTCAGCTGTAGTCTGTGTATTTGAAATAAGGAAATAGAGCTAGATGTTTATCCATATTGCTGTCTTAATAACTCATATATATAAAGTTGTTACTCAATTGTTTCTGTCTTTGTAGCCCTATTTGGAGTTTTCATGACAAAGATACTGTAGTGGTTTTCCATTTTCTTCTCCAGCTCATTTTACAGGTGAAAAAACCAAAGCAAACATGGATCCTTGCCCAGGATCACATAGCTAGTAAATGTCTGAAGCAAGATTTGAACTCAGGAAGAAAAAATTTTCTCAACTCCTGGATCAATGCTTTATCCATTGTGCCACAGAGATACCCATTTATAAAAGTATAAGAATATAAAATCTTAACCCTCTCACTATTTTGGAAATTCCTACTTTTTTGAATTAGAAACTTCTATTGTGTTAGAGTAACAGATTATCATTTCTTAGTTGCTAGAAGAATAAACTTTGTCATTTGGATATAAAAATGTCCATGAAAGCAATGATTCAACAGTATATAAAAAAGCAACATGAGATATAAATGTGTTAAAAATGAAAGCTGCTAAATGATAAATATTTTTGAGTCAGGCCATCTCTATTTATTGTAGAAGGCAATAAATAAGGGAAGAATGTGGTTAATGATTGATCAGAGAGCAAATGGTTAGAAAAATTACTTTGGAGGCATTTACTCCTCCTTTCATGCAGCCAATCATAGTGTAAAAATGAGAAGGTCCCCAGATTGCATACTATATTTACAGCAAAATAGTAAAAAAAAAAAAATCAAGATAGTATTTAGTTCATTGTTTTCATACAAAAGAGAAAGAAGGGGGAAAATTGCCTATATCGACCCAAATATTCCAATTATGATGTTTTATTAAAATAATCACAAATGGGCTATTTGTTCAAACCTATTTCTGTACTCACAGCATGAAATAAGCCTCTGTCTTCTCAAGTTTTTCTATGAATCTAAGATGGGAAAAGTAGAACTATAATTACAGGAAAAAATTTGGGCCTGATGATTGCTGTCTAAAGTGTTGCGGCATTCCTTTTTCCCAGCCTCTGCAGCTTCATTTGTCTTTGTTGTTCTTTTCTTTAGCTATGGTTTCCTTACAGTATTTTAAATTAATTATCAATACCTTTTATGCCTTTTTTATATTTTTGTTCTATGTTTGTATAGTTATTTCCATTCTCTGACAAAATTGCTTCCTTTGCCTATGTATACCTGAATTGCTGTTGTATCATGTCCCATGCTGTATTGCTAGGGACTATTCTGCTAAATAGAGCCAATTTTGCTCCTACAGCATTTGCTTTGTGATGCAACTCCAAATTCCATGATATACCACACTAAATCCATGTATACGATATTACCAAAACAATAGGCTAAGTCCTAGGAGGAGGGAGGAGATTAGGAAGGAAATCAAATAAATGTAACTTCCAGCCCCCCCAAAAAAACTGAAGTAATATGAACATTAATTTGAAAGGGTAAAATGGGAAATATAAGGTAAACCTGAAGAGTTGGAACATAGGAATATGAATTCTAACAAAAGCATAAAAATCAGATGGAAAAAAAAACCAGAAAAATATCCTTACAAATGCAAGAATTTTTATATAAGTTCGTTGTTGATTCTATTTTCATAAACATATTGGCTGTTTTGTTGTCTTTGCATATGAGATTGGAGATAGAGGATGTGGAGTTGCTTTTAATCTGGGTTTTGTTTCCTTGATTAGTCTCCTTTCCCTTACAACTACTTTCAAGTTTGTGGGATTTTTGGATTTATTTTTATTCATAGTTCCAAGCTCCTAGTAATCTATCTCTAGATTAGATCAAGCAAGATGACACATTAATTCAAAGCAAAGATGTTTGACTAAGAGAGAATAGCAAAATAATAAAAAATAAGTTGATCAAGTATTCAGTATTCTTGCTACCATTTTCCAAATAGGCAGCTAGGTCATGTAGTGAATGGAGGTTAGGCCTTGAGTTGGGAAGTCTTAAATTAAGATATGGCTTCAGTCACTTACTAGATATGTGACTTGGGAAAGTCAACTATAAAGATAATAAAAGTACCTTTCTCCCAGTGTTATTATAATGGTAAAATGAAATATTTATAAATTCCTTAACTCAGTGCCTGGCACATAATAGACCTACATAAATCCTATAATTATGGTGATGATGATGAGGATGATGATGATGTTATCACTCCCCAAATCTTCCAGGAACACTCATTAACTCTTGATTTAGCTCTCTGTATCTTCAGCACAGTGGAAGATGACTATATCAGTTTACTAATAAAAATATGTTATATTTAGTTACTTCCTTCTCTATTTCCCCACAACATTAACCTTAGTAACATTGATTTTTTGGCAGAAGAAATAAAGAACATTATTCCTTTTGGTCTAATAGAAACCTTGGAAGCTCTATTGGCTTCTCTGTGTATATGGGAAGTTTCTTGTCATATCTTTCTCGTGTATTTCCACCATTGCAATAATCTTAATTCCAGCTGACATCCACAGCCTCCACATAGTGTCATTTTCTCTCATTTCTCTTATTTCTGCTGGTTTCATTGCAGTTTCTCAACAATTGCAAACTCTTCATTTTATCACAATCTAGTAGTCCCCACCTTTTTTAAAGAATATGTGCTGAAACATCCCTATCCAATCACATTGATTCATTATGGATGGTGTCTGGGCTAATTAATACATGCTTTTTTGAAGTGTAATTCAAAGATTTGGAAGGAATGCTCTCTTAACTGCACACTCCCGTCTTAGAACATAAGGTTCATAAATGTTCAAATATCCCTATGTGTCTGTATATATAATAATGACAATATGATATTGATTATCTTCCCCATATCCAGTAAGCAATGCTTATGTGTGTGTTTCAGAATTAAAATAGAAAGCATTGAGCCCCATCCAAATAATACCAGGGGACTGATTTAAACAGATTTAAATGTCCTATTTTTGATTAATGGAACATTTCCTTGGTGTTATGGCTTAAAATTACACCCTCGATGTTATCTTAAAATAGTTATTCTTTGAAAATAAAACATTTTGTTACTAGGTACACTTGCTTAATGGTGCGAAATCATTAAATAGACTCTATGTGATATATATCTATGTCTTTCTCTAGAATTGGAGTTAAGTGGTGCTTTTTAAACTTGACTGAAGGATCAATCAAGCCAATGTATTTGCTATACTAGTAACATCTATAAAATATGTATTGTTGCTCTTGGCTAAATGTTTTTATTTTTCTCCCATTGTTCTCCCCTGAAATCTTTTCATGTGTACCCTTCAACTTGATTTGTCCTGCTCAACTATATATATAATATACATTTTGGCAGTAACTGTTTCTTTTTTCTTTCCAAAATGGCACATGATACTGTTTGTAGATCATATTGCCTTTAGTGTTGAAGCTCTGGTAGCTTCTTAAGAGGCTAAATTGAGGTTCTGATTATCAAGAGCTTTGCAACTATCACCAGAACCATATTTGTCTTTTTAAATTTGAAGCTTGAGATCAGATGGGAGATTGAGAAACCAAGAGGAAAGAAAGAGAAGACAACTTGAACTCAGTTGCTCAATATACATTCAGCCTTAAGTTTCTTTTTATAAATGTGTGTCATAAAGTTTTTTTGTCACCTAATTGTGCCAACATGGGTTCCTGTGAAAAGGATTTGAATATTTTATTTTTCCAAGCTAGAGTTTTCTCTTTCTTTTCCCACCTCTTTCCTCCCCCTTTCTCTCCTCTCCTCTTCCCTCTCACCCTCCTTCTCCCTCTCTCTGCTTCTCTTCCTCCTTCTTTCCCTCCTCTCTCCCCACCTCCTTCACCTTCTCTGTCCTTTTGCATGCATTATTAAAAAGATGGGGAAGAAACCCACTATTTTCTCTAGCTTTCACAGAATGTTAGAGCTGGAAAGAACCTTAGAAGTCTCATCTAATCCATTCATTTCACATGTGGGAAAATCAAGACCTAAGGAAGTTTAGTGGCTTTTACAGGATCACAATTATTTAGTTCATGGGCATGCCTCCAGTCCAGTCCAGTCTTGGTTCTGAGTTCAATGCTTTTTTCACCATGCAATTCTGTCAATCAAAAATTATTCTTATTTGTGGAGAGATGGATAATTGATATTTATAATGGTTATTTGGAGATACTAGAAGACACTAAAGTGCTTTCTAAATCATTAAAGAAAGATTGCATTAAGTGCATTTATTGTATTCTAATTTGGGGAGGATTAATGCTCAATATAAATATAAATTAACATATATATATGTCAGTACTGTAATAATTAAGGTATTTGAATAAGCAAATCACTTCATTCTTTACCTTGTCTAATAAAAGTAAGCTGTATATATGTGTGTATGTATTTGTATATGTGTGTATTTCTCCCATCATTTTAAACTAAAGCATGTATATTATTATACATGTGTGCACACACACATAGTCCCTATGTGGTTATAACCAAGGTTTTTTCTTTAAGTTTCTACTTATTTTTCAGCTTGGACAGGGGTCCTAGATAGGGAGTGGGTGGAGTGATTTGTAGTTACTCTGGATTTTTTTAGCTATCTTGCTGTGGCCTGCTGATCTGGATGAGCTCGGCATGGGAGAGTTTCCTTGAAGTGAAAGCCAAGCTTAGGCTGCTATATCCTTTGATTAAGAGCATGAAAAGCAGGATCTGGTCCTTCTCTTGCTTTTTATTATTTTTTATTCTTTTTTTTCTGTCAATTCTTTTGTTCTTGCCTGCAGGAGAGTTAGGGATGGAGATTGAAGAGGGTGGGTGGATGGCTGTAAAGAAGGTTGAAGACGGTTCCCTCTACTAGCTGAGAAATACAAATCATATATAGCAAGTTTGAAATGAAAAGTTTGATCCTAACTGGAGACAATTGAGTTACAAAATGGTGGCTCTTTAAATAAGAGTTAATCAAGCACCAGGTGGTGTAATTAATTGATAGAGTGCTGGATGTGAAGTCAGGAAGACTCATCTTCCCGAGTTCAAATCTGGCTTCAGATATTTACCAGCTGTGTGACCCTGGGCAAATAACTTTGCTATGTTTGCCTCATTTTCCTCATCTGTAAAATGAGCTCATAAAGGAAATAATAAACCATTCCAATATCTTTTCT
Source organism: Myrmecobius fasciatus (assembly GCA_023553655.1). Lineage (NCBI taxonomy): Eukaryota > Metazoa > Chordata > Mammalia > Dasyuromorphia > Myrmecobiidae > Myrmecobius > Myrmecobius fasciatus. The sequence continues at coordinate 571,728 of JAJPUD010000160.1, read as the reverse complement.
AAGAAAACCCCAAATAGGATTATAAACAGTCAGACAGAACTGAAATACAACTGAACAAAAATCATTCACTATAAAATAATTGCAAATATCATGGACTAAAGCAATGTGAAATGGAAATATTTTTTAATTTCATTCCATATTCTGCTAATATGATCCTTATAATATGATCCCTTAGCTGTGACTCTAAATTCTTTCGTGTGTTGTTCTACCTTGTAACAGATAGTTTTAAAATGAGCTTCTGGTAGTATAACATATAAGAAATAGGAATTTGGTAGAGAGGTGGCACAGTGGAGAGAGTAATGGACCTGTAGTCAGTAAGGCTTAAGCTGAAGTCTGTCAGTGGGTAAGACATCTTTGCCTCAATTTCCTCATCTGAAAAATGGGATTGAAAATGCTGCCTAACTTCCAAAGTTGTGATGATCAATTGATATAAGATTTGAAAAGCATTTAGAATAGCCTCTGGAATACCATTAGACTCTTTATAAATGCTAGTTTTATTATTATTATTTGAAAATTCCTGTCATTTACTTTTTTCTTAGAATTCTCATCCATAGACATTCTATTAGCAATATTGCTAGTATTCTATTAAAGTATCTGATGTTTTGTAACGTTAGCAGTTTATAATTTGGCAAAGGGCTAATATTTTTCCTTTTTCTTGACAATATTGTAGATAAAAATGTGCAATTCTGAGGACAATACTATAAGATAGAAAATACAAACTGCAGCGTGAAGTAAGAAGCTAATATTTCTCAGGTGCAAATCTATAGGACCATACATTTATTGATGAATGAATTGTCAGAGGTCATGTTTTCCAAACCCTTGCAGCCAGATGCCACATAGATAAAGGACTCAACCTAAAATCAGGAAGACCTTAGTTCAGATCTAGCTATAGATATGAACTTCGTTTCCTGGGCAAATCATTTAACCTTTGCTTCAGTTTATTCAACTGTAAAATGGGAATAATAATAGCACCAACCTTACTGGGTTGTTGTGAAGATCAAGTGAGATAATATTTATAAAGCACTTAGCTTGGTACCTAGTACATAGGAGGTACTTGATATATATTTGTTCCCTTCCTCTGTATAGAAGAGGAAACTGAGACTCAGTTGTTGAACATGCAATATGATACAATAGAAGGAAAGTGGGATTTGGTATTAAAGACGTATATCCAGATCCTGGTATTAGTTGCTACTTATATAACCACAAACAAGTCACTTAAATGCAATGAACTATATTTTCCTCCATTATTAAATGAGGAGGTTAGATTAGATGATTTTGAAAGACTTTTCCAACTCTGAATCTATGATCCTATTTATTAAGCAAGTGGTCCAATGTCTCATAAGTAGTAATAGCGGGAGATGAATACAGCACTTCTGACTACAAGTTCAGTACTCTCAATTAGAGCATAGCCTATCAGTTAATTAATAAACATTTATTAAATGCTTTCTGCATCCCAGACCCTGACCTAAGCGTTAGAGATACAAAAACAAAAATAAAAGTCCCTGCACTAAAAGAATTTATTGCATTCTATTGCATCCAAAGCAAAATTTTTTTTCAATATCAATTTTATTATTCAGTGTTATAGAATATTATTGTTCTGTAAGAAATGACCAGCAGGATGATTTCAGAGACGTTTGGAGAGACTTGCATGAACTGATGCTGAGTGAAGTGAGTAGAAACAGGAGATCACTATACATGGCCACAAGATTATACGATGATCAATTTTGATGTATGTGTCTCTCTTCAACAATGAGATGACTCAAAGCAATTCCAGTTGTTCAGTGATAAAGAGAACCATCTAAACCCAGAGAGAGGCCTATGGGACCTGAGTGTGGACCATAATATAGCATTTTCATGTTTTCTATTGATATTTGCTTGCATTTTGTTTTCCTTCTCAGGTTTTTTTTTTCTTTCTAGATCCAATTTTTCTTGTGCAGCAAGGTAACTGTATAAATATGTACATATATATTGGATTTAACATATATTTTAACATATTTAACATGTATTGGACTAACTCCATCTAGGGGAGGGGTTGGGGGGGGAAAGAGGGGATAATTTGAAATAGAAGGCTTTGCAAGGGTCCATGTTGAAAAATTACCCATGCATATGGTTTGTAAATAAAAAGCTTTAATAAGAAAAAAACTTTATTATTCAGAATTATTAGTGTCACTTATTCATTCCTTTATTTATCTATCCATCCATTTCATTCAATGTTTTAGAAGTGATAGACATCATTTAATTCTATTGCTGATTTTTTTTCCCCAGAGCCAATTAGGGTTAAGTGACTTGCCCAGCATCACACAGCTAGGAAGTGTTAAGTGTCTGAGATCAAATTTGAACTCAGGTCCTCCTGACTTCAGGACTGGTGCTCTATCCACTGTGCCACCTAGTGCCCCCTGTTACTGATTTTTTTTATATCAATGAGTGGTTAAGTGAATTTCCTAAGATCTTTCAATTAGCAATAGAGACAGTACTAAAACCCACTTTTTCAAATTGCTTTGCTAGCCCAGTTCTCCTTTTACTAATATACCTTCATGTTGTATTACAGATTAAGTAAGATTAATTTTCAGTTATTTATCCTTTAGTTTCCAAAGATAACAAATAAATGGTAAGTATGTCAACTATACTAAAAATAAATCAGTGCTAGAAGTTTTTTCAACAAATTAGTAAAGTACCATTTTTTTATCCGATTCCACTTTCTTAGACAACCATATGATTACTTTTTCCTTTCTAATAAGGCCAAATCCACACATTAGTAATTTCAAATTTCTAGGTTACCTTTGGCAACCCCCTCTAACTACAGTTTTTGTATTAATTACCCATCATCAAATTTTATAGCTGAATATTTTGTCTTTAAGCCCATTGGCAGGGAAAGGGGTGCTGATTACATGATGACAGCATGATATACAGGATCCAAGTAGCTATCCAATTGGGGAATAAAGAACCACTTAGACAAGCTTTGAAAATATTCAAAACTTCAAGCAGTTAAGATGTTATTTATTTTACTCTGAGGTCTGTTGTCTCTTATTATCCTATTTTTTTGAGCTTCTGATGTTAATCATTTGTTTGTTTTTATGTGTGGTGATTTGTGTTTGGAGGTTGTTTTATGGTATAATTATGCTGATCTTTTTGCATAAAATTGTGTGATTTCTCAGTAGATTAGGAAGTTGATTGGGCAATCTCATGATAATTATACCTGTTCAAATTTGTACATTGTTACAAAGGTTAACATTTTTTTCTATTGAATTTTCTACCTATAAATTTGGCAGTCTTAGTAATTCTCTCCTCTTTGAAAATTGCATTTTATGGAGCATCATCCTACAAGAGGTGAACTCACAATTGTTTAATAAAAGTTTAATTTGAATATATACTGTTTATATCAATCTTTCAGTTTCACTAACTCATCTACACAAAGAATAGTCAACACTTACCATGTAGCTTGATAATATTGAAAAAAAAATGAGAGCAGATTCTCTAAAATGTATTAGTTATGATGGTCAAAGTTGATGCTCTAAAATATTCTGAATACCCTTTATTGCTTATAATAGGCCTCTAAAAGAGATGAGTAAGATTCAGTTAAAAATGGAAACATGTTCATCTGTCACTCCTCATCTCCCTTCCCTTCTCTCCCTGCTTCTGGAGTTTAGGCAGTTCTGCTGACACATCACTGATTTCCATCTGAGGTGGGGAAATCTTTAAAGATATTAACATTCTCCCAAGGATTCTGCTCTTCCAGGACATAGGTTCCCCCCCCCCCTTTTTTTTCATGAGCTGGCCAGTGCAGGCACATCTTTACAACACATGTGAATAAACATTTATTAAGCACCTAATATATACCAGACACTGGGGATACAAGTAGAGATGAAAGATAAATCCTTGATGTCAAGGAATCCAAGATCAAATGGGGGAAAGAAAATGCGATCTATGTCCAAACAAACTGTATGTAACTTGAAATAACACAGAAAAGCCACTAAAATTATGAAGCATCAGGAATAGCTTCCTGTAGAAAGTGGCATTTTAGCTGGAATTTGAAGGAAGCCAGGATAACCAGAAGGCAAAGATAAGGAGAAGAGAGCATTTCAGATAAGGGGGACCGTTAGTGAGATCAACTGCAGTTGGGAGATGTTGTGTCCTGCTCAGGGAACATTAAGGAGTCCAGAAGGGAGATGAGAAGTGACAGATGAACATGTTTCCATTTTTAACTGAATCTTACTCATCTCTTTTAGAGGCCTGAAAAGGTGGGGAGAGGGAGACAGGTTATGAAAGCCTTTGAACACCAAAAAGAGGATTTTGTATTTGATCTTGGAGGTGATGGGGAGTCACTAGACCTGATTGCCTAGGAGAGTATTCATGCCAGACCTGCATTGTAGGCAGATCACTTTGACAGCTGGAGTCCTGAAACAGGCAAGCCAACCAGGAGGCTTGCATTTGTTGAGGCTTAAGTTGATGAGAGTCTGAGCTAGGGGAATGGAAATTTCAAAGGAGAAAAGAGGCATATATTAAGAAATGTTATGAAGGTTAACTCAACAGGCCTTGGCAACAGATTGGATATAGAGGGAGAAAAAGTGAGAAGTTGAGGATGTCACATAGATGGTGACTCTGTGACTGGGAGCTTGCACATACATGAGTGTGTGTGTGCATGGGTATGAACATGTGTTTTAATTCCTACTTCACATGTTACAGGATTTTTTCCATATAATGCCTCTGGGTTTTTGATTTGGGTTTTTTTTCCTTGTTTTTTTTTTTTAATAAATGTTTGGAATGGCATCTAATTCTGAGACATCAATTTATCACTAGTAATGTCAAATTACCCTTATTTTCTTTCTGTATATAGATTATGATTTATTCAGTTGTGGAAAAAAATTGAAATGTTCTTAGTAGGATATGTTTAAGTAGAAGCTGTGTATAGAACTCGCCCATTCTCAACCAACTTCTGTTAAACTAAACTGGTGGGTTAAGGCAATTATCTGAGAGTAATTGAAATTTATCTTCCTTTTTCCCTCTCCACTCCTCATGTGCATATTTGTTGTTCATTTGTTTGAGTCGTGTCTGACTGTTCATTACTCTGCGGGGTTTTTTTGGAAAAGATATTGGGGTGTTTTGCCATTTCCTTCCACAGCTCATTTTACAGATAAGGAAATTGAGGCAAACAGGGTTGAATGACTTGTCTAGGGTCATACAGTTAGTAAGTGTCTAAGGCCAGATTTCTCAGGAAAATGAATCTTCTTGACTCTAGGTCTGGCACTCTATACACTGTACCAACTAGCTGCCTTTCATATACATGTACTCTTCAATAAAATAAATTCTGAATCACAGATTTAGAGCTGGAAGAAACTAGGTAATTTTTCTCCTTTTTTACAGCAGTAGAAATTGAGACCCAGTGAGGTTAAACAACTTAGCAAAGAAGAACAGATGGCCAATGGCTAAGCTGGCTCTGGGTCCATTGCTCTTTCCATTTCCCCATGATGCTTCTCTCAAGCATAGATCTTTCACCCTTTAAAATGGGGTTGGAGGGAGAAGGAAAGCAAGAGGAAGGAAATGATTAAAAGCTTCAAGTAATTATGTGCTTTGATTTGCTTATGTTGGATGCATTGACTGTTGACATTGTCAAATATTGCAACAAAGAATGATCAGGTTTCATTTTCTGCCCAGATGTACCTTATGTGCGCTATGTTATTAGTTGTTAGATATTTGTCTCATTTGATGACATTGCTATAACTAGATTTGGGTGACCACTTATAAAAGTAGTATAAGATTTAATGATTTAATTAAAATTCAGGTGAACTTTTCTTTAGCCTGAAATCTTTCTTGAGTATAGAAAATAAAAGTGTGTGTGTCTGTGTTTAAAGATTATTTGACAAATGAAATACTTATTGAACTGAAAAGGAAGTCAACAAAACGGAATTTCCATTTAAATCTGATAAAAGTTTAAAATGAGTTCATAGGCTGATAGCTTGAGAGAGGAAAGGGAGCATTATAGATTCTATAATACAAATTCCTTATTAACTAGATGGGGAAACTGAGGCAAAATGAGACAGTTGAAAAACAGTAGCAAAGCTGGTTTACAGTTTAAACCCAAGTCTTCTAACCACAAATGTAGCTCTCATAGGATCATAGATCTAGAGAAAGAAGGAACTTTAATCCAAATATTACTTCTTAGAAAAGAGGAAACTAATGCCCAGAGAAGTTGATTTCCCATGGACAAACAGATAGTAAGTGGGAGAATTAGGATCTGAACTCAGATCACATTAAAGTCCTCTGATTCCAAATCTAACTCTCTTTCCATTGCATAGTTCTTATCTGTTATGAGATTTTCCAACTCAATTCCTGCTTTTAAATTCATTGTTAACTCATTTTTATTTGGTTTTGACTACCGTCATTATTTTTTAAACTCTTATTTAAAATGACTTCTAAGGTTCCTTTCTTATCTAGATTTATGATCCTTTTTCCTACTTTCAAATTGGGCACCTTATCTATTCTTTTTCAAATTATCTGGACCGTAGACCCCTGGATCACTAATAAGTCAATCAGTCAGCAAACATTTATTAAATGTTTAGGGGGCTCTGGATGTGGAGTATTGCATAATTTCAGATTTGGTTGATGTTTTCATTATATTTGCTGAGCTATTTCCTCCCTTTTTTATTATTTTATAAAGAATGGCTCTCAAGGTCAAGGGAAAGATATGTTTTAGGAAATAAAGATCATGTAAATACAAAACAATGCATTTTTTAATGAAAAATAATTGTTCTGATTTTTTTTGATGAAACACCATCAGCCAAGTATATAATTTTAAAAATTATTTTTGACATTTTTATATTAATGTAGGAATCTCTGATTAACCTTCTACCAATCCTTATCAGCACTTTATCAGCATCTTAGAGTCTTAGAGAATGCTTAAGACAATGCAAAGTTAAGTGAGTTGCCCAGGATCACACAGCCAGAGCATGTCAAAAATTGGGAAGTAAATTCAGGTCTTCATGATGTCAGTATCAGTTCTCTATCTGCTGTACCTGCTACCTCTCCAGATATAGGATACATTTGGTCAAATGAGTTTCTTTGATGATAAAAGATGAAAAAATTATTACTTAAAAGGAAACAATCATCTTGATTATGTGACCATAAACCATCAAGGAGACTTCAGATCTTTGAAGGGAAGGAATGAATTTGCTCTTCCAAGTTTTAGAAACACCCATCTCTCCTTGGGCCATCAGCATGTGGTTTCTAGGCTAATTAATAGGTGTATCTAGACACTTGTTGGCACCATTAACAGGGAGGAGTTAAGTCACCAATACTTCCTCACACAGTTCTATTTCATAAAGCAAGTCTATTTCTTTTCTCTCCTGATAGCAATGGAGAGATGTGTTATGGTTCTAAGAGAAAGACTTTAAAATGCAGCTTTCTTCAGAAGTATATAGCAAGACTGTGCTTACTTAGCATTCTCTAACCAGCTTGCTGATCAGCACTTTACAGGTGGCTGCACGCCTGAAAAGTACAAGCCTATGTGTGTAAGGGAGACCCGAGAGAGAGGAACTGGAAAGGTCCACACCCCAGTTTTCCTGATTTGAGCTGTTTTTCTTAGCTTTGAAGTAATTTGTTCAAAAGAAAGCATCACCTGAGAATTCAGTGAGGAGAGTCGATGAAAGCCTGGGAGACCTGGTGAGTGAGCTGTACAGTTTACCAAGTATTAAAATAACCATTAAGCTAGAATAAGGTGGTTTAAAGACCCTTTCTCTATTCATGCTTTAATCACTGCCTGGATTCATCAGCTTGGCGCTGTGTGCTGCCAGGTAGCATATGGCTTTCATAGTTAAAGAACAAAGGGGTATTAGTCCAATATCTATTCATACTTCCCTTCCCAAATATGGTACACAGCATGGCATTCATAGAGTTGTGAGTGTGTATATATGTGTCTGCAAAGAAATTTAATTTGTGATGGAGAAGTTTTTAATTTCAATTATGTTTTAATCATCCTTTTATTTACTGAAGATTTAGAAGAGTTTCTTTGGTAGTAGAATGAATGCATGAAAGGAGATGTAAAAATAGAAACTATTAATGTAGAAATGGGATTTTATTTAGCAATTGTCATGTGCCCAATGCTCAAAAGGGAGCAATTTTCTTGGCATTTATTTTCTAAATGTTTTTAGTTAATATTTGGGGGATTGGGAAGAAGATAAAATCATAGAAATTCAGAAATGGAAGGTACCTCATAGTAGTTGTTCTACCTCCCTCACGTTTTATTCTGGGGGAATTTTTAGAGAAAAAAAAACTATTATAACCATTCAAGCATCATAGACTATCAAACTACAAAGGACTTTGGTGATGAATCAGTCTAATGTTTTATTTTACAGAGGAAAAAAGATGAAGTGGTCACACAGGCCTGAAATCACACAGGTTTTTTAAGTGACAGGATCAAAGGTTTGGACCCAGATTATCTCACTTGAAATTTAGTGTTCTTTCCTCTTTACCAAATTGCTTCTATTTTTTTTAACTATCTTATTAGCTCAGATAATATAATATATTTAGATAATAAATATTAAATAGGAGGAAAAGAACAAGAGATTTTATCAAATAACTCATGTGGGCTGTAATAACAACAATTCTAATAGTAAACATGACAGAAAAAAAGAGAGGGAAGGGGAACACGGTTTTTAATCTACAAAATTTACTGTTATATTGCAACTTTGTGACATAATGGAGATCAAGTTTCTAGTTCTCTTTGCTTTTTTCTTCCTATGTGTTCCAGTAAAACAATATGACGTTGATTCAATTGTAAGCTTACTTATCAAGGGCAGGTGCTGTTTTTTGCCTTTCTTTGTATACCTAGATCTTAGAATAGTCACCAAACCCATGGTAAGCATTGTGAGCTCTTACTAAATGCTTATTGACTGAACAACAAAAAAGTGGATCATATTAGGAGACAAAGACCATTTTGTCAGTTAGAGAATGAAACTAGAAGCCAATGGACAGGCTAAATCATTATCTCCCATGCTATCCATAGCTGTCAAATGAAGAATAATAGCTTTCAACCTTCATACCACTGTAGATCTCACCATACAGAGAAGCCAACTCCATGCTTCCACTTTGACTTCCCTGTTCCATCTGAGAAGAGAGAGGATATCCAAAAACCTTGTCTATGATAAAAGAGAAGAAAAACAATTTCCCCAAGTAGCTTCATAACCTGGTTGTTCTGGATAGACCTAGCAACATGTCCATTTTCTACTTATTTTGTTTATAAATCAGGAGAACGGGAGGGACTTGCCCAAATCATAAAGGTAACCTTCTAAAAGATAAAGAATTGGATTTACAATCCAAGGCCAGACAATTGTGTATACCAAATTGCATCTCTGCTTGGGAATCTCCCTAGGTACCCTTCCCAAGGATTCTAAGTGTTTAATTGAGTTTCTTTTGGGACAGTATTAATCAATCACTTAAGCATTATATGTATATTTGCTAGAGAAGGAAGGAAGTCAAAGGGCTAATAGACCCAGTGAGCAGGCTGCTTTTCTGCTGCCGGCCATGCAGACACTGCTATTCTCTGAGGAGCCCTTATCCTGGAGACAGCTTGCTTATGCTATCCTCCAGAGACCAGGGGAGGGGGATGAGGGTGTGACTGACAGCTGTTTCTTTTTGGATGGAAAGAGAATGCATGATTCTACTGCAGCCTGTTTAATCAGACTTTTCAGTCTAGTGGATTAAGAAAGCTCAAGATAGGAAAGTCTTTTTGCGTAGATTTATTCTAGTAAAACCATCTATTGTTTTTACCCTGACTTAATTTAACAGTGTTTTGATCCCAAGAGACCTTTGTATTCACTCTCTTCAAAATAATATTTGGTCATCATTCTGTAGTTATTTTTTTCTTTAAAATGCTTACCTTCCCCATGCCCTTCAAATGTGGATAATCTCAATGGAAAATTCAGGTTTTTATAAGCATCTCATTCTTTTTACAGAAAAAAAAATGTAGTATTGCATATCCTAATCTTGTTTGTTACATTTAATGAAAAGCATCATTTCTAGACTTTATGGACTTCAGAGTAATTCAATATATCTATCATATTTATAAAACTTGTCCCATTTTCACAAGAGAAGCTGAAAATAAGATTTACTTTTCACTGCCATGATTCTCACCAATTAGTACCTATAGAGATTATCCAACATATACCATTTGCTCAGTATTTAAGGGTATTCATCAAATGTAAGAATGAGAATTTGAGACTTTTGTACTTGAGGTGTGGGTTATATCCTGTTTAACCTATTTTTTGTTAAATGTGATTTCCAAAGTTTTCTCATCTTCTGATTTTCTAATATCACTTAACTTTATCATATTAACAATAATCTTAACTTATATTCATTAATCTCCATAAGATTTTCAAAGCACCTAATTCACTAGAGTACAAATATTATCATCTCTGTTTTAGAAGTAGTGAAACAAGGGTTTAGAGAAGTACTTAGTTATCCATGCTAAATAGCTAGTCATTGTTAGAATCCATATTCAAACCCAATTTTTCCAATTCTACATCTACCTCCTATGACTTACACTGTTTTTCTTTTTTTTTCCTTTTTTTCTTTTTTCTTTTTTCTTTTTTTATTAAAGCTTTTTATTTGTATAACATATGTATGGGTAGTTCCCCAGCATTGATCTTTACAAAGCTTTCCATTACCAATTTTACCCCCAGTCCCCTCCCCTCCCCTAGATGGCAGGAAGTCCACTACATGTTAATAATGTTGAAATTCTTGACAAGTTATGCAAGAAAAATCCTATCTACAGAAAAAAAAAAAGAAAATCAGAGAAAGGCAACACAATGCAAGCAAATGTCAATAGAGATCATGAAAATGTTACGTTGTGGTCCATATTTCATATCCCTCTCTCTGGGTGTATATGGTTTTCTTCAGTGAACAATTGGAACTGGTTTTTCTAAGATTGATAAATCAGTCATTTCTGGGCTATTTCCCTAAATGAAGAGTCACTAGGGCTGTCCTTGACTCTCCCTCATCCTTTTTGAAAATGTTCTTGATGAAGACATAGCTGGAATAGTTACCACATTTGTGTCTGACACAAAGCTAGAAAGCACAACTATTATACTGAATGACAGAATCATTGTTCAGAAGTTCTCCAGAAGGTGTTAAAATGAGCATAATTTATTAAGTTGAAGTTTAATACAACTTCAGTAGATCATGGATTTGGAGTCAAAAGATTCTCCTTCAATTCTCAACTCTGCCAAATGCTGCTATGTGATTTTTGACAGGTTACTTAATCTGAGTCTCAAATCCCTCTTTTATGAAATTAAGTGCTTAAAGAAGGCATCCCTAAAATGATATTGATAGCAACATATTCATCCCTTCCCACCCTGTATGATTTTTTTTCTTTACCATAAATCCTTTATATGGTTTTCTTAAAAAAAAACAAAAACAAAAACATTCTGTAACTACATGTGAAGAATTTGGACAGTTCATCTATTGTTCCTTGATGTCATAACATTATTAGCCTGTTGCCTCCTCTCCTTTTGTTTTAACCATTCATTTCCTAGATTATATTATTCCATCTACGGAAATCATCTTTCCATGTCTCCCTTAGGTTCGTTTATAACTTTGAGTCTCAAGAGACTGATTTTTCATCATTTATGGCTATTTAGCATTTTCTGAAAATGTTGGTGTTTTTAAAAGGTGGTGGTGGGAATGTTATTCTAATGTAGGGAATAGCTTGAGATCATTAAAAATATTCAAAGGCATGTTTAACGACAGAAATAACATTGCTCAATGATGCTTGATTATCAGTATTAAATTATATTAAAATATCAATATTAAACTAATAATTATCTCTGTCATAAAAGATAACCTGTGGGGGTTCTAAATGTAAGATTGATTCCATATAGTACATGAGGCCCTCTGGATCTTCTTGTTTGTGTATGGCATAGTACTAACTACATCAAGCCACATCATGTTGTAGCACCTTCTCATGGAGTTCTACAGCCACCCAAATAAGACTGGCCAAATAATCCACACGCAAAAAAAGTGAATGAAAAAGCCTATTGTTCAGGTTATTGTATATAATTAAGTGAATCATCAATATCTTGGATAAATTGCAAATAGACATGCACTAAGTCCAGAAGTGAGCATGTGAGAAGAATTGTGTGGGTTGAATTACATTTGGAAAATTTCATGCAAAATTTTCAAAGTGAAATGTAATAGGAACAAATTTAGAGCCTTAATTGGGCCCCCAAAATCAACCGAAAAGAGTATGACTAGACATTACTTTATGGAGGAGAAAAATAATCTAGGCATTTTAATGGATTGTAAAATCTATATGAGAGGTAGATTAGTATGATGTATAGAGAACCAGGAAGATCTGAGTTCAAATTCAGCCTCAGATGCTTACTAGCTATGTGATACTAGGAAAGAAACTTAATCCTGTTTGCCTTAGTTTCCTCATCTGTAAAATGAGCTAACACTCTAGTGTATTTGGCAAGAAAACCCTAAATCAGATCATAAAGAGTTGGACATCACTGCACAATAAACACAAAGAGGTTGTGTGAATTAATAGTAAGATATGAAAACTGAGGTAATGTTTAAGGTAGAGAGGAATCTTTTCAATTCAGTCAAGTAAACATTTATTAAGTGCCTACCATGCCAGGAATTGTGCTTTTCAAGTATAAGATGCAATATGAGCAAATACATGATAGCAAAAGAGAGCATGGATGAGAATGAGTGAAGAGTAATACAAATCCAAGTGCGACTAGAATATGAATTATATGAAGAAGAAGAATATGAGGTGACAGGACAATAGTGTGGAGTCAGATTTAGAGGGCCTTGAATGCCTGGGTCAGGAGTTTATTCTCTTTAGTAGAATTGAAGAAAAGAAGATTTAGAGAATATCTCTGAAACAGGCATGTTGAAAAAAAAAGATTTCATTTTCCTTGATGCTAGAAGTCAGAACTAGACCAATTAATGGAGCTTATAGGAATAAAGAGTTTTGCTTAGTATTAAGAAAAAAACCTAAGATTTTGAACTCTCCACATATGAATTCAGTAACATTAGAGGTCTTCAAGCAGAGACTGACCCCTTATCAAGAATATTAGGTAAAGGATTCATATATAAATTGATGTTAGACAAGATGACCTCTCTAGTCTCTTCTGATTCTGAGATTTTATGATTTCATGAAATTCAATACTCATATAGCATCAGTTAATCAAGATGTCCATCAATAAGCACTTATTAAACATCTACAATTTACTAGGCACTGAGCATAGCATGTAAAATAGTTAGAAATGAATTATACAGCCAAAGACTAAGGAATGACTGAAAAAATCATGGTACATGGTTGTAATGGAATTTCTCTCAATATAAAGAAGAAGCAAGCTGAACAATTCATTCATAAAAACATATGAAGGCTTTTTTGAATTGACGTAGAGAAAAGTTGACAGAAGCAAAAGAACAAGATATACAATGACCTCTACAGATGAAGATGGCACTGGAAATTAATCTCTCTCTATTCAAACGTGGAAGACAACATGATTTCAACTGAAGAAACTTAAAATAAACATAATTCTTTTCCACTAAAGAATGACAAAATACTAACATGGAAGTAGCTTGCACTGATGGTCCCCACATTAGATATTACTATACTAAGTATTTGTGCTTAATTGTGAGACTTTTTTTTGTATTAGAGGAAGAGAAGAGGGGAAAGGTTTATTGATTGAAAAGTAGCATATATTAAAAGTTTTTTTTTTAAAAAGAGTGACTCAGAAAAAAAAAATATTTCACAATAATCACTAGTCCCTATTGCATTTTGGTGCTGCAACTCTGCAGTTACTTTATTAGCGATTTTTTTTCCCTATCAGGAAGACAAGGGGTATAATTTCTCAGGTTTTCATAGTAACAATTCATATAGAAGAAGAGAATGTGTAGTCTGGCATAATTTACTAGAATTTGGCATTTTTCTTTCTAAAAGTTGCAGTTAATAATGTCTGTGTAAGGATATATTGTCAAACTCTGACATATGTCATAGTTGTCAAAGTAGGCATTAACACAAAATAATAAGTTATTTAATATAGGATTCAACTTTTTTTTTCCCCTAGTCACTGTCTATCAGAAAGTTCTGAAGTGGATTTCTTTAAAGTCTCCCTGTCTCCCGAGGAAAAGGGGGATAAGGCGGTGTGTCCCTGGACAGGATCTATGACTCATTATGTCAATCAAACCCCACTTCAGAGGGGAATAAAGAGATTTGTATCTCAAAGCTGTGCATAACGACTTCTCGGCTTTTCATTTCATATTTATGAGCGGTTTACTTTGAAGTGTTTATCAGGCAATACGCAGAAACATGAGAGAGCATTGCCTGAAACCATGTTCAAGTGTCTAATCTGTTAAATGCTTGCTGAGCAGGCTAGTTCATCAGTGCATGCAATGCATAAATAAATAAATAAATAAACTTCATGTTATTTGAGGTCTTGGAAATGAATCCTTATATTAACAATAAAAAAAGGGTAAATGATGCTGAACATTTTGGAATCATTGTAACATAGGAAACTTACAGAAGTTGGTTTTGTGATGCACAAAACAGACCTGTTTTTTTTTTTTAACTTGGAATAAACAATCTAGCAGAATTTTAGGAAAATAAAACACAAATATACATGTCTTATCTTTTCTTATTCTGAATTTTGATTAAGAAGCAACCACAGGATAGCAATGAAAAAAAAAAAAGATCCTGGAAAGAAGATTCTGAGGCAAGAATTCACTATCTCTTTGGAGAGGACCATTAAAGGAAGTTGAAATGGATAAACCAACAAAAACCTGTTTTTTTTTTCCCCCTTTATTTGTATTGAAGTATTTCTATATGCTTAGATAAATACCAGCAAGAAATGAGTCAAAATGAAGGGCTATAATTAGAAGAGAAGGAAGAAATAAAATTAGAATGATAAGATTGAATGACTAGGTGAAACTCATGCTTTTTTCTTCCTAGTAATAGATGTGTCTGCTTCCACCTTTGTGTCCATTCATGCATGTTTCTATGTCCTACTTTACTGTATCATATCCCTTAAGTCTATTTGCATTCTGTTTGTTTGTAGACAAAGGGATTTCTGAGATGATCCCTAATTCAGTAAAATCACCTACAAGTTGATACACCATTCATTTTAAAAGCTGGGCACAAATAAAATTCAAAAACCCCTGGACCTCCTCCCTTTGAAGAGAATTATATGTCAGCTATTCTTTGTTTCTGTCCATTCTCCATAGGTTTTTTTTTTTCCTCCTGCCAGGCTTATCTCTTGTTTTCTCACCAGAGGGAATATATTATCATAGAATGCAAAACTTGGAAGGGACCTTAGAGGTCATCAGATTCTACCTCTCCTCCTTTTACAGATGAGGAAACTGAGGCAAAGAGTGAGATAGCCCAAAGTCATCGTGTATTTTTAGTGCAAGGAATCATCTTGCGAAGTATAGATCTTCCTGTCTATGTGTGTATATTCATGCATAAGTATATAAACATACACATATATGTGTATATAGATAGAGACAGAGGGGGGAGAGAGGGGGGAAAAAGGGGGAGAGGGTGAGACAGACAAAGACAGAGGGGGGAAAGAAGAGGGGAGAAAGGGGAGGAAAGAGAAAGACAGAGAGAGAGACAGAGAGACAGAGACAGAGAGAGAGGGAAGGAGGGAGAGAGAGAGGGGGAAAGGAGGGAGAGGGAGAAAGAGAGGGAGAGTTTTTATTTTTTTTCTCCCTTACTTAGACAAGATTTAAAATACTTCATCAAGAATGTATCAACCTGTCCTTAGTATTTATAAGTTAAAAAGGGAAGAATTCAAAGCTTATCATTTTGTTGTTGTTTCTCTGAAATGTGAACAGTATGTGCAAACTAGCTCATATGAGTCCTGTCTGATGACAAAAGATTCTCCAGGATCATCTATACTGAAAAGCAGAAGACCTACAAACTAAGCAGTAAAGCAAACCAAAGCTTCACTGAGGAATTCTGCCCCTGATAATGCTGATAGATAGACTTTCTGAGAGAACCATTTTGATTTCTTTAGTTGTATTGAGATTGGGCATACGGCACACAAGAAAAAGCAATTCGAGGGCATCTCTAAGAGAGTGGAATTGAAGTAAGAAATAACTGTTGGAAATAATAATCCACTACAGAACCCTAACCATCCTGTAATGAGAGCCCTCAAATTAGGGAAGCTCCTAACCTGTGATGACATAGGAATACCAGGCTTTTGCTAGTGATGTAGCAATTTCCCTTTTACTCCATCTGAATACAATAAAGGAGAATACAGAATGAGCAGCCCCTTTGGAAAGCAGAGCTGTCTTAATAAGGGAAATATTATTCCTCAGCTGAGGGTACAGTAAGTGCTGGGTAGTGCAAATGTTTTTGCACCTGGAAAATGTCAACAAAGAGAGATCTCAATAAAGAACAATTATGTGTCATGTTGGATTTAATCATATGTTTTTGCAGAGAAGCACTATTTTTGCTCAGAAGGGTCAGCTGGCATCTTAAGAAAGCAACAACATCCCAGATATGACCTTCAAAGATAGGCAGATCATCAAATAATGATATGGACTGGTTATCAGTCAGACTGAGCTAGTGACTCCTCATGCATCTTTCTAGCTTTCTATTTTGTTGACTTTAAGAATGGGCGACTGTTGCTACCTTCGTTTTAATGATGTTGATTCATAAGACAGCTAGTTTGAAATTTTGGGATCAATTTGTTCGATATACATTAAACAATAGGAGCAAATGAAGTCACTCTGTTTTCTAGTGCTAATGCAACAGGGCATAGAGCTTGAAGTCTAGAAGAACAAGCTTTCAATCAATCAATAAAAAGTATTTTTTAAGTAATTATTATGTGTCAGGCATCTTGCCACAGGTACACAGTGGTTGTTTAACCCTGGACATGTCACTTAACTTCAGTTTCTTCATCTGTAAAATGGGGACAATAAAACAGGGTTATTGTAAGAATAAAATGAGATTGTGCAAGTTAAGTGCTTTGCAGAACTTTTAAAATTTCATATAATTGCTTTCTCATTGTGATTTTGGGGGAGAATGAAGAAGGAATCTACAGAAGTTATAAAATAGTCCAATATTATTTTTTTAATACTTTGTTAAAGGTTTTACATGATAGATTACTAAAATTACTATAAAATTTTAAATTGCATGTAATGTGTTGCATTATTTGCAATACACTGTTTTCACAGCTTGATATTCCCAGAAAAGAAGTCTCAGTAAGGGGAAGAGAGATAATGTCTCTAGACTGGGAGGTTTAGAAATAATAATGATTACTCCTATCGTTTCTATTATTTCCATCTTCATTATTTATTTAACTTCCCTGAAGATTAAACAATTCCATATATGTATATTTTTAGAAAGATCTCCATTCAAATACTCAAAACTTCTTTTCCCCTTTATCAACCATTTAAATGAACTATGTTCAAAAATACATCCAACATCTCTCTCCCTTATTAAGTAGCATAAAGTGAAGATAATGTTTCAAATAAGTCATTATTATAAATATCAGTTATTATACTGTGCTCTAATACAGTGATGTCCTCAGAAGCTCAGTAGGTCTATATAACCATTCTCCTTTTCAATAGATCTTTAGAGTGATGTGCTTTTAGTTCTTCTGTCTAGTTTCATAGTTCTTCTTTCTCATCAGTCATCATTTATTACTTATTAGGCTTAACTGCTATCTCATTGTATTATCATCTATATGCTGAAAACACAGAGTAGCACAGAGACTTCTTTTGTAATTCTTATTTTGCTGTTTGTGGCAGCCCTTTTTGAAGTGGCAAGGAACTAGAAATTGAATGGATGCCCATCAGTTGGAGAATAGCTGAATAAGTTATGATATATGAATGTACTGGGATATTATTGTTCTATAATAAACGATCAGCAGGATGATTTCAGAGAGGCCTAGAGAGACCTATATGAACTGATACTAAGTGAAATGAACAAAACCAGATCATTGTACATGACAGCAGCAATATTATAGGATGATCAATTCTGATGGACGTGACTCTCCAACAATGAGATGATTGATGCCAGTTCCAATGATCTTGTGATGAAGAGAGCCATCTACACCCAGAAAGAGAACTGTGGGAACTGAGTATGAATCACAATATAACATTCTCACTCTTTTTGTTGTTGTTCACTTGCATTTTGTTTTCTAACTCATTTTCTTTCTTTTTTACTCTAATTTTTCTTGTTCCACAAGATAATTGTATAAATATGCTTACATATATTGGATTTAACATATATTTTAACATGTATAACATATATTGGATTGCTTATCATCTAGAAAAGGGGGTGGGGAAAGGAGGGGAAAATTTGGAACAGAAAGCTATGCAAGGTTAATGTTGAAAAATTATCCCTGCATATGTTTTGAAAATAAAAAGCTTTAATAAAAAAAGTAATTCTTATTTTGCTTTTGTCTCAGAAATTACAGGTGAAATTGGAGTGAACTTGGAATAAAGGAGGATGGGATAATATATGATTAATCTGATCAATGAGTATGAAAATCTCTGATTATAAAACCATAGAATTTAGAGCTAATCTAAGTCTCTCATTTTAGACAGGAACCTGAAGTGGAACAAGGCTTACCCAAAGCCAGCTAGGTTGATAGTGGCAGAGGTGGGATGCCAACTAAAGGCACTCTGCCTCCAAACCGAGCATTTTCCCCACCACACAATATTGTCTAGTTTGATTGTGAGTTGATTTTAAAATAACAAAGACATTTAAAAACTCTTTGTCAATGTATATACATATATATATATATACACAACTACATGTATATATGTAGATACATGTGTATGTCTACATATGCATATGTACATGTATTTTTTATGGTCTACACCCAGATATAGATATAAACGATTATCTGAGTCCAACAATGTGTCTAAACTTTCTGTACAAAATGGAAAATCTCCACAATGCAAAGTCCACCTCCATGGAATTTTGGTCTCTTCTGTGAGGGGACGTTTCTTTCACAAGTCTCTTGTCAGCAGTATATCTAAATTGTTTAACATCTCTAGCTGTGGTGGAAGTTTTGAGTAGCTAGTGTGAATATTTTTAAGACATCAGTTGCTGCCTCTAGATATACTGAAATTTTTGTGAAGTTCTTGTCTTCCTTACAGATGGTTGTGTCCATCAGTGTTGAAGGTAATACACATTAGTCCTTTTGGTTGATGTCTCAAACCACACTGGAAATGATGTATTTGAGTCAGATGATTATGCCTCTGGCATTGCTGAAACTGATTAGTAACAGCATCACTCAGAACATGTACATAATAGCACTGATGGGGTGGTACTTCAGCTGTGATGGTATAAGTATTTTTTTTCCTTTTCTCCATTGAACAAGCTACTGTTTTCTATTCCTGTATTTTTTTTTCTGACATTGGTTTGGTGACTCAACAATTCCTGGTAAGTCAACAGCTGTCAGGTGCTAAATGCAATTAAGTCTCTATATGTGCCTGTAAACTATTATAAGCTACAGGTTGTTTTTGTGTGCATGTGCATGGGAATGTGTCTTGAGCACATGAAACAATGTGGAAAAGAGTGAAAGAAAACAGACTCTGATCTAAACTGTTTCTATTGTTTTCCTTTAGTGATTGTCCTAATTGGACAGCAAAATAGATTGAGAGATTGTCTTGTCCATCAAGCCCAGCAATTTTATGCATAAGAAAACCGAGGTCTTGAAAGGTCACATAATTATTAAATAGCAGTGCCGAGATTAGGTTTAGAACCTTTGCCTGTAAATGCACTTCTTTCCACAACTGTTCTGCTCTATATGACTAGATTTACAAAGGATCTTGAGGGATTATAAATTGTTTCTTGTCTTCTGGCATAAATGAGAGAAATTTACATGGTTTTTCAGCAAGTAGTTATTTCCCCGTGATAGTTTATGATTAAATTATATCATATTTGAATCAGTCCTATATAAGAAGGAATGTTTTTTTTCTGTTCAGTGTTGCTCTCTCAGACTTTCCTGGATAGGCAGAGGCTCTGGCCAGTTACTTGGGTAAAATATCTACTGAGTATAAGTTCATTTAATGGTACAGACTGAAATATTCATCTCACGAGGTGTCAGAATGTAAATGAGTTCATGAACTCTTGAGCTCTACAATAATCCTTCAATGACAGGAAAGTCAGTGTTTTTACAACATCAAGTGAATGTTGGAGACAGGCACCTTCATGACTGTTAAGAATGCAAATACTATACTGTCAGTGGTAAAGTATTGCAAATGAACATCAGTAGCTTCTGCATAGATACATCAAGTGTATTGTCCAAAGTTGAGCAGACTAGATGTTCCATTATTTAACTGAATAGGCAATAAGTATATCTAAACATGTGCAGCTTGAGTTGAAACAGCATTTCATTGTAACCTGAATTTGCATGGTAGCAGAATAAACTTGAATATCCAATCATGACTCTCACTCTATGGTTGATGTCCATATTTTCCTTTGCCCATGCAAATAGAAATAAATCACAAAATCATTGGCATTAAGAAGATTAAGAATGTAGATTCCTTGAAAGAACTTTCAGGATGGACAATTTTGAAATGATTCTTCCAATAATTCTGTAAAGAAAGATTTATTTTTTTAAATTTTCTAGATATTGAGATTCAGACCAGAAAGTTGTATCAGTGTAATGACAAGTAGGCTACTTCAAAACAAAACAAAATAAACAAACAAAAAAAAAAAAGAATATAGAGGCATTATTCCCACTAAAATCTGCTCTAGTGTCTATGACTTATAGTATTGTATTCAAACTTTGTGGTTATATTTTGGGAAGGACATTGATAAACAGAAGGTTAACCACGATAATGAAAGACTTGAAGCTCATGCCAAATAAGAATAGTGATTGTTCAAATTGAACAAGAGAAGACTTTGAGCTGTTTCTGGGTTTTTGAAACAGGCTATTTTTATAGAAAAGTGGTTGGACTTGTTTTCCTTGGTCCCAGAGGGAAAAACTAAGAGAATAAATAGAAGTTAAAAATAAGCAAATTTAGACCTATGATAAGAGTTAAAAGATCATAGATGTAGAGTAGAAAGAGACCTTAGAAGTGATCCAGTTCAATCTCTTCTTTTTAAACTTGAGAGGAAACTGAAGTATGGAGAGATATAATCCTTTGAATAAGGTCATGGAGGTAACATGTGGCAGAGGTGTGAAACAGAGCACCATTTCCATTGTATTAAAAACATACACACAAAAACCATTTTTTTAAATAATAGAGTTACAAAAAAATCCAGTTGACTGTCTAATGGTGTGTTAACTTCCTCATCACTAGAGAACTTTATACAACTACCGAATGATTGATCTCTCATCAAATATGTTGTAAAGGACATTCTTGTTTAGATATGAATTGAACTAGATGAACTTTGGGATCCCTTCCAAATCTGGTTTTTTTTTCTGATTTTGTGAAATAAGATATTTTTTTTGTTTGTTTTTCTTATTTTAAATTGTCCTTTGCTTCAGTGAATTTTCATTCTACATATTCTTCCACTTCTCTGGAGAGAATCACCATTGGAGATTCACATTTTTTTTAATTATTATTTTCTGCCTTCTAAAGTTTTCTAAGTATTCTTTTTTTTTCCATCTTGAACCATTCTAGAACATCTTAGTATAGTTCCACTCTTGAGAAACAATGGGGTTTTATGTTTCATCAAACACTGTAGCATCAAGAAAGATTTACTTAGAGATATTTGACTTATTTTGGATTTTTAAAAATTTGTCTTCCTTTCTAAATTTAGTGCCATCTATGTTGATGTATCTTTTACTCAAGGCTTTTAATAACATTTGAAATCTTTCCCCTTTCCCCACATATTTATCTCTCATTGACTTTCTGACTTCTCCCTCTTTGAAAGAGGCTATTAATCAGGGACTGGATTTAGCATTGCACCAGCTTCTTCGCCTACATTAAGGAACTTGCTCAATTCTTTAGTTGTCTGACTAATTTGAATCAAAATCTACCATTTTTTGTCAGGCTTAGGGAAGGCAGGGTTTTTGTTTTAAGAAAAGCTTCTGACACTGCTGGAGTACCCTAATCTGAGGGTTACTCCAGGTAAAAGGGAGCACAATTGTCCCTATGCTTAATCTTCTTGTAACAGGCCAGAACAGTTATCTATTGTTTGCTATAACAGGACGATATGAACAGGGAAAGAGTGGGATACCCTGGCAGGGACTCTGCAGCAGAAGATGAATCTCTGAATGGATACCAAAATACAAGTTCCAGGGATTGGTTTATGTCCCCTGCAAGAATATAGAGACTTATTGGGAAGGAATCCTGATTAAGGAACTTGTGGATTAGTAATGTCCAGTGTTAATTCATACTACCTTGCTGGTCTTCCTGCTTTCTTGTCCTGTGGGATGAACTGTAATTGTTCTACCTCACCTAATTTTTCTTTTGAAATATTTTGAAAATCAGTGGATACTAGAGAAAATGTCTAGGCCTCTATCTTTTTGATGATGTGATCCAGAATTTGGATCAATATTAAATGACTCATTAAATGTCCACATACAGAATTATCAAGTATCAGAATTAGAGTCAATAAGTATTTACTAAGAGTTTTCTGTATGTCAGGCACTATGCTAAGAACTGGGGCTACAAAGAAAGACATAAAAAAGTCCCTTCCCTCAAAGAATTCACAATCTAATACTCAAGCCAATAAAGGAAAAGCTGAGAAGCAGAGGTGAAGAGATGGAGTGCAGAGTAACTCATAGACATGATGAAATCATGAAGCTAGAATGGGAAATAATCTTAAAGAGAAGTAGGTTTCTCAATTGATTTCATTTTGCAGAATGGTGAATTTCTGGAAATTATGAAGTCCAGGAAAAGTAGCTGAGTAGGAAATGAGGACAAGAAATCCCTGGATGCCATCCTTAAATAGTAGAGGATCTCAGAGGAGCTCTCTAACAAGAGAGGTACCCTTCAGAGTACAATACTCAGTTACAAGATTGTTGTCAACTCATTGTCATGGCTCACTATTTTTTTTTTTTTGAAGAAACTAATTACAGAGTGATAGGATTCTTGTAGTCAAAAATACAAGCATAGTTAATTTCTTCACCTAAGGTAACTGGACTACATTTTTAATATTGCAGTTGATTCTTAATCATGTTGGCATTTTCACCACTAGTGCAGAAAATAAGTTCAAGCTCAAGAGGGTACTGAATGTGTTGTTTTTATTTAGGAAATGACAGTTATTCAAACCATTTGTGGGAGTTGTTTCCTTGTTGGAGGTTTTCCAGAAAAAGAGAAAAAAAAATATCTAGGGATATAGATAGAAAGATAGACAGATAGATAATTTTTCCTGAATGAATAACACAAGTAGAGAATACCATGCTCACTTTCCTGTATTGAAACTGTAAAGGTGGCAGAGAAATTTGTGGAGTTTGAGAATCCTTTCATTTCATTCATATCCATCTGCATCTACACTTGAACCAGAACTTCACTGATTACATCCAAGTAATTTTTTTTTTTGTCAACTGAGGTCACATTTGCCTGATACCATGCAACCAGATAAAAAGAAAATCATTCAAATAAAAATCCAAACTGTCCTAATACCCCAATGCTTAGTTCTCTATGAATAAATATTCAGATTTTTAAAAACTAAAGTGTTCAGTTTTCATCTCTATTTGTGACAATGTTGTGTGGAATTTGGGCAGGATTTTGGCATCAGAAAATCTGACTTGAAGCGGCATATCTTTTTACCTGTTTAATCAGGGGTAATTCTCAATATAAACAATTGCTATAACAATGTAAATGAAAAGAACAATGGTAAAGAAAAGGTTTATTGGTTCTTAGTGGATACCTAACAAATAAGATGTAATACATCTGCGTTAGTGTAATTTCCATTGATAAAACAATATTTGTTTCTGATTTGAACTATTTGGCACTACCAAGGACTTTGTGATGAGATCTCAAGAAGCCAATAATACCATGGAAAGAATGTTAGTTCTGGAATCTAACAATTTGATTTCAGGCCCTGCTTTTCAACTGTCTCTGTGAACATGGCTAAATCTCTAAATTATCCTGTACCTCAGTTTCTTTACCTGTAATGGTGAGGGGTTTTAGACTAAGTCATCTCTATGATCTTAAAAAACTTTCTTTTCTCAGTCTCCAGTAGCTGTAGCTCTTGAGGAATAGGGCACTATAATATATAAAAAGGTATTTTCTGTGTCACTTCTTCATAGAGGGTGCTCCCTTGGATGATTAGATTGGGGCTCAAAGAAACTATGTGAGAATCTTTTTGCTTTGAAGAGCTGGAAGAAATGAGGAATATTAGAAATTCAGAGAAATGTGGGAGGCTTTGTATGAACTAATATAGAATGAAATAAATAAAACCAAAAGGACCTTACATACAATGACTAAAATCATGTAAATTGAGAGATCACAAAAAGCATGTTGAATCCAGCCAACTGGAAAAATCAGTTAACATAATAGAGAAGAGATAAAGAAATATGTCTTTATATTCATGCCAGAGTCATCAGGAATTAGAATGTATATGATGTTAGATTCTCTATATCTGATGTTTTTGACTAAATGATTTTTCTTGTCATAAGAAAGGGTCTGATCTTGAGTGGAAAAGTGAACCAACTGTGATGTAAAGACAAAATTCATCAATAAACTATATTAAAATGTAATATCCCTACTGTATTCTATTATGGGTTGACTACATTTGAAGTATCATGACCAGTTTTGAGTAGTAGATTTTGTAGATCATTAACAAGTTTGAAGTTATACAAAGGTGACTAACCAAGATAGTGAGGCATACGGAAATGATGTTTTATAAATAATGATCAAAGTAACTAAGGATGTTTGACTTGTGGAGAGGGAAGATTAAGGAGGAACATGATGGCTATTTTTATTTACTCTCAGGGCTATTGTGTGAAAAAGTAAGTTGGTTTATTTTTCATAGTTCTATTAAGGAAAACTGAAAACGTTAAATGGAGGGTATTGGAAGGAAAGAAATTTGAAGTCATTATCTGGACAAATTTTCCAATCATTATTATTATTATTTTTTAAAATTTTCCAATTATTGAAATTGCTCATTAATTAAATAATCTGCCTTGTAAAATAGTGAACTCTTTGTGGCTGGAATATTCAAGAGAAATTCATAGATAATGTGTCAGCACTGTTATTTGACTGGAAAGTTAGATTAAGTGATTTGTAGATTCCCTTCTATTGTGAAGCTTCTGCCTTTGAAAGATATACTGACATTCATTTTATCTAACAGTTTTTAAGCTCCTCTTAAAAATACTTTGTTTAAACATTTAAGTCACAGCTCTGTACATAGGAGGTCCTCAATAAATGTTCATTGAATTGAATTGAACTAATAAAAATAGTGTTGCTATGGAATTCTAGTTCCTTCTGATAAGTTATCCCCTTGATCCTGAAGAATAGGGTTCTCTGATATACTGTATTTTATGTTCATTACCTACCTAGATGAAGACAACAGGTATGCTTATACAACAGGTATGAGCCTCTTTATCCAAAAATCTGCCCTAAAATGTTTTGCTTTGAGCTGATTAAAAGCAGAAAGACCAACATAACATTTGATGACAAAGAAGTTGGGCCAGGAACAGTAGGGGAGGAGACAGATAGGAGGTGTTTGGGAAGGACTTTTGTTTCCAGAAGTTCAATCTCCTCTGGTCTCTGCCCTACCCTTTAGTCTCAGAGGTAATCCCCACTTGGAATTCCCAATTGAATTCCTTAAGGAATGCCCTAGAGTACTAGTTATCTTTAAGAACCTTGAAGAGGTCAAAAGATCTATTTTTGTTTCTGAGTAGGCCAGTGGCTCTTATTAAATTAGTACACAGAACTATTTCTATATAATGAGCTAGCATACTGTACATAGTGATGGAAATGAGGAAATTTTTGCAGAGAGCATGTTAATTTTAGTCATGCAAAATTTTATTTATTGCAATTAAAAAAACCCTACATTTAAAAGTATCAGTGGCTTAATGGATTGCTAGTTGGCCTTGAAGTCAGGAAGCCTCTAGGTTTAAGTCATTCCTTTCACATATATTAGAAGTGTGACTCTGGGCAAGTCATTTAACCTTTCAGTTACTTCACCCCCATTCACCAGAGCACATTCTGAAATTGCAAGTTGGAGAGCAAGTGTTGAAATGCCTTCATAAAACACTTTGACTTCTGCCTTCATAAAAGGAATTTCTCCTATATAAATGAAATCAAATGCCTTATTCCCTACCCTATATGTTTGTGTGTATAGAATGTGTATGTAAGTATATATGAAATGTGTAAATGTTATGTTTAATATTTATACACATACACACACATATATATATGTATATAAATATATCCATATCTCTCTATCTGTAAACATATATCCTTAAAGCTGCAGCTTAAAAAATTCTTGGCAAAAGAAAATATTTTGCACTTTTGTTTCATAGTGCAATTTTTTAAAAATTATGATATAGAAACATGTCAGTAGTAATAGAATATGTGCCCTTGAGTTAAGTATAAATTAAGGAGCAACATAAAGTATCAGTCCTATCGTATAGGATGTCAAAGGATCAGAATGGAAGGACTGCTTCTTCAGGCATAGCTGAACTCAGGAGCTTCAATTTTAAAATCTATTGAGTCTGAAATGTATATTTTAATGTACAATTATTAGCAATTCCTAAATCCCTAGGATTTAGCTGAAATTTAATAAATTGGGCTGAGAGAAGGAAACTATGATAGTGTGATAAGAAGTATATAGGGAATAAAGAACATGATTTAGTGATATAAAGATTAGTTATCAGTTCCCCTCTTTCTGCACAGGTAGTAGGCAAATGCCCCTGCTGATATATATTTTTGCTTGGCTTATCTTTCCAATGGATATGTTTCACTCTGCAGAAAATAATTATGTATAGAATTGGGTTTGATTCATTGAAGTACACTCTTTGGGACTATTTACACAGACAAATAAGTCTCAGTAAATCAGTGTCCATTAACAAACAAACAAACAAAAAGAAACCCAGCTTAAAACATGTTTATTACAAATTAATGGCAGACTAAGCTGATCTAGAAATCTGGGCACTAAAAATATATCTTTCCAAAAAAAAGTTCCATGTTCATGTACCACCTCAGTGTTAGATTGGGTATAACTTCATCTTGAGGTCAAAAATGATTTGTGACTGTTAAGAATGGATGAAATTAACTAAACTTGTAAAAAGGGTCAGACTAGAGAAGACCGTGTTGCTTCATGGTTATTCAATTACTTACAAAGTTTCCTATGCTTAGAACACAAAATGAGTTAATTGCATGAGATATATATATATATATATATATATCTCATGCAATTAACTCAAATATATATATATATATATATATATTTATCAATAAGTAGTTTAAGGAGAAAGAGGCTGTACAGTAGGAAGAAATGGTCATTTTCTATAATTTTTTGTGATTTAAAAGTTACTTTGGGACTGAATGGTAAGCTTCCTAAATCAAGGAGGCTTCACTCTGCAAAAATTTTGACTATTTCTAGTGGTGAAGCTCATTCCTATGGGTTCTGATTCATGTGTTATATCAAAATAGAAGTTGACACATGTTATCATTAGAGATGGCACTACCTCTGTACTGCCAGGACACTGAACAACCTCATGTTTGGCAGGGCTTTTGGAGAGATCAAAACACTAAAACCTTCTCTGGACATTTTGTCATGAGAGTGATTATAAGCCCTTAACATTTATTTGAGTTTTGGCCAAAATACTCACTCCTAGTCAAATTATGTGTATATGATGGTTCTCACAATATAAAATGGAAGTTCCTTGGGGTAGTGTGCTGTTTCATTTTTGTTTCTGTATTTCCCAAGACTCAACAGGGTTCCTGGCACATAATAAATGCATAATCAATACATTTTAAGCCCTAAATGACCACCTGCCTTAAAAAAAAAAATCTACCTCATGTCTATATTATAATAGTTTTTACCTGGACAAAGGAATCTATCTGCTCATTTCTAAGACTATTTTATTTGTTTGTTTGTTTTAATTCCCTGAATTTTAATATGTCATTTCTTTTGCTGTCATCCTAGGAACTAACTTCACCCTTGCAGAACTAGGAATCTGTGAACCCTCCCCTCATCGAAGTGGTTACTGCTCCGACATAGGAATTCTTCACCAAGGCTACTCCTTGAGCACAGGGTCTGACGCTGACTCAGATACAGAGGGAGGAATGTCTCCAGAGCATGCTATAAGATTGTGGGGGAGAGGGATCAAATCCAGGCGCAGTTCCGGTCTGTCAAGTCGTGAAAACTCAGCCCTTACCCTGACTGACTCTGATAATGAAAATAAGTCAGATGATGAAAACGGTAGGCCTGCTTCTTAAATGCATTTTAATGTTCTAAACACTGTACTATACGGAGTTACTTATTTTCTCATTGTTATTTATTTTGTACTTCAATAGAAATTCATTCATTTTCCTTTAAACTGATTTTGCCTACTTTAAGAGGGTGGGGAAAGACTAAACTATACCAGAAAGAAGAAGGGTATTTTGAAGTCACATTTTGATGATAACAGAGTATTCTGGTATAGTCGGTTGGTCTTATTAGCAAGTAAATTACATTGCAAAAAAGGCAACTTGATAAACTATGACCTATACCTGAAAATGTCCTCTCTCTATGAGTTTCTAGGTCTTTGTATTGATTTCCCCCCTAAATGGCAACCTGGGTTATTTTCCTCATGAAGATCTCTTAAGAATACCACCTTATCTTATACTTTCATTTCCAGACAGCAATGCCTCATATCCGTACTGAAGATCAAACTTGTAGCAGATGCTCTAGAGTTTAATAATGACAAATAGGAAGAAACTTGCCTTCAAAAAAGTATTCCCTTACATGTTTACTTTTCGCCTTGGTGCCTATTTAGGTTAATAATATGCCACATGTTTTCTATCACAATCACTATCACTTATCCATCAGCTTTGTAGGTGGGTTTTAATGAAACTTTGGAAGCTTTGTTGAAAATTAAATGCTTCTGATCATTAAGCAGTAAGTATGGGCAAAGCCTGAACAAGCCATTAAAGAGATAAGGTCCTTATTTGTGTATTTGTTTGAGATGCTTAACTGTTTTTGGTTTTCAAGGAAAAAAAATAAGAGATAGATTGCATTAGGCCAAGCTGATTTTTGAAGAAAACATCAAATGCTATATTATTTGTTATGAGTGAATTGTATATTTGGAATGAAAATTGCCGTTAAAAAGGTTTACAAATAGATCAGTTAAGAATGTTTATACAAAACACTTTAAGACTTCTGCTAGAACAGCCATAAGTATTTTCATATATTAAAAAAAGAAATTTGTAGTGTGACAGCTTGTCGTGAATGGCAATGCAGAGCTAAACATCATTCAGAATCCAAAGTGTGCTGAAAATACAGCATTTTGGGGGTAAGTTACATGCATTTAAAGAAAAGTCACCACATCTCATTTAAATTTATGTTTAATTCTGCAATAATTTATTCTAGGGAAGGGGGAAAGAGATATATCTTACTCATGTCACAGTACAACGCCTGTAGCTAATCAAGGTTTCCTCTCAAGTAAAATACCACACTTGACTTCCTAGGACATAATTTTGGAATTTTAAAAAATTGTAATACTTGTCCCATTTAGCACTTTAAGGTACTTATTCAATAGGAAATTACTTTTAGAAGTTTTTGTATATAATAAAAAATTAAATCCATTTACTGATGTTCTTTTTCAACTTTAGTATGTGTCAGATATAGTCAAAAAACTTGATTTGATTTGCCAAATAAAGAAAATCACTTGCAGGCAAAGAAACTTCAGATTTTTTTCTAACAAAATAAAATCTCCAGATAAATATGTTGCTTGTATTCTTAGCGATTTTTTTAGAACCTATACACATGTTACTTTTATTAAGCATAAATATTCCATTTTATTCATAATTATTTTAAATCAACTGCATTGTTACACACAGAGCTAATAATGGGATTTGTCCAGTGAAGCAAGTATACAGGAAGAAAATGCTTACTTTGGATTTACTAGGAACTGTTATGGATGAAAAGAATTTGTTAATGAATTATGTCAAATGAATGAGTAGACTGAGGGTGTTTTCTTGTTCCCTTTTCTTGACATTGATCAAGAATTTACATTTTAAAAGTTTTTTTGTTTGTTTGTTTGTTTGTTTTTACCTCTAGAGATCCTATGCTAATCTTTCACATGCTTATGGGAAAGCATTCCCTATATCTGGACTCTTAATTTTTCTTGGGATACCAGTTGCTATACCACTGACATTGCATAAGGATAGATATACTGGGAATAAGAAAATGGTCCGAAGGGAAAGGTTTGTGTGTGTGTGTGTGTGTGTATGTGTGTGGGAGGGAGTTCCAAAGTAGAAAGAATATACTAAATTCAGAACTCAAGATCAATTAGAGGTAGGATTATCAATATTAGAAATGTGTGTGTTGAGGATATTCATTTTCCCAGAAATGAAAACAAGGGATTTTACATGTGAAGTTATAAAATATTTACTAAGATAAGAAATTACTATCCTGCAAGCTGAGGTGTTAACTTCAGTAAACTCATTGCTCTTTCTCTTTGACAAATTCTGTTTAGCTCAAAAAGAAATCAATGCTTTTTCACATCACTGACTTTATGAAGTTTGGGAATGTATTATCATATAGATTGACAGTTGCCCCACTGGCTCTACACAGCAGCATGGACACTTACAAAGCCATCATTAATTTCTCACACTTGTACCCAGCAATGGCTTCCTACATAATAAACCCCATATCCTTCAGAATCAAATCAATAACTTTTTAGATATGCACCTCTTGAAAAGGAAGTCAGGAAATGCTATTTCAAGAGAGATTCTCTTCAATAGTTTGGGGGGTTTGAGGAGATGTTATAAAATAAGACTTTTCTTGATCTGGGATTTTGTACATAAGCTTACTTGTTGAATCTTGGGGTGCATGAAATTTCAGAGAATCATTCATTGATTTTATTTAGAGTTTCTCATCTTTCCTTTCTTTACTAGCTGGTTATATTACAAAGCTTCCTTAGAAAAGGTAACTCATTTCAGAAACTAACACTCCAATGCATCTGAGTTTAAGATTCATCAATCCTTTAAAAAAGATTAAACAAATTCTACTACCTGCCAAGGCTAGCCTTTCTAGTTGGATTTGTGTAGATGCATTGTAACTGAAAACACCACCAAACCACTCAGCCATCCTTTTTTATACTGGATACATAGATATATTAACCTCTCTTTGCAGACTCACCAACATTTGGGATTTAAATGGCCAAAGCTGCCAACCAAATCAGGCCCTGTGCTAGTATATTATACAATTCAAATTTTCTTTCCCAGTTTTTCTCTTCTTAAAACATTCTCATGGAATATTAAGTTGTTTTAGGTTGTATAATTTAATGATAGTTTAGTTAGAAAAGAAAATGAGACCTGAAAGTAATTGGACACACTTTACTATGGTGAAAGTGGACTTCATGTGTAAGTTGAATTTTCCAGGGACTGCCAAAGTACAATGTCACCTTTCCCCCTGCTAACTGTCCCATTTAAAATATGTCCTCCTCAGTGCCCTCCATATCACCTGAGAAAATGGGACACCCAATAATACACTATAGTAACTAATTGCGTCCTTAAAAATGTGAGATAGCACATACTGCTAGGTGTACTTTGAATCCCTGAGGCAATTTCTTCACCTTAGGGACTGATATGTGTCCTTCAGTTTTATAGCATAGTTTTAGTTACAATTACTGGTATGGAAGTCCAGAGAGAGTAAAGTACTATGGCTATGGGATACTTGCAATGACTCCTAAGACTTGGGTGAAATCATTGTATTTTTCTTCTCTTTCTTTACACATGGTAACTGTGGAAAATATTTATTTTCATCCATTGCCAGTGAGTTGGGAAATTGTAAACTCTCATTTTGTACCTTAAAGTAGAAAATGTAAATGTTGGGTTAATTCCACTGTATTTCACAAAATCATCTAAAAAGTGAGCTGGTATTTTGCACAAAATGGATTATTTGTATAATACCTTTGGCAGTCTGTCTCTCTGGTGAGTCACTAGATTGTGAGTCAATTTGGCATATCTTCTCCTGTGTCTCTTCCTTCAGTATGGCATTGGGAATATCTCATCAGTACTTGATAAATGTTGTCCATCTAGATGAGCAAACCCTGGAGGTAGGTTATTGTTTTCCCTTGGGTCCCACTTTAGCTGTACCCAGCTGAACTTAGCTGCTCTAGCCAGATTCTACTCATTTATATTTTTTAGGCATATATTCCTCAAATATCCTCAAAAACCTCCTAACCAAGGTTATAATCTAGGAAGAGAATGTCTTCTAGGTTAACTACAAAAGAAACTTGTTTAACTTTATTAACATAATAAATTATATTAAATGCAGTTGGTATTTTATATTGCCATATCTGTGTATAATTACTAAGCCTGCTAGTTACAAGATCAAAAGTCAGTGAGTGTTTTCTAGACATGATCAGGAATTCATAATTTGTCATTAAAAGGCATGTCAAATAGTCCAAAAATGAATGTCAGAAAGTCCAAAGTAAAGAATGAGTGAAGCTTTAAAAAAAGAAAGAAGTGATCAAATGCCTGTTTATTCTTTAGAATGTCTTAAACTAGCATTGAAAAAAGAAAAGTATTTTTAGACTGTCATTTTATCTTTTTTTTTAAGTTTAATTATTCTAAATCCTTTTTAATGTTGGGGTGGCTATTTTTATATTATTCATTTCAAAAAGTATACATTGTGAGGTTTATTTGTTTTTTTTATTTTAAATTTGATGAAACAAAAAATATTAGTAGTATATAGTGAATTACAGAAAGCCAAATATTAGACAAAATGAAGATGCTTTGGGATCTACAATTCAGTGATCTGAAGATATGAAGTAAAAGAATAAAAATTAGGCTCTCTTATAGGCAGGGTTTGAGAAAAGTTGTTGAGGGAAATTCAGAGAATGATTATCATAGTGTTTAAAAATGTAGCTTATGATAATATAAGCTCAAACAATCAAACTTGCCCACAAAAAAGTTTTATTGTTGATTTTCAGCCAAAATAAAAAATAGTTGCATTTTTTTGTAAGGCTTATATTTGAG
Organism: Myrmecobius fasciatus; assembly: GCA_023553655.1. Classification (NCBI taxonomy): domain Eukaryota; kingdom Metazoa; phylum Chordata; class Mammalia; order Dasyuromorphia; family Myrmecobiidae; genus Myrmecobius; species Myrmecobius fasciatus. The sequence continues at coordinate 538,662 of JAJPUD010000160.1, read as the reverse complement.
AAAGTGTGGATATGTGTGAAAAAATACATCTTATTTTTATTGCATATATTCTCATTTATAAATTAAAATGTAAGAGTTTGGAGGGGGTTCCTCCTCTATTGTGGGTTTTTTTTTTTTTTAATCATGTTTATAATTGCTCCCTGAGGCTTGGAAACAAGGGGTATATTCTGTATCTACAATAAGTAAAATAAAGGCCTAAGCCTTACTGTTGGCAAGGGTAGGATGATTCTGTTACATATGTAATCTCCAGGCCTTCGGGGAGACTTTGAGTTTGGTGGATAATCATTTGGTTTTAAGCTGCTGAATTTCTGATATCAGGGCTTTGCTTCAGTAGAGTAGCAAAGGGAAACAGGGTTAAAAGCTTTGTCAGAGCATAATCATGAACCCCAAAAGCCAGAAGAGTTTAATTTTTTTGCCCATTATTCAGTCGTTTTTTTTCAATTTGGTATTTTTTTTTGGTTAGGAACCAAATTTAATTTATGTAATAGGTCAGATAGGCAAGCTATAAATCCAGTATAAAAGTAATAAAGAATAGGAGTAAAAGATAATGAAGTTGATAGTATAAATTTTCAGCATACAAATCTGCACAAGAAATAATATTCAACTAGAAAAGGTCTTGAAGAAGTATGAGAAGTAGTAAGACTTTTCATTTGCCTGTTTTGAAACTGGGCCACAGTTAAGTGGAAGGAAGACATAAACTTAATAGATTTGTGGACATGGTAAATATCAGCCTGTTTATTCATGTGAGAAAAAAGAAGCTTCTTCTGATTTAATTTTAAGTAGTTGTTGTCAGAACAAAGACAAGATTCTTCCACTGAATTCCCCCCTCCCCCCAATTCTCTTAATTCAATAATGGGGAGTGAGTGTTGCTTGAGACTTCATATGAGAAGATAGGAAAGCATATGTGGAGAACTCATTTCCATGAATAACTTGGGGAAAGCGTGAATGAAAAAGAGTAGATGAAAGAAGCCAGTCAGGAAAGAATAATTAAGTCAAAATAAAACACATGACAATGATTCCCACTTTTAGGTTAGATTTGATATATGTCATAGAGAAACATTATAGCATAATGGATTATTGTTCAGTCATTTCAGTCATGTCTGATTTTTCACAACTCCATTTGGATTTTCTTGGCAAAAGTACAGGAATGGTACTTCCTTCTTCATTTTCCAGATGAGGAAACTGAGGCAAATAGGGTTAAGTGACTTACCCAGAGTCACACAGCAAAGTATGTGTCTGAGAGAGGATTTGAAGTCAGAAAGATGAATCTTCCTAATTCTAATTCCTGTGTTCTATCCACTGTACTACTTGGCTACTTAGGGATAATTGATAGAGTAATATAAATTTGAATTCAGGAGACCCGGATTCATAGTAGGTCTCTGGCACTTACTATGTGGCCTTTGGCAAGGTGCATACATTCTTTGATTCACAAGCACCTCTCTAAAATGTTATATGTAGATATGTTTGTGAAGTATCATATTGTTTGCTTTTTTTTGAAGGCCAGTCCACTCCTAAAAATTATGTCATTTATTTAAATAGCAAAAAGAATGAAAATGAATTTTGCTTTGAAGATGCTTTTTGCTTTAGAGTTTCGGGTTTGCTTTTTGTAATTCACAACATCCCAAGTGATAACTTGAGACATTCTGAAGTTTTCCAAAACCAAATTCAGAAATTCCTGATCAAAAACATTTGCATTAAGCATGTCCGATAAGCCAGATGGACTTTTAGGAAGAATTAGGAAATAGACCTAGGAAAAATATCCTCACCAGGTTTAGCTACATCAGCTGATCAAGGAAACCCTAGGGCCTTTAGGAAGGAAGCCATTTAAAGTGGAGGGAAATGACTGAGTAGTAATTATGTTCAGTTTTGATCAGATAAGTGGTTTATGGAGTTTATTGCAGATAAATGGAAGGTAATAAAACTAAGGGTAGATCAGGGAAATTCAATGATTTATGAAAGCTCCAAATACCACATGAGAGTGATACAGAGTACACAGTACTAAGGAGGGGAATGAATGAAAGTCAGGAACTCTGATGAATAGAGACAACTCCTCTGCAAAGTGGTGAGTAAAATATTTTTGGTAACTGTAATGAACTAGCTGCCCTTAGAAAGACTGTCTCCATATTTGGTTTTGTGTTCTTGGTTTTTGTTTTGTTTTAACTACAAAGAGAATATTTGCCTTAGAACATAAATAATTTAAATACAACAATATTTCTTGTTCAAAGGAGCTGAAGGAATTGAAGCTCTACTCTTGGGAAAAGAGAAGGTTAAGAGGCAACTTCATGGAGCTTTAGCTATTTGAAAGGAATAAAGATGTTATGGGAAGAGCTTTGTTACTGGACTCTTTCAGTCTATAACAAATATAAGGGCAAAGAGGGGCATGAACTTTTAATGAATGAGAGCTAGGATCCAGAGGAAGTTTGAACTGATAACTCATATCTTTAAAAGAAATAGAAAAAATATAAATGGAAATTTATTTGAAAAGTTTGGTTGAAGCATGCATACAAATATAAGGGGCTAATTTTGGTTTTCTTTTTTTCGATGAAACAGCAAAGTCATCTCAGATGAGATTTTTTCATTTAGTAGTACTATGTGAACTTCCATATATATATATATTTTTCTTTTCTCTTTTTAAACTTTGAAGAATTGAAAGCATTCCCCTAAAGGTTCATTGCTCAGCCATGTGACAGGTACCATGGGAGACTTGAAGAAGTGTTGGACAAGGTCTCTATTTACAATCTATTGGTACAAGCCAATAAATGACAAGTGTCAGAATAAGTGGTATTCTAGGTAATAAATACCATAAGAGTTCAGAGGAAGCAGAGATCGATATAGACCTGAGTGGTAGTAATGACTGACTTTAAGGTTTGTAAAGCACTTTGCATACGTTATCTCATTTAACTGATGCTTACCATGACACTGGGAAATAAGGACTCCTGGTATTATTATCCAGATTTTATAATAAAGGAAACTGAAGTGAAAAATGTTAAGTAGTTTTATTCAAGATCATAAAAGTATTATGTTTCAAAGACAGAATTTGAACCTAAGTTTTCAAGACTCCAGGTCAAGCACATTTTTTATCTGGCCATTTTGCATTTGGTTGACACAGATATGAACAAAAATAAGGATTGGTTTAGACCTTGAAATGTGACTATAATTTGGTCAGATGGGAAGGAATAAGGTTTTATACAACAAAGAAAAAAATCCTTTGAAATAAGTTGAGTATGAACTTGTTGAGATCAGGAGATGATGAATTAACCATGTCTAAGAAGTAGATTTCAACTTGAGCTAAGTCCTTTAAACCCTCCAAGCTTTAGTTTCCTTATGTATATAAATTGATAAGGTTTATTAGATCAGCAATTCTTAAATTGGGATTCATGAATTTTAAGCAATCTACTTTTTTGATAATTGTTTTTCAGTATAATTGATTTCCTTAGAAATCCTGTGGATTTTGTTTTATGCTTTTAAAAACATTATTATCAGAATGGGCTTCACCATGATACAAAAAAATTAAGAATCCTTCGTCAAAAAATTATCACCAAGTGCCTTTCCAATTTTAAATCCTATGATACCCTTGAAACTTGTTTAGCTTAGATAAGGGGGAGCCTTGAATGAATCTAAGCTATTAAGTCTGATATTAGGCTTGATCCTATAAGCATTTTTAAACTATTAAAAGGTTTTGATTATATTAGGAATGAACTTAAAATAATATTTTTGGAGAGATTAATTTTGTTACAAAGTTCAGGACAGATTGAAATGAGATATCACTTATATAACAAAAGATCTGAACTGTGATGGTGGCAATGGTAATACAAAGGAAAAAATATATAAATATTGGTTATATTATTTTTATATGTATGTATATATATATTTTGTTATATTATTTTTATGTATGTGTGTATACATATATATATATATATATGTATACACACATACATATATAAAATCTGTCTTCTTAGGCAGATTTCAGAGTCAGAATCAGGCCAAATTGGCCCTATCGCTGTTGGATTTTCCCCATGGCATATCATGGCCCATCTTTGTAACTTTTCATTAGCTGTCCCAAAGCCCAGAAAACACTTTCTCGTTACTTCCAACTCCCTTTCCAGTTGTATTGCAAGCATTACCTTTTAAATGAGTCCTTTCCCAATCCCTTCAACTCTTAGTAATTTCCCTAACTACCTTAGATTTATAATGAACTTATTGTCTCTGCATTTTTTCTCTATGTACTTATATATTTTCATGTTTTCTCCTCAAAAGAATGTAAGTACCATGAGAGTAGGATTGTGAGAAGGCAATGAAATAATATATGGGAATGTTTGTATAAATGTTATGTAAAGAGGTAGTGCATCATTCTGGATGATACACAGAGACAAGAATCTCTAAGTTCAGGGTCTAACTCAATGCATACTGATTGTGTAAATCCTAAGCAAGTTATCTTGCTAGATAACTAATCTTGCTAGATACTAATCTCTCAGTATCTTAACCAGTGGTATCAAATTAGAGTAGAAACAGAACCACTAATGCATACATGAGGATTCCTACTGGCCACATGTTACCTTAGAAAATCACATATTGAAATTATCTATGTTCTATTGTATTTTTTATTTATTTTGTTAAATAGATCTCAATCACATTTTTTTTTCTAATCACAGTTTTATCTGGTTCAGTGACTAAAAAATGTTGCAGATTGTGGCCTGCTGGCTAAGTGTTTACCATCTCTGTCCTATATCATTCCTTTAAATTGTATCTTTATCGTCTATATGAAACTACTTCTCACATAAGCCTATGGCTCAATAAGCTTCTTCAGAATAGCAATAGAAAGATTTTTTGTTTCTTTGTTTGTCTTGTTTTGTTTTTTAATCTTTGTATCTCCCAGGCCTAGTATATCATTGGAAACTGATTTTGCAACAAGTATCTCTGTTAAAGACCTCATTTCTCAAATATATAGAGATATGAGTCAAATTTATAAAAATATAGGTCGTTACATAGTTGATAAATAGTCAAAGGATATGAACAAGCAGTTTTCTTAAAGAGAAATCAAAGCTATTTATACTTATATGAAAAAATGTTCTAAATCACTATGGATATACAGAGAAATGCAAATTAAAACAACTCTGAGGTATGATCTCAAAGTAATAAGAGTGATTAATATGACAAAAAACAGAAAATATTGGATGTTGGAGGAGTTATAAGAAAATTGAGAAACTAATCGCATTGTTGGTAGAGTTGTGAACTGATAACAAATCTGGAGAACAGTTGGGAACTGTGCCCAAAGGGCGTGGTCTCAGACACTTAACACTTTCTGCTGTGTTACCTCGGGCAAATCAATTAACCCCAATTGCCTCAGAAAAAAAAGGGGGGGAAGGGAAGAACCTATTTATACAAAAATAATTATAGCAGTTCTTTATCTGATGGTTAAGAACTGGAATTCAAAAGGATTCCCATCAATTAGAGAATGGCCAAATAAAGTGTGGTATATGATTACAATGCAATATGATTGTGCTATAAGAAATAAGCAGATAAATTTATTTCAGAAAAACCTGGAAAGAACTGAATGAACTAATGTATAATGAAATGAATGGAACTCAGAGAATATTGTATGCAGCAACAGCAATGATCAGCTGTGAATGGTTTAGGTATATAATCCAAGAAAATCCCAAAAGACCAATGATAAAAGCAAATTATCTGCGTATAAAAAAAGAATTGATATCGATTGAATGCAGACTGAAACATGTGTTTTTTTTTAAAGGGAAAAAAAGCTTTTTGAATGGATAGGTATACTATAAACACAATATAAGAGTTGAATTTCCACTCTAATTAAAACATAGGTAAAAACAGAAAAATAATATGGTATAACTGAAAAACAAACAATAGAAAGTAACAAACAAGCAATAGATCGGATTCCAAACCCAGCTCTTTACTTTACTAATACCAGCCTTTTAACTTTTCTGAACCTGAATTTGCTCAGAAAGTTTACCATTTAAAGGTTATTTTTTTTCAATTGAAGATATGAAAAACATATGGTGACTTCTAAATTATACCCAAATATTTTTATTATTAGGACTTCATATAAAATGTATGATTTTCCTATAATATCAACAGTCTATAAGATCACTGACATCAAAAGATTGACTTAAATCATTGCATTAGGGCTTTTTTTTAAAGGCCAGCTTGGAGGAAGGGGGGATGTTCCTATTAAAAATCTGTTGTTGAGAATGCAGTTCTTTATTCCGGATTGTTAATTTATTACAAATCAAGGACAGAATTGCAAATCACATGATGAAAGGAACTTCACATCTGCTAAGCCAGCCTGCGAGGCACCTGGTGAAAAGAGAATCGAGTAAATTATGTATTAAACATTCTTGTAACTTTCTCCATCTATGGGGCCTTTGATTGGATGAGGTAAGTAATCATAAACACAGTGGTATCCCACTTTTTTATATATAAAATAGGTAATTCTGCATGCAGTAAGATTAAAATCACAGAACACAAAGCTATATTGCCCCCAAAATCATGCAGATGCAATTACTATTAAAACAAGCATATGACTCTGCTAATATATAGTGTTCTTTAATAATTGATGTTTCAGGGAGAAAACAATCAAGTCTTTGTATGCAGGAGCTTCCCGCTTGTACATCTTATATGGATGAGATCCCAATGTGGAGCAGAGAGGAAATGGGTAGTGATCAATAGAATAGTCTCAACTTCAAAAGGTACAATATGGTCCCTAGAATCTCAGAACCATAACTTAGAAACTTAGAGATTATATACCCTTTCTCATTGTTTAATCAACCCTTTTATGACATTTCTAACAAAGGTTAGCCCAGCTTGTACTACAGGAACTCTAGTACCAAGAAATCTAACAATTGGTTCATTAGCATTGCTCATTGTTGTGGTTGGGGTTGAGAAGAAGAAGGTTCAAGTACCACCTCAGGCACATCTTTTCTGGATGACTCTTCTAAAAGCAATCAAAACTTTCAATGCCCCAGGCAACTCTAAGACTATAAATCACCTCACAGGAGCAGACTTGCATTGATACCGGGAGTTTTGTAGGGAAGAGTTCCCTATACCACTCAGTCTTTTTATATTCTTTCATCTCTAAGTAATAATGGCATAAGCAGTGAAGAACTTTCTTGAGCTAAACAAAGAATAAAGGAACCAAGTTTGTTTGTTTGTTGTTTTAAGATCAGGGAGACTTGCTGCTATTGTAAAGCTGATTTTTTTGGGTGGCTACTAAATTTTAGTTATCTATGTGAAATTCCAAACATGTTTTAAAGCTATGGTAACATTATTTGAATGAATGAGTGTTACTTCTCCCCAACTCCAATGGGGAAGACTTTGAAGCAGTTGAATATATTGGTATTTAGATATACTAATATTTTGTTTTAAGTAGAAGAATTTATTCATTTTAGAGTATTCAATCCTTAAAAATCCTAAAGTATTTAATAAAAATAAAATGCCACATGCTTATGATGATTATGATCCATTATTATAATGGATATTATAATGGATACAAAGGGTAGAATTATGATTGAGATGGAAAGACTTCTAAATTTTACAGATTTAAGATCAAATTGATGCTTTGAAATCTTTCTTTTTGATGTTGTGAAGCAGCAAGTTAATAATCAAAGTATGAAAAAATTATTGGAAATGATTGTGGTTCTTATATTTTAAAGTCAAATATATTTTGCATAAAATCAGAGTAGAAGATAAAATTGCAAGTGCTCATCAGATGACACCTCAAGAAATTAGAATGTCTTCTTTTAAAAGATAGAGGAATGACTTGATCTCCAATATCAGTGCTTGTTGTAGGAGTATTTGCAATAAAAAAATAAAAAAGATTGAAAATACATAATCCTTTAGACAAACCTAAAATTTGAAATGGATCACATTAGCACCAAATCACAAGTAAGCTGGGTTCAAATCCTACTTTTGATATTTAATAGCTTTGTAAACTGGGGATGATAATACCTTTTTTAAGATGTTATTAGAGGGCATCATACGATTGTAAGGATCAAATAAAATATTGTAAATTGCTAGCTCTTTTCAAACCTCAAAGCCCTATAAACAATACCAGTTTTTACTGCCATACAATAATAAAAAGAAGATAACTTATTTACTAACAGACTCCTAGGATACAAAGGGACCTTAGACAGCACCTATGTATACTTAATTAGGAATTCACTCAAACATTATTGACAAGAGTTGGTCTAGTCTTTTTTTGAAGAGGTCTAATAATTAGCAAACTTTATTCCTTTCTAAGATAGCTTGTTGAACAGGTCTAATTATTAGGAAATTTTAGTTCAAATTGAAATCTGCATCTCTGAAACTTCCACCTTTCCCTCTTAATTCAGTCCTATTGGTCTTAGAGGGACCAAGAATAACTTAAAACCATTTTCCATGACAAGCCTTTAGATACTTATGACTACTTGTATGCCCCAGTCACTTGCCAAATCTTCTAAGTAGTCTCAATTCTTTCAATTAATCCTCCTGTAGCATATTTTATGGAAGTCCTTTACCCCACCACTATTATCTTTCTCTTCATTGTAGCAGTATCATTTTTTAAATGATATACCCACAAATGAATATAATTCTCTATATCTAGCCCGAACAGGACATAATACAATGGTATTATCACCTCCTTAATGTTGTACTCTGATTCTTTCAATGCAGAAAGGAATTTAATTTTGGGGGTTGTTGTATATTATAAATGACTCATGTTGACTTTGAACTCTATTAAAACCCTCATTTGTTGTTGTTTCAGACAATAGCTGTCTGATCATAAATCCTTCATCTTGTACTTATAAAACTGATTATATGAAGCCAGATGTATGACTTTATATTTTTCATCTTATTAGATTCAGCTCAACGTTCTAGCTTAAGTTTTTCAGGATCCTGTATCATCCAGTATATTAACTATCACGAGTCACATGCAGATTTAATAAGCATACCATCTTTGTTCTTATTCAAATTACTGATTTTAAGAAAAAGTATTAAAACAGAATAGAGCCAACAACAGAGACCATTAGCCATGCCAGTGGAGAATTTGTTCCAGTTTGACATTGAACCATTAATGACTCTTTGAATCTAACTGTTCATTGTCTTAAATCTATAGTGATATAGATGCATATCTGAATCTAAACAATCATGCTATCATTTTTATAAGAATTGCATGACAAATAATTATTTTGCTTTGTTAAAGCTTGAGAAAGCAACTAGTACAATTTTTCTAGCTTGCAAACTTAGTGACTATCAAAAAAAGTGAATATGATATAACCCGTTTCTACTGAGGTCATGCCATTGTATGTATCTTTCATTTTCATAATGTTTTCTTATATCTCTTTAATGATGCATTCTTGAGTTTTGCTAGAAATCAAAGTCAAAATCACTGATATACAATTTTCAGACTCTATTTTCTTCCATTTTTGAAACTCTAAATGAAAGCCTTTTCTAATCTTACTGCACCATTCCTGTTCTGTCTTTCAAAGATTATTTACTAATAGGTCTGATTGTTCAAAAACTGTCTTATAATTCTTTGAATACTTTGAGGTGCAGTTCATGTAGACCTGGTAAATTAATAACATCAAGAGAAGTTAGCAGCTCTCTTAACTACTTTTCTATTTATCTTGGATTCCAGTTTTCTATTAACCATCTTAGTTCATCCTTTCCAGCCCCCCCCAAAATTATTCTCTTTAGTGCAAAAAACAGATACAAAATAAGAATTGCCCATCATCTCTGTTGCCTATCATCATTGTTCCATTCTTACCAAGTGATAGTCCTGTTTTTTCTTTCCTTTCTTTCTCATTGATTCTCCCCCTCTCCATAATTGCTTAAACAACCTAACTTTTTGTTATCTTTACTTTTTTCTCAGCAGCATCAATTCATGCTGTTCTTTATAACTACAGGTAATGTGTGTTAAACTACACCACAATTTTCTGTTTACTTTTGTTACCTTTGTTTTTACCTTCTTTAACATGTCTTTAAAAATAAGATTGATGAGTTGGTAAATCCCTATTCATTCATATCATTAAAACTGGCTGATAGTGAACTTACTATCATTAGAGAGCTTCAAAAAAAAAAAAAAAGCTCAACTATTTTTTGTTATTATTTGTTTGGGATTCTGGAGAGAAAATATTTTTTTTTTTGTTTAGGCATTGGGTAGACTCCTGAGAGCTCTTCAGACTCATGAGGTACCATGATGGACACAGAATGTCAGGCAAGTTTGTAGGGAAGAGTGGAAGAACTTAGGAATATTTCAGTCTAATTTGGGGGATTTTGTTTGTAATTTATTCATACATGGATAAATTGCTAGAAATCAACAAGATTATTCTAATAATTTGTATAGTATTTAAGCAATTATATTTCAAATATATAATTTAAATTTTTCAAGACCTTCAAATGTGAAATATTATAAGTGAAAAGACTATGGAACTTAATTCAAAAAGGAGTGACCAACTCAACAAGTAGTATCTGTTGTCAAAATGTTATTGTCTAAAACATATCAATCAATGGTTTCCCAGGATTAGCATTTATGAGCTCACAAAACCAATTTGATGAGGGAGCTGAACACAAATCATTGGCTGAAAGATAACCTTGACATTCCAGATCTGACCTAGGAAATAAACCTCATTTCTATTCCCTCCTTTCCTCTCCCAAAGAATGTTCTTCAAAAAAAAGCTATAATTCAATAATTTTCTTCCTCTCAAAAAGTAATGAGAACCAATACAAAAATATTTCATCCCTCAGAAGAAAATAAGTAGAAGATAATTAGCAGCTTTGAATAACTGGTTTTATTTTCTTTCATTGTGATCAAAATGCCTTGTCATGGTTAATTCTACACAGTGAGTATATTAAGTCACTTTCTTGACTTCTGGTTAATTGTGATTAATTGTTTGGACAGTTTTTTTGTTTTTTTGTTTTGCTTTTAATCTATAGATGCTTTATAGAGAATGATGCTAAGCCAGTCTTAATTCTGCTTTTCATTACCTTCCCTCATCTCCAAACTCTGACCTTAATCAAATTTTCTTTTGGTAGTCAAATGAGAAACATTTGCAGCATGAAAAAGACAAAGTATGTAAATCAATATTGGCCACTTCTTTCCAGTGCAGTGCTAATATTTTTGCCTTAGGCAAGAAGGACCTCTCAATACTAAAATAGCTTTAAACCATTGGCTGATATATTTGAGCAACATCTATAATGATTCAGTCTTCCAACATTTTATTTGGATATTTCATGGATTTGTATACTTTTTCACATTAAAAACTGTCGTGACAGAAACACACTGAAAACTTTTTTTATGTTCAAAAATAACATTTGAAGTTCCTAAAGCTTTGCTTGAGTTCTGCTGTTGATTTCTCCGAAGGGTAAAACATACTGGCAACTCCTCTAGAAAGACCCTTTCAAAAGAAGGTATTAAAGATGAAGTATAAGGATTTTTAGATCAAAAGGATAATGATTTTTTAAAATCTTTACTATGTGATAAATTATTCTGAAGGTATTATAAAGATGTACAAACTTGCACTAGGGAATAACAGAGAGAGTTGGAAGTGACTTTGAAATTAGTATAGACAGAGTAGTAAAGGCATAATGTATTCTCCTGAGTTTGTTTATAACTAGGGATTGCTACTGAAAAAAAAAAATCTTAGGTCTTTTATTATAGGGAGAGAATCTATGGTTTAGGTCTTTTTTTTTTTAATTAGGGGAAGGAGAAATTTTAAAAATTATAAATTACCTGTGTCCAGAAATAGAAAATGTAAATTATATCTACTAAAAGATACCTAATGCTTTCATAAAGAGTTCACAAGAAAAATTTGCTTCTCTCTTTTTCTTCAGTTTTCCTTTGTATTTGCTACTTGAAAAGAGTAAGTTCACTGAGAATTATAAATTGGTTGCATCCTCTACATACCAGGGTTTCTTGTCATGAAGAAAATGCCACCCATTTTAGAATCTATCTGACTCCTGAGCATATTTGGACTGTCTGTCTTATCTAGAGACTAAGGGAATATCATTAAACTTGAAGCTGGGTGGGAAGAGTGAGGCAATAGAAGGAAAAAGCTTCTGTACCATTTGAGTGACACAGAGAAGATGAAAGGCAACTGAAATTGCAGAATTTCTTGGGTTTTTTTATCCCCCAGTAGTAACTTATGATGGTGATTTAGTAATATAAAAATGATTGAATATTCATCAGCAGAAGGTGAGATCAGAAGATAGCTTGACTACAGAGATTGTAAGAGTCCTAAAGGCAAATATTGTGATTGAATATCACTCAGGTCTTGGCCAAGGCAAGTTCAAGTTAGTGAAAATGATAGAGATTCCTTGTAGTCCCTTAAGGGGAACGTGTCTTTGACAGAACCTGTTTTAACAGCTCCTGTCAATATGACCATGAGTGGCTTGCTTTGAAAAGAAATTGTAACTAGAGTTCACATCTGACACACAGTATTTTTAGGCACATTTGCCTGAGAAGATAAACACATAGTAACTGATATATACTATATTCAATAGGCACCTTCTTCTGGATAGCGTTCATTTTTATATACGTGTAGGTTGCTTGCCAGCCTTTCCCAGTTATCATGTTTAAAACAATAATGAGAGGGACAGCTAGCTGGCATAGTGGATTGAGCACTGGTCCTGAAGTCAAGAGGACCTGAGTTCAAGTTCCACCTCAGACACTTAATACTTCCTAGCTGCCTGACCCTGAAGTTACTTAACCCCAGTTACCACAGCAACAACAATCAAAATGAATGAGAATGGGGGTCAGTGTTGTATAATAGATAGAATTTATCCCAAATTAGGAATTTCTAGGTTTAATCCTTTACTGATGCATACTAAGTGGGCCCAGGTATTTTACCTTTAGGTATATTTAGGGTCTGGTAACTCTTTAAGACTATAAGTCAGGTCAGTTAGATGGCAAGTGGATAGAGTACCAGCTCTGAAGTGAAGAGGACCTGAGTTCAAATGTGCCCTCAAATACTTAACATTTCAAAGCTGTTTGACCCTGGGGAACTTAACCCCAATTGCCTCACTAGAAAAGACTAAATCATAGAGCTTGTGCAGATCTGTACTGGTATTGGGAGTTTCCTTTCTAGAATTCAAGATACCAAAGAAATCATCCATCCTTAATGCTTCTTACCACCCCCTCAGAAATATTATTATTAGCAGCAGTAGTAGAGCCATCATCTTTGGCATTTATATAAAATTACATTATAGGTTGATAGGATGATAACTTTAGAGCTAATAGGAACCTTAGATGTCTCATTTTACATTTGAGAAAACGGAGTCCAAGAAATGAAGTGATTTGCTTATGGTCACTGAAATAGGATTTTAATTCAAGTATTCCTGACTCTAAAATTAGTACCTTTTCCACTCTACTATACTGCCTCCAAATAAAACACCTTTTTTTTCTACACTGTTTTTCCATATATTTGAGCTTTGTGACAATTCTCAAAGATATGTATTACAAGTATTTGATATTATTGCTCTGGTTATGGGGAGTTCTATTTATGCTTCACTTAGATCCCTCTGAATCAATGCTGACAGTCAATCTAAAAGGCAAACTAGCAGCCTCCCATTCTAGAGCTTTGCCACATGAGGCCAAAACAAAGAAAAAAAAACACAGATAAATTCACCCAAATAAACCCAGGGTTTTTTTTTTTTTAAAGACTATGTTTCCACTTCATCATATCCCTATTAAAAAAAAAAAATTCAATCCTGTCAGAATCTCTTGATAATGAACAGTCATCATCAAACAATTTAGAACTGAAGCCACTTTCCTATGAATAATGATTTAATAAATAAAAAAGTATGACAACCCACAGAAACTTTTAAAAATGAATTAAAAAATTAAAAACTATCAAGTGATAATAAGAACTATCAAATCATAAAATTATCCAATGATATCAAATAATAAGAACTATCAAATGATATAATGCTTGAGGTTTGCAAAGCCCTTTACAATTTGTATTTCATTTGATCCTTATAACCACCTTGAAAAGTAGATGCTATTATTATCCCTATCTTACAGATGAAAAGACTGAGGCAAATAGAGATTTACTCAACTTTTAAGTATCTGAGACAGGAGTTCTCAAGTCTTCCTGATTTCCGTTCTCATACTCCGTATCCTGTACCATCTAGTATAAATTCTTATATTTTAATAAATGCTTCAAAATGATTTTTAAAGAAAAAATTATCATTTTGCTAATATATCAGTTTAATGTTTACTTAAATTTGTTTATAAAGTTTTCTTAAAGTATGTACTAATTCACATTGCCAAATTCCATTCTTTATTTTTAATGATGCCTTTGCTTTGGTGTCCAAATCAAGGTCAGTTTTCTTCTCTGAACTAAATCCTGACATTGGTAACCTGTAGTAATTGCATTATTCTCTATATGCATATTCATAAAGTCAAGCATGCATATTTGATGGACTTGAGTATCTAATAATTTTATGTAATTTCATGTTTAGTTCTTTCTTTTAAAATAGAATAGTGTAAATATTTTGGAGGAGGAGGGGGTGTTACAATTTAATCTCTGAATTATCTGCTTAGTATATACAGGGTTTGTTTTGAAATTAGAACCAGCAGAGTCTAAGTTTGGCCTCTGACCATAAAAACAAAGCACTCACTTTCTCGGTCACAATATGACTGCCTAAACTATCACCTGCAGATCTGTATTAGTAGAAGAAATTTCTATTCTGCAGAGCTCCTATACTAACCAAATCACAGTCGGCATCCAAATCAACAGCAGCAATTAAACAAACAAAACCAAATATGTATCAATGAATAAAATAATCAATATCTACAGAAAGTTGTCAGTCTAGGAGGACTAAGCTCTTCATAAGAAATTCCTTGTTCCTATAAATCTTAAAGTATGTGACCTCCTCAAATTTCTAATTGTCTATATTTAGTTCTATCCTTACATGTTTCTATTTCTAGTCTGACAGATTGAAGTAGTGATCAGACTACTGGCATTTTTTACTAACTAAAGTAAAACTAAAATCTGGATTAATAATTAGAATACAAATTTTTATAAATATACTTATATTTTGAATTAAGCATCAAAAAATAAGAGCAGTTCATTTAAGAAAATGCTAAGTAGAAATTAAAATGATAAACATGGATTAATAGTACAAATAACTAAAATATTTGTTTCTAAGATTATTCAGTTGGGTCTTATATCATTAGTGCTGTAGTTACAATTTTCATACAATCACAGAATTTGAAAGCTGGAAGGGGTCTCAACAGCTATCTACTCTAACCCAGACAGGAAAGGCATTCACACTATCACATATCTGACAAGTTGTTCATCAAGTTTCTCTTTGAAGGAGGGGAAACTCACCACCTCTCAAGTCAACCAAGTCCACTTTTGGATACCTCTGAAGGCTTTTGTCCCCTTATATTTAACCAGATTTTTACCTCTTTGCCAGTTCCACCCTGTATTCTCATGTTCCCCGAATCTGTTTTCTTCAGTCCAAAAATAACTTTCAATTTAGCTGAATCTCAAATGGATTCAATGTGGGCCAAGAACTCAAGACCCCCCTCTACCATCCTGGTTACCCTCTTCTGGACACACTCCAGTTTATCAATGTCTTTCTTAAATCATAGCATCCCAAACTGAAGTCTGATAACTTCAGAGTACTATGATATATCCTTTTATATTTAAGGTTAATTTTTCTATTCTCAATGACATGTAAAATTGCATTACCTCATTGTGTCTGCCATATCACAGTTCTTGTCGCTGAGCTTGTAGTCCACTACCACCCCCAGCTTTGTTTTCAGAACTATTGCTAACCATCCATTCCCAAATCATTTAATTTGTCCTTTATATGGAAGCTCTTGTATCCTGTAGTAGTAGTAGTAGTAGTAGTAGTAGTAGTAGAAATAGTAGTAGTAGCAGTAAGTAGTAGTAGTAGTAGTAGTAGTAGTAGTAGTAGTAGAAATAGTAGTAGTAGCAGTAAGTAGTAGTAGTAGTAGTAGTAGTAGTAGTAGTAGTAGTAGTAGTAGTA
>JAJPUD010000160.1:418170-522653 GCA_023553655.1 Myrmecobius fasciatus | reverse complement strand
TAGTAGTAGTAGTAGTAGTAGTAGTAGTAGTAGTAGTAGTAGTAGTAAATACAGCAGAGATTCCCCGGATTAACCTAGTTGATTCCTTTATGTCCTTGGGTGTGTGTCTTTGATTAGATGTAAATTCCCTAGGTAAGATATAAATTCCCCTTTTTAATGAACCCTCATTTTTCTATTTACACAACCTTGTTTGGACACTAACTTAAGTTTACTGGTTGTTTATTTATCTGAGCTACGCCTTCAGGTTTAGTGTTCAAAAGAAAAGTTAGAAAAAACAACAACAACAACAAAAGGAAGGTTAGAAAGAAAATGAAGGGAAGTAGGAAACCAGTTAGACATAAATATCCTTTCATGAAGAAAGTCCTACCCAAAAGTAAAATTCATCTTTGCTGTTGTTGTTTATTCATTTCAGTCATGTCCAATCTCATGACCTGTCTTGGAGTTTTCTTGGCAAAGATACTGAAATGGTTTCTCACTTCCTTCTCCAGCTCATTTTTTATTTGAGAAAACTAAGACCAACAAGGTAAAGTGACTTACCTAGAATCACACAGGTAGTAAGAGTCTGAGGCTTGATTTGAACTCAGGAAGATCAATCTTTCTGATTCCAAGCCCTAGTCACTATGCCTGCAAGAATATGTGCATGAAGATGTCATAATCAGTTGATATATAGAAGAAACAGAATAAAGATAGTTACTTCAAAAGAATGGAAAGTTAGCATTTCTAGAATTCCTCCGAGAGAACAGATAAGAAGAGAAGGAGATGTTGTTTGGTGTATTCATGAAAGGTAAGGAAGATTGCTATATCAATGAAATATGAGGTCAAGGAGAAACCCAGACCTATCCTTTCACTGCCATTAACAGTTCAAAGAAGTATGTGATTGCTGGAGGAAGATGGAGGCTACCAGAGGGAACCATTGAATGATCCTCTTGTAACCCCAAGTATTTTTGTTTTTATTTTTGACCTCATGTGAGGGGACAACATTGAAGATAGTAATATAAGTGATATGAACTATATAGATCTTGAGAGAAGTATAAACTGTTGACCCTGTAGGAGCATCAGGTTTTTTTTTTCAGAGCTTAGAAGAGTAGGAAGATATATAAGATAGATTTATAAATCTACATAGGGTTAGATAGATCCTTATGCAATATGAATAGAGAAGAAAGGGGAGTTATCTTTAGTACTTTGGGTTCAAGTATGAATCCTTTGTGTTTTCTCACCAAATCTAACTTATATTTAAAGTTTTCTTAGCCTCAGGATTTACATGGAGGCTGAAGAGTCAGAATGGTGCCAGTCAAATCTTGATATTCTCAAAGGAAATATAGGTGGTGGAGGCACAGTGGAGTTAGCCATAGAGTTGTTTTTGAGTTATTCTTGAAATCTTCAAATTGAGTCCTGTCTCTCAGAGCCCCAAGGTACAGTACTAAGCTATTATTTTTATTAACAACAGTATTCCCATTTTTTTTAAAGGCACAAGAAGTTATAGAAAGCACTGAAGGCTACTATTTGGGGAAGAAAGTGGTAGGTTAATGGGTAATGATAGATACACAGGCAAAAAAGAGCAACGATAAAACTTTTTAAAAAATGCACAGAGAAGAAAACCATACAGAAATGGATAAGAAAATAGAGCAGTGGGGTTTTTTTTACTATCTTGTTAATAGAATTTCACTTTGTTATATAAGCTTTTTACTTTTTTACTTTATGAAATGTGTTATGCATTTGTTTATGATTGCTAAATTCATAATATTTTTAATTGAGCTAAGTGATTGTCAATAATTACACAGTAATAGGATCAGGACTCGGTAGCTATGGGACTTAAATTCTAATGACCTCTCCAGCAAGATATGACATCTACATTTCATCCAAATTATGGAAGGAAATGTAGAATTTTTATTATGTTATTTCTTTGAAGTGTTTACAGATCTACCAGAATGTCTCCTACCAAAGCTCATTCCCCCAGATCATTTCTATTTCTAAGAATTCTGTGAAAATTGAAGCTGTGGATAAATAGAAAGAACACAAATGTCTTTAGTGTGCAGTAAAAAATAACAGAACTGGAGGGCATCCTTCACATGCCTCTGCACATGTCTAATTAAAGAGAGGCAGGAGTTTGTTGTGATTTAGTCCTAGGGTCTGAGTGTCAAATGCACCTGGGATCTCTTGGCATGATGCTTTAATGGACGAATATTCTTTACGTTTATCACATCACTCAAAGGATACCCCCTACTTCTTCTTGATAACATTTTCTAAGGTGCCAAAGATGCAGGTGACAAATGGCATTTTTATTCTTGACATTCTACTTTTTATTATATCATTCAGAAATAAAGTTCAATAAGTGACTTCTGATAATACTTTACTGCGGTCTTTATAAAAGATCGATTCCATTAAGTAGGTACATTTCAGTTGCCATTACTTCAAGTGATGCCATAATGTACTTGAAATGCAGTCTTTAGTTAATAATAGCAAGCTCATTGAGTGTTTTGGAGATGTGCTAAAGTACTTACTCTCAGGTCAGATATCAGCAAAGGAATAGTGTTTCCTAACTGCATGTTCCCTGTGTATTTTTGCTAAAATGATGCACACAAAAGGTGAGAAATGTATATGCAGTCAGATTGCCATATGTGCTGTAAGTTAATACAAATGAATCACCTTTCTTTAAAAAAAAAAAAAGATTCCTCTATAATTTTCTAAAAGGTCTTATTCAAGGGACATAGTTGCGTATGTCTTCTGGAGTACATTTTATATGCTCCACTGGTACAGAAATCCATGAAGAGAAATGCCTCAGAGCCCTGCCCTGAATTCAAGCCCCTCCACTAACATATCCTGGCATTGTATCCCTGGTTAAATCACTTAAATTCTCAATGCTATGGGCACTCCAAGACAATAAGAGAGTAAGCAGCAATAGTATAAAGAATTTCCTTTTCTAGAAGCCTAATATATCTATTTTTAGGAGTCTAATAACAGTCTGGCCTCTCTCTGGCACTGATTTTTGCCTCCTATGTATCTACAGCATTTAGCATAGTGCTTGGTATTTAGTAAATGCTAAGTAAATGTTTATTGACTGATTAACTAGCCCCAAACACTAGCCTAGGGCCTTAGAGCAGTCCTTCAATTAAAATCAAAAGGCAGTATTACAGGAGCAGGGAACCACTGTAGACTCTCCTGTTTGCTTCCCATACATTTACTTTTATTGCAGGCTGCATCTGGAAGACTATGAGCAGTCTCCTAGAGTATCTTCTCATGACTCTCAGTGAATAGTAGTACTACGAGTCATAAAAAAATATGTGTATGGTTATAGAAAATATAAAAATTATGTTGTATTTTTAGAAGCAAAAATCAGGGGAAAAATGCTTTTACAATCTTATCCAAGAAGCATTTATTAAGTGTTTTAGGTATGCAAGGTTCTTTGTGAGGTGCTGGTGATACAAAGATAAAACAAATAGAAACACCTTTTTATATGATACTTTTGCATTCTCATAACCTTGCTCTGTTGATTATCTCTAATTTATTCTATGTATAACTTGTTTATATATGCTTGTTTGCATGGTGTTTCTTACTGGGCTGTAAACTCCTTGAGAGCAACAACTGGCTTTTGCTTTTCTTTATATCCTCAGCAAATAGCATGGTGCCTGACACATTGAAAGTGCTTAATTAATATTTACTAATTCTGAGATTGAGATTCAGAACAACTGGAATAGTTTATTGCCATGGGGCATTATAAAAAATTTCAATTCAGTAGTACAGCCCTTTTTCAAACTTACTAGACTCCAAAATGCTTTTGGTCTTGAAATACATTTACTAAATCCACAAAAGCTTGTTTGGGTAATCTGAAGGTATGGCATAAACCTGTCAAAGAAGGAATCAAGAAACTTTTAGGACAAAATAGAAGAAAATAACATATGCCCATCTAAAAACTTTAAGATTTTTAATATGTACATAATTTTCTAGTTAAAATTTTAGAAGGAAAATGCTTCTTTCTGGAAAATTTTGTGATTGACTCCTTTTACCTAGTCATAAGTTTAGTGGCATAGTCCTAGAACTTGAGGTAGAATAGGAGTAGCTTCAGTCTTGGTCAGAGAACTTGAGTACATATCCCCACTCTGCTAATTACCAGCAATGGGACTTGTTATAATCTCTTTGTTTCTTCATTCAGAAAAAATAAGGGAATTGGATCACATGACTCCTGAGATCTTTCAACTTTGCTTCCAAAACAAACAAAAACAACAGGAAGAGGTCCTGAGGAGCTATCACATTACAGTAAGTTTTCAATGGAAAGCTTACCCCAGTAAGAAAAGAAAAAGCTTGCTCCATCTTCAACACATTTGGGAAATGAGAGTCTATATGCAAAGTACAGAGGGCATTTTTTCTCTTGAATGAATATCGAAGAACCAAAGTCAAAGCATCCCTCCTCAAAGTCTCTGAATCTATCCAACTTCACAGTTATGAGTTAGCAGAGAAATCCTGAGGGATGAAATGGGACCAACATTTCTGATGGCATGCTACATGGACTTGTTTCTGAAAATATCACCTAAAAAGTTCTGGCTTGTGAAATGCCATTGTTATTGAAGGGAAGTGCATGTACACATGCCATTTTATGATTTTTATTGGCATACCACTGACTGGGAAACAGCATGACAGAGTGGAGACAGTACTGGGCTTTGAGCTAGGAAAAACCTAAGTTTTGGTTTCATCTCTGCAATTACTAGCTCTGAGATCATAGACATAATTTAGTTACTCTGAACCACAGTTTCCTTGTTTATAAAATGATGGTAAGATTGAGTGTTCACATTTGTAATTATAGCTACCTTTATATAGCACTTCAAAGTTTGCAAATACTATGCTTGTTATCTTATTTGATCATGATAGTATATTAATAATATATAATACAAAATGTTGTGTAACAATATAATAATAATTCTAGTACCTATCCACCATGGTGATTGTAAGGCTCAAATGAAAGAATGCATTAAAGCACTTTGCAAACTTTAAAGCCATATGTGATGGTTATCATTGATAAAAGTAAGTAATCTTATTACTGAAGCCTTTACAGCTTCTGGAATTAAGAATTAATGTTCTGTAGTGGATATCCTGCCATCTAGGGGAGGGGTGGGGAGTTGGGGGGAAAAATTTGTAACGGAAAGCTATGTAAGGGTTATTGTTGAAGAATTACCCACACATATGTTATGCAAATAAAATAAAAATTTAAAATAATAAAAAAAAAAGAATTAATGTTCAACTCTGGAATGTTCAGTAAGAGAAACCCTGAGATTTTATTTACTTCTGAAATTAAAACTTTTAGAAGGAAAATTGTACTGCCCTTAAATATGTGAGTCAAACCAAAAAAGTCCAATGTTGCTTAGCTGTCATAAATAATGGGGACCTTTCATAGGAGCATCATGACTTTTCTAACCCAGAAAAGGGTAGACCCCTTCCAGCCAGTTTCCTTCACATTATTCCCTGTGGCCTAACCAATATGGCTAATTCCCTACTTCTTGTTTGTTATGCATGATATTTGATTTATTTTGCAACAACTGTCCCTCAGCCTCTTGAAGTCCACAGCTGCATCAAGACTATCCTCAAGTGCTACCTTCCTCAGGAGGCTTTTGAGTTCCTCTCAGCAGCTAGGTTACTTTGTGTCTGCTTCATAAGTGTCTTTTGTGTTGTTATTTGTGTACATATTGTTTCTCCAGGAGAACATAAGTTTTTTGAGGACTGGAAGTATCCTTAATGTCTTTCCCAGTACAATGCACAGAATACGAGGCTAGCATATTTGTCAGTTATTGGATGGAAGAAATTGTAAAATTCATGCATGGTAAAGCCTGGCAAAGTTGTAGCTAGCATAGGTTGAATGGAGGTTTACTTCAAAGCAGAAGGTATCTCAGATGACAACTGCTATTCTCACACCAGTCCAGTAGTCTAGGTTGCATTGCCAAAACACCATCCCTGTAGTATATCCCTGTTCTCCCTCACTCCTTCATGTACCCTCTGTAGAACTCTGTGGCTTCCCCTCCTGGCAATTCAGACTTTTTCTTAAGCTTTGTTATGCTCCTCCCATAGGTTGGAGTGTTGTCTGTACCCCTTCCCTCCCCATTCTGCCCAATGGGACTAAAATTTATTAAGTATTTTTACATATATCATCTCATTTTGAGCCAAAACAAAAACAATCTATGAAGTATCTCTTCTCAGTAGTATTAGCCTACTTTTATAGGTAAGGAAAATAGGGTTCAGAGAAGTTAAATAAAATGTATGAGACAGGATTTGAAACCAAATTTTCCAGATTCCTAAGCCATAACCATTAGATCGCTCTGCCTGTCCACTCAGAATGTTACAACTGTCCTTCTGCCAGCTCTCATTTTTTTCTCTGTAAATAGCCACCACTTTTTAATATCATAAAAGTACTTAGAGATATCTTACATTAGTTCTATTCCTTAAGTCTTCACAGTAATAAATATACTGCTGCCTCCTTACTTCCAGTGTACTTGTTTCCACTGCTCTTTGGTTACTTGTCTTTTTTGATTCTCCCAAGAGACTGGTATTGCATGATTTATAGTCAGATGGCATCACTGGGAGAATACTAGTGTTGATAAGATAGATTTTAGTGACAGTAAGCAGCTCAGAATCATAGAAAGTTTCCCCATAATCAATCCA
This sequence comes from Myrmecobius fasciatus, assembly GCA_023553655.1. NCBI lineage: Eukaryota > Metazoa > Chordata > Mammalia > Dasyuromorphia > Myrmecobiidae > Myrmecobius > Myrmecobius fasciatus. Next base: position 516,008 of record JAJPUD010000160.1, on the reverse strand, counting down.
GGCTCCCCTCTACCAACTAACTAAAGTAGTTGTACAATCATCTGCATCTTGTAATCTGGGTGAGATAATAAGTTAAACTATATTATAATGAGATACAATGCAATTATACTCATATCTATTGTCAAGAACTATCATTTCTTCCATTTTAAGCATGGGGTGTGTCAAATTATCCATGGGCAGCCGAAATCCATTTGGTAATGATACCAATAAACACCTCCAAGATATAATGTCAGTTTTGGTTAATCAGCATATTAGAAATGTATTAGAATTGATCTTGATTAGGAAAATAGCAATCAAAGTCTTTGACTTCTTTTCATTTGTGAAAACAGATGGTCTATCCGTACATCGGCAAATCTCCAAAAACAACCCACTACCCTATCTTTCAAAATATGGGACACAAAATCATCTTGGAAAAGAACTATTAAAACCTAATAAGCCATATGCTCAATGAATTGATTTATTTTCTTCTGAGGTATAGACATAAAATTCACTTAAACTGTCCTTTTGCACGGTCTTTATTTTATCTTTATTCTCTAATACTCAATTAAGAGAGTTAACAAAACCCCCAAATATAGAATTTATTGTTATTGAATAGAGTAGCCAGCCTTCATCTTGTAAAAAAAAAAAAATTAAATTCATTTAAGTGAACGAACAGTCTGTAGTTCACCATAGAATCTCCCTGTGGAGTTCACAGTGTATTTGAAGATCAGATAAACTGACAGCTTCCTTGGTATACATAAAGCAGTTCTAAAATTATTTCAAATAGAAACTCTCAGAGGAATGCAACTTCTCTGTCATTCTTATTTATTGAAGTTGCAGATTGGCTCTGGATTCAGCAGGAATTTAGAAATGTGCAGTCCTACAACTAGCAACTTTTATGGATTTGTGCAGGTATGTATTTGGGAGGTCTAAACTGATTCTTATCTCTTGTAGCATTTAATGAATCATATAGGATTGTGTACATAGTATATAATAGGAAATTATCATGGTGACACATGTATATAGGCAAGATAGTTTATATAGGCAAGATAGTAAATTACCTACATATAGATCATAATTTGAAAGATAACAGGGAAGACTTCCTTATTCTACTTTTTTTTTTTTTAAAAGAAGAAATCTCATCCCTACAAAGTGCTTCAGGGTCAGAAATATCAAAATTTTAAAAATACATATTTTCTTGTGGGTTGTTCATTATCTTCTTCAGCTGTCTTCTTTTATGATGCAAAATAATCCTAGAAAGAGGAATAGATCAAATGGCTAGAAACCTTAGTGGGTTTTAGTTTATCAGATTGATATCTAGAGAGACAAGGGGCAAAGAAGCAAAGTAGATAAGTGAAAGGGAGTAGATAGAATACATCTGTGTACTACTTAATTTTGCCCATGTCTAGCCCTGCCCTATATACATATACTTGTGCATATAGAATACATCCGTCACACTTCATAATTATGTATATTTTAGCTCTTGATTACCAAGCCTATCTAGGAAATCAGAGAGGGGATTGTTCCTGCTGTTAACTGTTTTTGTTCAGTTATGTCCAACTCTTTGTGATCCCATTTGGGTTTGTTTGTTTTGTTTGTTTAGGCAAAGATATTGGAGTGGTTTGCCATTTTCTTCTCCAGCTCATTTTTGCAAATGAGGAAACTGAGGCAAATAGAGTTAAGTGATGTACCCAGTTCACACATCTAAGAAGTGTTTGAGGCCAGATCTGAATTCAGGAAGATGAGTCTTCCTGACTTCAGGTCCTGGACTTTATCCACTTTGCCATCTAGCTGCTCTAAGATAGGAAGATGATCTTAAACAGCCACAAATTAAGAAATAATTTTTATTTATTCAAGGTATCTGTTATTACACTTTTATTCAAATATAAGTATTTCACATTAGTAGCATAGATTTAAGAAACTTCAAATACATACATTTCAAAAAGGTTTCTCTTGTCCTTTGTTAATTGTAAAATTAAAAAAAAAATTCTAGCATCCCTATAGTGCAAAGGCAATTCAAGATGCTGGAGATTATATGAGCCTCAGAGGTGAGGCCAAGGACTAGCCAATAATCAGCTTCCTTGAGCTCTTATATTTGTTTTTTTACATCTTTTATGGATTAGGAAAGGTAATTGAATGTTTTAGCTTAAAAGACCTCCTGCTAGGTGTCAGACTTCATAAGTAAATAAATGTAAAAAGTCACTATAAAATTAACAAATGACTGCATGCTATTCAACCTAATTTGACCACTAGAAATTGAAAGTATTTGTTAATAATAATCTTTAGTAATCTTCCAAATGACAAGCTTTCATGATGTCACTCTCCTGCTCAAAAACCTTCAGTGGCTCCTACATATCTATAAAACAAAAATGCAAGCTCCAGTCTGGCATTTAGTGTTCTTCTCAGTGTGCTTTCAACCTACATTGTCTGCCTTCTTTTATAATATTATCCTTTACCTACCTATATTCCAATCATCAGAACTGTTTCTTTAGCTTTTCTTGTCATCCTCTGTCTTCATGTATTCACTTAGACTGTATTACATGCCTGGGGCATGTTACTTTCTCATATCTTCTTTCTCTTCCTTTAAGAAACAACCCACAAATAATCACCTCCTCTGTAAATGTTGTATCTGATTTCCTACTTTGTCCTGCTTATAACTGAAGGTATTATCTCCTTTTTCATGTTTTCTATTTCCATACATTGTCTGAATTTTTCCTTTGCCCCTATAACATTGTACTTTGTATATTACCCCTACACAAACACACACACACACACACACACACACACACACACACACCTCAAATAGATTATAAACTCCAAGAGCAAGAACTTAGTAATTAAAAAAAAATTCCTTTAGACCCCATCCAAGTTTTTAGCAAAGTGATATATATATATATGTATATATAACAATATATGTACTATATATATAATATAATATAGTGCTTAATAAACATCTGTTTAATTGAATGTTTTAGTTATTACCAGCAGCAATATAAGTATCCTCACTTTCTAACCAATTTAAGTTTGAAGCTTTGTCTTCTTTTTTCCATTTTTTCCAAGTTATTTGAATAAAATCAAAATGTGAGAACAGATGAAACTCCATTCCCCAAAAAATTGTTTCCTTCCTTTTTAAAGGGCAATGTTTAAGGAATCAAAGGGTCGGCTAGAAGATAAAAGACAGTTTGCTAGGTCAAGAGGCCTTAACTAACCTGTCATATTCTCGGCAAGTTCCTTAACCTCTCAGTGCCCCCAGGTGACTTTCGATGATGGTAACAGGTGCCCAATTACTTTGACAAGGAGTTTCCTCCCTGTAATGACAAGACAGATAAGTTCTGACTAAAACATACAAGGAAACTACCTTAAAAAGAGGTACTACTAGTTCACCAAAGGTATATTTCTAAACCATTTTTGTTTATTGTCATGATTGTCATTGGTAGTCCAAGAGGTGCACACATTTCTAACCATTAAAGGGTTGTAGTTAAGAACATTGCTGAAATATATGGGCATGGTATGTAGCCTGACCTAGACTGTGCTTATCACTGGTAGAATGCCCTCTGGGACAATCCTAGAACTTCCAGGACCTCTAAGCCTATACTCCCTTATACCAAATTCTGCTTTCAAAATCCTTGAAGTTGTAGGGAGAGGTCATGCACAGTGTGCAGGGTGAGTATAACAAATGTAGTCATTTGGAGCTGTATTCAAACTGACTGTCATCATTTCAAGAAGGACAATTGCAATTAGCTTTGTACTTAAGATGAGTTAAATGTACTTTTTGTATACTTCATTAAGTGTACATTTGCACATTCCCTAGTTGTATGTTGCTCTTTGATCATGATATGGTGCCACTAATAGTTTTTGTATATGATTTTTATTTTCTCTCAGAAAAAATGTATATATCTGAGGAATTCAGCAAGATAGTACTAAAGAAGTTGGACAATGCATTTTGCAAACACTTTGGAGATAGAAGAGAAAATAGGAATGTCTAGATTGGCTATAATTAGCCTAAAAGGTGCTAAATTGTAATTGATCAGTCTTGACCCAGTGTTTTATTATGCCTACTTCTCAGTTAAGTCACAGTTTTACAATATTGCTTGTTTAACTTATAAAGGTAAGGCTACATCAGAAAATATATCTGATATATATAAGGAGGGTAAGGGGGAAATTTTCCAGTGAGTATAAACATGTTCCCAAAAGAACCAAGAATGTGCAAAGTCAATGAGTGTGTCTCTCTATCAAATGTTCTCCACTTCCAGTGGAAAAATTACAAAAAATAGGTATTTGCTATTAAAAAAACGATTATTGTATTTGGATAAATAACGTAAGCTGCAGACTTTTTATTCAAAGTCCATAATTCTTTTCATTACTCCATGTTGCCCCTGGAGAATTTTACTTGGATGAAATTTTCAAGAGAACCATGCTGATCACAGACATGAGTAGTAGTTTTTCACCTAGGTTAAAGAACAGTTGATAGAGGAGTGGGCCTGAAGCAGCAGAGAGAACAGTCCATCTGTGGCTATAGGGGAAAACTTGTCCCTTCCCCTTTTCTTTCTCAACTTCTACAGTCCCAGGAACTTGTTTTATCATCCTTTTCCAGGATATATTTTTTCTCAGCCTCTACAGAGGCGAGGGCCAGCAGATAATTTCAGGATTTGAGATCAAAGAATAGTGTCAACCACCTTTAGAATTTAAGATGTGAAGACACTGATCAGCACCCAAAAAATGAAGCAAGCACACCTCCAGGGAGGAAGTGCAATCCCCACATATCCATCCAGGATGTCCGTATCTGGGATAAGCTCCAGTTGTTCTACCCTTTTTATAGTTCCCATGTTTACATGTCCCTTTTAACCTTTGGGTGTGAATAGGAAAAGATTTGCACAAAGAGTTCATACAGCTAACAAAATCTTTTAGAGTAAGACTATCAGCAAGTAACACTTTATTTAACATGCAAGACAGCTCAGTTTGTAAAACTCAGCCATTGTGTAGTCAGAGTAGTGTCTGGTTTATCAGGCAGCAGTGACATTAAATCAAATCAGGTCAAGGCCAAGCCCAATAAAAAGTACCCTAAAATATAACGGTTTGGCAGTCTATGACACTTGCTGTCACATGGTTACTATCCAGTGCTACCAGGTGGCCATGGATTATCTCATTTGGATTTTCTGAAGCATGTATTTAATATTCACATACCTCTGGTATTTATCCAAACACATCATAGGTTTCACTCCCTCAAATATCCATCCATCCATCCTTTTTCCCCCCGAATGGGACAATAAAAATCAAGCCAGACCCTATGCCTTATGTATGGAACTGGTGTGATTTACAGCCAGGCTGAGTATAAAATCATAAAACTTTCAGTACGTGGTTAATATATAACCATCAAAATAACAGAGTGCAATTCTAAATTTATGAGGCTGAACTTAACACTGAATATCAAATAAGAATCACATTGATCTCTGTAGCGGATGACTTAAAAACACATTAGGTGGCATAACTGCAAGACAGTACATTGATTTAAGCATAAAATGCATAGCACTCAATACTTTACCACCTAACGCTTCTCAATAATGAACAAAGCTGTTGTATATTGATGAAAGGAAAATTATTTGTTTTGTTATATTACAGTACTCATGGAGATGCCTTGCTTTTAGGCTAAGCAAACATGATCTGAATCACATTTAGTAAAGGGTGACATTGGATGGACATTTTACTGAATTTACACTTGCTTCTCAAAATGACTATGCAAAGTCATTTTCATAACACCAGTTCCTTCCTTCTCCCCTTCATTTCTTCCTTTCTCTTTTCCTTCCTTCTTTTTTTCCTTTCTTTGTTCCTTTCTTTTCCCCTTTTCCTCCTTTTTTTCCAAGAGTAGGATTTTATATTCACATATATGCACATATATATATACATATATATCCATCCATGCATACATACATGTATAAAATCGAATACGTAGGATGTTTTAGCACAAAGTAATTTCAACATAATTTTTCTGTAGCTCAAGAGAGAAGGATCACTTTTCTCAAGGATTTATAGGTTATCTATAAAGGCATTAATATTTTTTTTATGGATTTTGAAGGTTGTTCCTATAGTCTGAAAATAGGAAGAGAAAATTTTATTTTTTGTTGTTGAAATGACTTAATTATTAATAACTCCTCCCAAAAAAGTTCAAAATTAAAATGCATTTGAGTTGCAGAAATCTTGAGTTTTTGATATGGTAATTAAATTTTGTGGTATAATAGAGCATTGTTTATATAGACCTTTATTACCTCCAAAGTAGTACATCAACTCAATAAATATTTATTAAGCACCTACTATGTTCCAAGCATTGTGCTAAGTCCTGGGAATACACATAGAGCCAAGAGATAGTCCCTGCCCTCAAAAAGCTTATTATATAATGGAAGAGACAACATGAAAACAAATATATACAAAGCAAACTTTATTTAGAATAGAAAATAATTAACAAAGGGTAGGCACTGGATATAGGAGAAGTTAGGGAAGGCTTGCTATAGGAGGTAGGCTTTTATTTGGTACTTAAAGGAAGCCAAGGCACATAGATGGTATAGTGGATAAAATGCTGGGATTAGAGCCAGGAAGACTCATCTTCCGGAGTTCAGTTCTGGACACTTCCTAGCTGTGTGACCCTGGGCAACTCGCTTAAACCTGTTTGCCGCAATTTCATCATCTGTAAAATTAGCTGGAGAAGAAAATGACAATCCACTCCAATGTTATTTCCAAGAAATCCCTAAATAGAGCCATAAAGAGTTGAAGATGATTAAAATAACTTAACAACAAAAAGCCAGAGACATACGAATGTATGTGTATAAATGTATATGATTATAGATTTCTATGAATATAGCCTTCTGGTGAAGGGGAGGAAGGGGAAAAATTAAAGTAAAAAGTGCACAGCAGAGAACAAAAGAAAATCTATAATGAAGTAAAGAAAAAATGGACAGCTCTGAACACAATGTGTAATATTTATTATATAGGATTTCTTTGAAATGGAAATTTGTTACTTTATATTTTGAATCTTCTCTTATGCTCTGCTCTGGACATGGCTATATATTTTTTTCTTCTATTTTGTATTTAAGTTTGGAAGGAAGAAAAGAATAAGAGAGGGAGGAAGGAAAAAACTGAAAGAAAGGAGGAAAGAAGGAAGGAACAAAGGAAAAGAAGAATGAAGGAAGGAAGGAAGCAAGCAAGGAAGGAAGCAAGCAAGGAAGGAAAGAAAAAAAAAACAAAGAAGCAAGGAAGGAAGGAAAGAAGGAAGGAAAGAAAGAAGAAACAAACCAGGGATGTCAGTAGCTGGAGGAGAGGAGGGAGAGCAGACCAGGCATAGGGGGCTGCCAGAAAGAATGCCTGAAGAGCCAGATAGAATATCTTGTTTGTATAATAGCCTGGAAGCCAGTGTCACTGGATCAAAGAATATGTAGGAATAGGCTAAGTTATAAAGGATTTTGAATGCCAAAGCGAACATTTTGTTTTGTTCTGGTTTTATTTTGTTGTCTTTTAACTTGTTGGCAATAAGAAGCCACGATAATATATTGAGTAAGGGATGGGGTGTGTGTGACATGATTAGACTTACATTTCAGGAAAATCACTTTAGTGGCTGAATGGAGACTGGATTGGTGTGAGGAAAGACTTGAGGCAGGCACACCCACTAGAATTTAGATAGATTCATTTGTGGTTTATTTTTATTTGTTTTCTATTGTCTCCATTTTATTTTTAAATAGTATTTTATTTTTCCAATTACATGAAAAGATGGTTTTAACATTCATTTTTGTAAGACTTTGTGTTCTAAATTATTATCCCTCCCTTTCTTACCTTCCCGCTCCCAAAGACAGCAAGTAATTTGATATAGGTTAAATATGTACAATACTTTTAAATATATTTCCATATTTGCCATGATGTACAAGAAAAATCAGACCAAAACAAGGGGAAAAAACACGAGAAAAAATAAACAAACAAACAAAGGTGAAAATACAAAACTTAGATGTACATCCAGTGTCTATAGTTCTCTCTCTGGATGCGATTGTCATTTTCTATTCCAAGTCTATTGGAATTGTCTTGAGTCACCATGTTGTTGAGAAGAGAGAAGTCTGTCTCAGTTGACCATCACATAATCTTGTTGTTACTGTGTACAACAGTCTCCTGGTTTTACTCACTTCACTCAGCATCAGTTGATGTAGGTCTTTTCCAGGCTGTTAAAGAAATCAGCCCCTTCATCATTTCTTTCATTGCATTTATATACCATAACTTATGTAGCCATTCCCCAATTGATGGCCATCCCCTAAATTTGCAATTCCTTGCCACTACAAAAAAATTTGCAATTCCTAAGGGGTCCTTTTCTCTTTTTTATTGTTTTCTCTTTGGGATATAGACCCAGTAGTAAGACTGCTGGATCAAAGGGTATTATGCAGTTTTAAAGTCCTTTTGACATAGTTCCAAATTGCTATCCAGAATGATTGGATCACTTTACAACTTCACCAACAATGCATTAATGTTCCAGTTTTCCCACATCCCCTCCAACAGTTATCATTATCTTTTCCTGTCATTTTAGTCACAGTGATTTAGAGCATTTTTTCATATGACTAGAAATGGCTTTAATTTTTTTCATCTGAAAATTGTCTGTTATCTTCTTTGACTATCTATCAATTGAGGAATGGCTTGTATTCTTATAAATTTGAGGTTCTCTATGTATTTTAGAAATGAGGCCTTTATCAAAATTATCCATTTGGCATTTCATAATGTTCTCTAGTTCTTTGGTCATAAATTTCTCCTTTCTCTATAGATCTGATAGGTGGACTGTGCCTAGCTCTACTAATTTGCTTATATTAACACCCTTTATGGCTAAACCATGAACCCTTTCATTTTTTTGTTTGTTTTTAAACAATTAAGAATAAGAGAGGCAGCATGAATAAACATTCTATAAAGCTAGAATGGCCCTAAACTTAAGTTTAAATTTTAACAAGGCACATACTGAGTGAGTAACTGGAGACAAGCCACTTAACCTGTCTTAATACCATGTCTTAATAATACTTTTTAGATAAGGCAGCCTACTGAAGCTCAGACACTGAAACTTGCCAAAGTCAATACAGCTATTGTGCAGGTTGCTCCAAATTCCAAGTCCAGTGATCTTTCCAGTATACCACACCATACCATCTCATTGTCCCCAATACTTGATGGGAATAGAAATGTAGACATATGCATATGGATATATATGTCTATATTTACATAGCAAGGAAAAAAAGAAACAAGCATTTATAATGTGCCTACTATGGGCCTGGAACTGTGCTAAATATTTTACAAATAGTGTTTTATTTTCATAATAATCCTAGGAAGAACATATTATTATCATCTTTATTTACAGGTGAGGAAACTGAGACAGACATATTATTATCTTTATTTTACAGCTGAGGAAACTGAGACAGACATAGGTTAAGTGGCTTGTCCAGTCATACTGCTAGTATATAGGATCATATCTGAACTCAGGTATAACATATACATATACATACATACATAAATATGTACATATATATGTATATTTATAAATATACACATATACATATACATCAAAGAAAACTAGGATCCAAAGTTAAACATAATTCCAAGAGTTTATCATTTGTTTTTATAATCTATTTTAAAGTAGCAGAGGCTGACAATAAGCTTTTGACCTAAGGAAATCATACTTTTTCCTTTAAATAAATAAATCTTTAAAGAACAGGAGCAGTGCTTACTATACTATGCGCTCCAGTAAACGATGTTTATTATAATTTTCTGGCCTTTTATTTCACTTGTTTTTTTTTTCTTCATCATTAGGCATTGGGATTACTATTTTTTCTTTGTTTTAAATTAATATATTACTCTTCATGACATGTGAGATGGACTGAAATGTTAAAGAATAATGTTTTCTAATTATCATTGACATTTGCAGAGAAGATTAAAATTTAATAAAATTAATTGTCCATCCTTGAATGGCTCACTTTGCAGTTAATCATACAGCTCTGATTGCTACTACCAACTTTTGAGATCTTGATTTTTTTCCTGTTGTATACAACAGCATTTTTCATAACAGAACTTACAAATAGCAAAATGAACATTTTGTTTAAGTACAGAAAGTATACTCTAAATATGAGGACATCGAACACCAGGTATAAATTCTGGATTGTTTTGATTTTTTTTAAGTAAAGAAAGGTATTTTAAATTTATACCACAGTGATATTCTAAGAGATGAGCATGCATGACTCTCTCTCAGCAAACTCTAGGAAGACCTGAATTTTGGAGGTTACATTTTAACGGCAAGGAATGCACCGCTTTCACTGCTGTGCATCTCTAGTAATATAATTTGAAGTGCTAGGGCCCCTTGCATCCATTTCTGAATCTATTATTAGTTGATTAAATTAACTGGCTGGATCAGTACAGTGAGAAGAGACGCAGTAATGATATTATAGAATTAGTATGGTATGATGAATTGTCAAGAAGAGTAACTGTGACAGCCCTGTGGCCATATGCACTTAGCCATGCAATTTATAGTCATTTGAAAAGCCAAGGACTTTTCAGTTTTGGTTAGGAAATTTGTTCTTGCTTTTGACAGAAGTTGAGGGATATGTGTGTACAGAGCAAGAGGGGCTTGCCGTGCCAATACGGAAAGAAATCAAAAGTCTCTTTCCTTAGCTACTAACATTTGGGTGATTTGCAGGGAATAAGCCACAGTGTGGATGCCTTTATTGTAGCAGTGCCAATTCCTTTAAATAGATTTATATGATAGTGCAGTTTCTTTATGGTTGCAGAAGATAATGTTACTTTGGGTAAGATAAAAGTAAATGCAATCTTGTATCACAATTTCCTTGGTTATGGAATACTGTAAATCCTGATACATGCAACGCATATGCAGCAGGCCTGCAAATGGTACTGTGATTGTGTGGATTCCAATACATTTTGGTATCCTAATTGCAAATAGTTTTTAAGTAACTTAAAATATAGCCTTGATTTTTCTCTCACTGACTATTTATAAGACATATGACCATCAGATTCCTCTAAAAGGCTTGGGAGGACAGTAGCTGCCACATAAGAGTGGCAGAGCACCCCATTAGTCCAAATTTATTATAAGAGAACCAAAATGTGCCCCACAATGAAGTTGTCTCTGTGCTTCAGTTGTGGGAAAACCATCCCCCTGTTGTACGTGTATTATTGCTGGAATGTTGAAATGCCTGTTGTATCCTAGTGTTTATGGACACGAGTGTAGATAAAGTTTATGTCAAAAGCAACTGTTTCAGTTTAGGGATAGGGTAAAAATTGACTATTAGCATGAAAAACATTTTTAATTAGATTAGATTATTAGTAGAGGTCTGGAACATCAGTTTTTGTTTTTTTTTTATTATATAGGCAAAGTTTCAAAGTAGATTTTTAGTTATTGCTTAGGACTTAAGTGTTTTTCTAATTGCTCCAAAATTTTGTTGACGCTAGTTTTGAATTTAGTAAAAATATTTTTGTATTGAATATACATTTTTGTGGGGATATTTTCAATTGAGTAGACCCTTCAGCCCCTATTCCACTATATACCTATCTGACTTTTAGCAGCTGAGATAAATGTTGCCTTCTCTAGGAAGGATTCTCTATATCCACCCCATTCTTTTTCCATTCTTTTTCTTCCTCCTCCCTCTTTCTAACTAATAGATCATCTTGTTTTTCTGCTCCATATGCTTTATCATATATGATGTTTCACTAGATTGATTTATGTGTTCTTTTCTGCATGAGAGTGCAAACTCTATGAGGGCAGGAGTCATATCTTACCTAAACTTTTTAATAATGTCCTAGCTCAATGTTTTGCATATAAAAACACCTTAATATATATTTGTTGAATTTCAAATTCACAATCACAGAACCAAAAAAGGCTTAGAAGTCATCTAGTTTAACACGTGTATGAACAACTCTTTTCTCTGTAACATCAAAAAAGATTTTCTTTCACCTTCTACCTAGTCTTTTGAGTAGCACAGTGAACTCAGTGCTGGATATGAAGTTAGGATGACCTGAGTTCAAATATAACCTCAGATATAGCTTTATCATTATGTAACTCTGTGTAAAAGAGACAGGTGGCATAGTAGATAGAGTACTGGGCTGGAATAGTGAAAATTGATCTTACTGAGTTCAAATCTGTTCCCAGACACTTTTTAGCTGTGTGACTCTGGGGACTGCATTTATCTCAGTCTTCTTATTTGGAGAATAAAATGCCAAACCACTTCAGTACCTTTGCCAACAAAACCTCAAATGTCATCACAAAGAGTGAGACATGACTGAAACAACAATAATAAAACCTCGGGCAAATCACTTAATATCTGTCTGCCTCAATTTCCTCAACTGCAAAAATAATAATTTGTACCTCTCAGGGTTGTTGTAAGGATAATGAGAGATAATATTAAAAGTGCTTTACAAATTTTAAAGATCTACATAAATGTGAGCTATTATTATTGTACCTTCATTATAGCTAATGACTCCACCTCCTGATCACAGTCTATTTTATTTTTGCATGTTTCTTATGATTAAGATTTTCTTTACTTGGAATGAAAATTTTCCTTTCTTCAACTTTCACCATTTCTCCTAATTCTGCCTTCTGTGGCCAAGCAGAAGCGGTCTGTGGTCTTTGAGATATGATAGCCTTTAAAGACATCTCTTGAGTTTTCTCTCAGTTTCTTCAAGCTGAATGAACATCTCCGTTTCAACCAATCCTCTTTTAAAATTGCTTTAGCTGTATGACCCTGGGCAAGTCATTTAACCCCAATTGCCTCAGCAATAAACAAACAAATAAATGAATGAATAAATAAATAAATTGCTTCACCAGCTTTACTACTGTCCTTTGGACCTGCTCCAGCTTGTCATTATCCTTCCTAAAATGGAGCACCCATAGTTGAACACCTGAATGTAAAACAATAGATGTCTGATCAGTACGGGATTATAACCTCCTTAGATTAAGATTTTCTGCTTCCTCCATTACCAACTCTTCTTGATTCTTAGCTCTCAAATAGTATCTCTCTCTTTTTTCTTTTACCACAGTTCTCTCCTACTTAACAGCTTCATCGCCTTCTAATTAATTATTATAATGTTCTCTGAGTTTGTCTGCCTGCTTCCTAGATACTCACTCCTATTCATTCTGTACATAGATGCCAGGTTAAACTTCATCAGTTTTTATCTCATCACTTCTCACATGACCAATCTAATTTCTCTTTGATTTCTCTGTGTAGACCTCTTACATCAATAAAATGAATCTGCTTGCTGTCTCCACTTCTCTCCTCTTCACCAGCCCATGACTGTGCTTACTCTCCCTTTTCATAGGCCATTTGTTCCTCCTTTTATTCTATGCACACTTTCTCTCTGCCAGGACATGCTCATCATCTCCTTGATAAACGTTCCGTGATTGACCTCATCTTCTACTTGTCACCCCTTGAGTACTTAGCTATGTATTTTAAATGATGTTAATTTGTGTTTAGTAATGTGCTTCCCAGTTGTTTTATGTGTGTGTCATGTCTCTGAACTGTGTGCTCCCTTTTTTAAAGAGGCAGCCTTGCCTAATCATTTTCTATTTCTGTATGCTACTTAGTTCAGTGCTCTTTATCCAATAATTTCTGGGTAAATGTTTTCGACCACCTGGCAGATTATGGTACTGTTTAAAGATAGAATTTACCATTATGTGTATTTTAATTTTAATTTTTAAGTTAACATAAAATAAACAATTGTGATTTCTTGGAAAAATAACTGCACTTTAAATACCAACTTAGGTCACGAAGTTCTATGAAGAGCAGAAATAATATAGCCTTTTGTTGTCATTTATACATCAGGCCATGTATATTATAGAGATGATTTTTAATAGTTTTATTTTGTAATTTGTAATTGACAAATAAAAATTATTGCTCTATAAAAAAGGGCCAGTGATACTAGTTTATATCATACCAAGTCAAGTATATGTGAATAGATCCCCATGATTTAGATAAACAAATTTTTTTACATTTGACCTTTCTTATTTTCTTTGATCAAGCTTTTGCCCATAACACACACACACACACACACACATATTTATATATGTGTGTGTGTGTGTGTGTGTGTGTGTGTGTGTGTGTGTGTGTCAAAAGACAATGGCTTAATAATGTAACTTTTTAGATTTTTTTATCTTTCATATTTTTATCCAGGAAAAAAAATTGTACAATTATGCAATGTCAGATTATCCCAATAAGGAAGAAAAGGGGGAGATATTTAAAGGAACCAGTATGATACTACAAAAACTACTTTTTTATTTTTTTTAATTACATTTTTTTTTGTTAGTACAAGAAATTTTAACATGATTTCTTTAGAAAGAACATTAATGGGAAGTGAGGAAACATCAATATTGAAGGGGGGGAAAGGGTCAGGAACCCTTTTCCCATTAGTCAAGAAAAAAAGGAACAGTCATATTACTATTAAGAGGGCCTTCTCGAAGACTGAGCTGAAACTTTCCCAAAATAGTGAGGAATTTTGGAGTAAGGAGAAAAATATAGACCTTCTTCCTTCTTGAATAAGATGGAATTATATTAACATCTGAAAAAAAGAATAAACAGAAATAATCAACTTAATTTTTTTTTTTTTTTTTTTTTTTTTTTTTGCTTTTTGCTGAGGCAATTTGGGGTTAAGTGACTTGCCCAGGGTCACACAGCTAGGAAGCGTTAAGTGGTGCTGTATCCACAGCGCCACCTAGCTGCCCCATCAACTTAATTTTCTAATGAGAAAGAATGACTGAGAAGGTATTAAAGCTCAAAGTAGATAAAACATGTCAACTGTAAATGTTTTCAGATGTCTAGACCTACATGAATTGTATCCAATAGAAGTATTTGAAGTTGTGATCATCTTTAAGTGATGGGTAACAGGAAAAGTGCTGTGGTCTCCCACAGATTCTAAAGTAGATTTTGAAATAGAAGCTTTTGAAACTAGACTATGAGTGACATCATTACTAGTAGTCATAGCTATGTCACAAGGAACTTGTGAAACTCACCTGATTTCTGGATAAAATTCTTTGAGACTGTAGTATGTAAGCCGACATTCTAAGATGACTACCAAGTAAGAGAATGTTTTTAACCATCATAATCTTCTGTGTTGGCACATATTAATAGATGGAAGAGAAACAAAGGGAAGAAACCAAAGACAACAATATCTTTCCCTGATAACTTACCAGCATCAAAATAAGAAGGGATTGGGTTGTTTTTTTTTAACTTATTTTATAGATGAAGAAACTGAATTGAAGAGAGGTAAGTGACTTGCCCATAGTCACACAGCTAGGAAATAATCTGAGATAAAATGTGAACTCAGATCTACTTGAGTCCAAATCCAGTTCTCTAAATATTGTGCTACTAAACCATCAATGAATCATTATCAACCAGGAAGAATGTCATTAGGAATATGTCATAGTATTCTGTCTTTTGCCTTGCTGTGTTTAGCACTCTTATCAAACATTTATATGAAGACTCAGGAGATATATTTAATTAACAGTAGATACTAAGCTATAAGAGATAAATAATCTACTAAATGAAGAAATTAAAATTCAAAAATCTGTTAATTGGTTTGGGTTATGTATTTAAATTAAGATAAATATAATAGTGATAAATTAAAAGTCACTTAAGTTAAAAAAGTTATAGTATCCCACAGTTATTCAATCCTTTATTCCTGTGAGTTAACTAGTACAAGTTTTGTTAATCCCACTTTATAGATGAAGAAACTGAATCTCTTTTAAAGAAAGCTACTGTGAGAACAAAGAGAGGTGGGTTGGAGAATGAGGCATGTCTTTTCCTCTGAATTTTGTGCTGGTCAAGTCTTGTTTAGAGAATAGTGATAGTTTGGGGTCAAACATTCTAAAAGTGGCATTGTCAAGACAGAGAAAGTTAGCTGAGAAGATGATAAATGGAGGATTAGAGCTGAAAGGAGCTTTACAGACGATCTAGTATGAGTCTTTTTTTTTTTTAAACAAATGAGGAAACTGAAATCCAATAGAGTGACTTTCCTAAGTTCTTAAATGGCAGTAGTATGATATGACTTCTTCCATGATCTCTGGGCTTCAGGTTCTTCATTTATAAAATGAGTTTGGGCTGATCTCTAAGGTCATTTTCAGCTCTTACCTATTATAGTTCTCCCAAGTGCTACCTTAAAATTAAAGAAAAGAAGATCTATTCATACATACTTTCATTTATATTTGTGGCTCCAGATAGTATATGTTTTCATAGTTTTCCCAATGAGTGGTCCCTATACCAATGAAATTCAAGTTCTGTTCCAAAAGAGATTTTTTTATTGTTGTGCAGTTATTTCAATGGTGTCTGACTCTTCATTATCCTATTTGTGATTTTCTTGGCAAAGATATTGTAATTATTTGCTATTTTTATCTCCAATTAATTTTACAGATGAGGAACTGAGGCAAAACCCATATAAGTGACTTGTCTGGGGTCAATAGCTAGTGTTTAAAGCCAAATTTGAACTAATGAAGATGAGTTTTCTTACCCCAGACCCAGTGCTACCTTGCTGTCCAAAAATAGAGATAAAGAAAGAGATATCTTGATTACATATGTCCAAGTTTTCCAATTTCCCCCGTTTTAAAAGACCATACATCATAAACTTACTGGTAAATTGATTTAGAATTAATTATGAAACTTAAAGACCATCCTACCAAAAAAATGAAGATTAGTTGGCAATGTAGTGAAATGAGCAATTTTGTGAGACACACCAGGATATCTTGATTTTTAAAATCTACTACAAGGCTGAATTTATTCTATTTGATTATATGTGAATTACTTTAAATTTATATAATTTTTATTTACTTCCCCTCATATGTGTAATGACCATTCCCATCTCACCACACAGTAAAATGTAATCTTTTTGATATCTGGTCTTTAGTCTTTGTCATAGTCCCTCCCATATAGCAGACATCTAACAAATGCTTGTTGAATTCCACAGATTGCCCCTAAAGATTCATTTAAGTGAATCATTGACCAGTCCCCATCTTCTTCTGAACTTTAGACACTTAGGCTCTATAAAAATGACTAGAATTGGCAGATAATGACAATGCCCTCAATCGCACTTGAGGTCCCAGTTAAACTATTCTAGTTGTATTAGATTTCATTATCTCATCATAACCAAGCATTTGCTGATAATACTGAAGATATTGAGGTGCCAAATGTGGTCCCTGATTCAAGAGGTTGGCATACCAATTGGGGAGACAAGAAATAAACAGAAATTTGAAAATGAAATAAAAAGCAAGTATGTTTTGTGTCAAATAGTATAATGGATCATAAGGATTTTAAGAGCTCAGAAGAGAAAGAAATATTGATAAATGCAGAGGCATAGAAAACTTGAGAGAGAACAGAGAAATTGATCTCATCGTTGAAGCACAGACAAGACTTACCTAAACAGAGAAGAATGGTATGAATAAAGTCTCAGAGATGAAAATTGACCTTAATAATTAACTGAAACAACTTTCTCATTTTGTAAATAAAGAAACTGATGCCCAGAGAAATTGGATGCCTTGCCCAGGGTGACATAGGTAATAAGTAGTAGAAACAGGATTTGAACCAGATCCTTTGACATCACGTCAGGTTCCCTTTCCATTGCACTGTGCTTGACTCTTACCCTCTGGGAAACAAGGAAAAGATTGTTTGAATGTAAGAAGAAAAATTCTAGATGAAAAAACTTGTTGGTAGTGTATGAAGCATTCTTAATTCCTATTTTGTTTTCAAGGTATTTTGTCTTTGCCAGGGGTACTAAGGGACATTTCATGGAAGAGTCTTGTAATTGTCTCCCATGATAGTCTTCCTATGTATCAAAACCCTGGAACTTCTTGACAGTATCCTAGTTATCAGTCAGTCAAACAGGTGCTTACTGTTTGCTTATAGTGATACTATTCATTATAGAGTAGAATTCAGCAGACAGCAGATTTGTCTTGGACCCCATATAAAGAACTTTAATTACTGAAGTAATTAACTCTACTTATTCTACAATCCCAGATTTACACACAGCAGACCATCTCTAGTTTCCTTGCTTTTGTTCCTGGAACTTTATCCTTCTTCACCTCCACCTCTTAGAATCCCTGACTTCTTTGTTCAGTGCTCAAATCAGAATATACTTTGAGCAGGAGTCTTTTCCTCTTCCACCTTTTCACTAGTACTTTCTCCTCTTAGATTACTTCCAATCTATTCTGCATAAACATCCTGTATAACTACTTTTTAATGTTTTCTCTCCCTTATTGAAATAAGTTTTTTGATATCAGGGACTGGGTTTTTTCTCCCCCTTTTGTTTCCAAAGTTTAGCAAAGCATCTAATACATAGCAATTACTTAATACATTCCTTTTTTTTTTTGACTGACTGTTGCTAAATGGAACTTAGTATTTCATCTTTAACTTTGGGACCCTCAAAGATAATTCCTTTGGACTATAGCTCTAAAGTATGTATGTATGTACAGCATGTATACATATATACACTATGTAAGTTTACTTTTAAAAATAGTTTATTATGAGTTTACATTTTATCAATGTCTGTCATTTAACACTTTCCTTTTAATCATTTGCCCTCATTTTTGGGGGGATCCATTTTGCATTCACAAATTTGAGGTAGAGTAGCAAGATAGCTTTATTCCAATATATTCAAATGTCATGGATATAAATAAAAATAATTGTTATTTTTAAAGGAAGGATAATAGTGTATCATGTAAGAAACATTTTCCTCTAGTTTTTTTTTTCCTAATTAGTATCAACAAATACATCAAAGAAAATTGATGTTCCATTGTCATACCCTGTGGCATTAATAGAAACTAGTAGACCACTTCCTGGAACACCATTCTAGCTGGTGTGCTCCATCTTTTTTATTTCAGAGCATTGATCATGGTACAAATTTTTTTCTAGCTTCTACTTCCTGAGCACTAAAGTGGTTTTAGCTTCTAGTGTTTTATATAACTAGTAGGTAGGCTCTTGGAGGGCAGGGATGATTCGAGGGATTTATTGTTGTTGTTGTTTCTAGTGTTTCTTTGTAACCCTTTGAGCTAGTATTATATCCCGGTCATGAATGAATTGAATAAAATCACAGAATTTTAAAGCTTTCAGAGCCTGCAGGAACAAATCTAGTGAATATCCCATCTAATCTCCCAAAGTCCAGTTCACATCTTTTATTTCCCATCGATTATCCACTAAGACTCCTTAACCTGATAGGTCTATCTGATGAGGAAGATAAACTAACATTTTAATCAATTCACTTCATAATGAGACAGCTATGCTTTATATGGAGTATGAGAAATAGCATGGCCCATGCTACCTGTGGAAATGGGGCATTTGATGTCCATTTGCAGAAGAAAAATGCAAAGTGGAACCATTAAATGACTTAATATGTTCTACCCCTAAAGATCTAAATGCTTCCATGTGAATTCTGAGGCTTGTCTAGTAAGGTGCTCACTGTCAGGCAAGGAAAATGAATGCCTCTGTACTTTAAAGTTTAAATGCCCTGCTCAGCAGGGAGTCCAGAGAGATTTGTTCAACTGAAATGAGCTTATAATAAGGCTTTCATCCAAAGATAAGTAAGGTCTACATCCAGTAGCACTACATACCCTTACCAGGAAACACAAATAGATTTTGTTTCCCCTCTCTGTTATGCTAGCTATACTGGCTCTCATATGGAGTATTTCTAACCGCTCTTAGGAACGGTTTCCATTTCCAACCACTAAAACAAAATAAAACAAAAAATCCTATGTCTATAATTGGATTTTATTCAGAAATGGTCAAGTGATAGAAGGTTACTGTCCACTGTTTCTTTTTTGTTTTTCTCATAGCTTTTGAATCCTTTACATTATTTGGAAGTATGTGATACTGCCTTATAAATATTTTTATTTTCATTTAGAATTCTTAGAGAAATCAAAGAGTTATTATATTAGTACATTTAGTCAGGAAAAGTAACTAATAGAAGGGATTGCTCAGAATAAGATTTTAATGGCCACTATATTCTTCTGTGTTTAAGACTTTGTTGATGAATGTATTGATTAGCCACATTGCTTTTTGACCTCTCTTTTGTAAATTGGGTTGATTTTTGAGACGGATATAATTCATGACTAGACACTTTGTCCACTGTTGTTTGGGGGTTGTTGTTTATCAGGCAGTTTTTAGTGCTCTTAATGAGCTGTTAACAAGCTGTCAATTATGGTGCTTATGCAAATTAGAGAAACTGACATTGAGGGATTGATGTGCTTAGAGTTAAAATATGCTATCTTGAAATATTATGAACTAAACATTCTGACTTTGAAAACTGCCCATAAACATATGCTCTCTTTGGTGTTTGACCCATTCATATTAATATTCACTATGGAAAACGACAGCTTGCACCATCTTGGAGACTGGAAGGGATCAAACCTTATGTATGCTTTTCATTTATCTGGATTCAGGTGAATTTTGGTCCTACTTCCACCGTAAGTAAGATCCACTCCAAATATTTAGAAATCACTAGAATTTTTGATTCTCACATGGAAGATCAAAATTCCACCCTCTTCCTCTAGTGGAGACTTGGAAATTATAAAAACACAATTTTCTCCAGGCATTTTTGCTGTAAAAATATGACATATTCCATGGTTTCTTTAATGTTCAAAGTCATCTTGAAAATATAATTTACTAGACATAAAATTTGACTTTTTTTTATAAAGCTTTTTATTTACAAAACATATGAGTGACCTTTCAACATTGACCTTTGCAAAAAAACTTTTTTTTCCCAAGCTTTTCCTTTTCTTCCCCCCACCCCCCACCCCTAGATGACAGGTAATCTAATACATGCTAGATAGGATAAATTATATGACAAATACAATACATTATACATATCTATACAGTTATCTTACTGTACAAGAAACATCAGATCTAGAAAGAGAAGAAGAAAAAAACAACCTAAGAAGGAAAACAAAATGCATGGAAATATTCACAGAAAGCGTTAAATGCTGTGTTGTGGTTCACTCTCAGTTCCCACAGGCCTCTCTCTGGATGTATATGACTATCTTCATCGCAGCACAACTGGTTTGAATCACATCATTGTTGAAGAGAACCATGGTCCATCAAAATTGATCATCCTATAGTCTTGTTGCTGTGTATAATGTTCTCCTGGTTCTGCTGATTTCACTCAGCATCAGTTCATGCAAGTCTCTCCAATCCTCTCTGAAATCCTCCTGTTGGTCATTTCTTACAGAACAATAATATTCCATAACATTCATATACCATAATTTATTGGGCATCTTTTCAATTTCCAGTTTCTTGCCACTACAAAAAGAGCTGCCACAAACATTTTTGCACATGTGGGTCCCTTTCCCTCCTTTAAAATCTCTTTGGGATATAGGCCCAGTAGAAACACTGCTGGGTCAAAGGGTATGCACTGTTTGATAACTTTTTGAGCATAGCTCCAAATTGCTCTCCAGAATGGTTGGATCCGTTCACAGTTCCACCAACAATGTATCAGTGTCCCAGTTTTCCCACATCCCCTCCAACAGTTATCATTATCATTTCCTGTCATTTTAGCCAATCTGACAGGTGTGTAGTGGTATCTCAGAGTTGTCTTAATTTGCATTTCTCTGATCAATAGTGACTTGGAGCACCTTTTCATAAAATTTGACTTTTCAAGTTGATTTCTAGCCTACCATCAGAACAAATACTCTCTTTTTTATAGCAATGGCTAGTGCATCTACTAAGTTTGGGAATTTGTTTAGGTTTTGTTTTTTTGTTTTTTTAGACCAAGTAGAAAATTGTTGTTTGTAATCTAGAGGCTTAAGGATTCACCTGAGGAAACTGTATCAGGCCAATTTGTCAATGAAGGGTCACAGATCTATTAACTGGCTATTTTGACTTTTTTTTTTCCTTTCTTCTTTGTTAGATGGGATGATGCTATTGTAGTTCCGTGAAAAGCTTGTTGATGCTATTCTTTCTCTTTTCGATTGTTATTACTGGCATTCTCTCCAGTCAGTTGGGATGTAATAGGATGCAGTCAAGAGTGTTTCACCTGACTGTACAATTAAAGTATAGTTATATGAACTCGTTAAAAGGCACTTAATGTTCTTCAAGAATGATGAAAGCCTTTCTCTTTTTGTTTATGTGAAAGCTATGTTTTGTTTATGTGAAACTTGTGTTCTGTTTATGTGAAAAATATTCCTGGAACAGCTATGAGTATTAAGACTTCAGCAGTCTGTGGGCATGTTACCTCATCAAAAATTACTGAAAATAGAGTTCTTGTTTGCTTGTAATACTTATACTAGGAATTGTTTTTCATAATGGAACTCATTATTTCTAAAATTTGCCTAAGAAACCATGAACTTATCTTTTGTGGACTAGATCAAGCCATTTTTGTTATGACATCAGAAATTTTATAAATATTTGCAAAATAAAAATGTAAAACTCATAAGGTTATCTAGAGTGTAATTTCATATTGTCAGTGAAATATAGGTATGTTATATTTTTGGTTATGGTATTTGCTCCTAAGTTTGAAGAATATTTTATATGGGTGAAGAAATTAAATATAATTTTCTGAATATTTATGTATTTGCCCTGATTATTGCAAAATTATTTCTCAAGCATACAAACACAACATAAAATTATAATTTGACAGCTAAAGAAACACATAGAATTGGTGAAGAGAAGGCTCTGATCAACAAAAAGAGAGTAAATTTTTTTGCATTTGTTTTTAAGTCAAATAAATTGGAGAAATGCATTGTGAGTCAATGGTACTACACTTTGTGGATAAAAAGAATATAATATTGGATCATTCGGTGAATGTTTTAATTAGAATGTCACAAAAATTTCAGTTCTTACTAATTTATGTGGTTAAAAGATAGCTAAAAGTAAGGAAAATTACCTTTCATACTTCCTTGGCTTCTGTCATCTGCTGCTTCTATTTTTTTAGTTTTCTTTATTTGTGATTTGTGATATTTGTGATATTATATTTGTGATTACTATTTACAACTGTTGTAGTATGGGGATAAAGTTATTTCAAGTGGTATTGCCTGTTTTGTTTAACTTGGTTTTCACATGATCCATCTTACTGAATGTCCTATTGAAAATGCTATTCAATGTTTGTGATGATGATAATTAATTTGTGGCTATTCCCTTTTTATGTTGTTGCATTCCTTTCATTTCACTTTTCCTTATTGCACCTGTCCATTATATATATTATACCCATACTTTTTCCCCTCTGCCTTCTCTTTCTGCCCCCTGCCTACTTATTCTGTGTTTTCATTTTCTTCAATCTTCCTTTCTCAAGGGGGCATGCAGGGAATAACCGCAGTGCGCCAACCAGCATATCTCACGTGGATACCAATGCTTTTGCTTTTTTCCCCTGTAGCTGTCAGGGATGCATAAGCTTCAAATGAAGTCTAGCATGAGGGCTCACTTTCTTCTGATCCTAGACACTGAGTCCCACTGGAGCTCACTACAGTCCTAGTCTCTTTCAAATTCTAATTGTTCTCCATTAAAAAAAAAAAAGTCAACATTTTTATCTGAATCACCCTGGTTCTCATCGGCTTTTGCAACAGTTATTCAGTGTCATCACTTCCCCACATGTTGCTGGTCTTAACTGTGCTGTTCAGTCCCTTGTCCCTCAGAAGAGTTTTAAATGCTTCTTTTCCTGATTACCAAGGCAGCATTTTTTTCTCTTGATCTCTCAGCACAAGTTGAACAAAGCAGCAGGCCTTTACTTTTCTATGTAACTCTTAAAAGCACCATTTCTAATGGAGTACTTATTAGCCTAATGGTGGTTTATTAGCCATTTTTAACAGTGTACTAGAATAATCTTTAACCATGAGTAAAGATTCAATAAGCTCATCGAGAGAACATGATATAAAAAGCATAAAAAATATTTTGGAGAAAAATAATACAACTGTTGACCCAACCCACCAATCTGTAGCCAAACCAACAGTAATAGGTATCTGACTTTATAAAATGGTAGAATTTTACAAGATGAAATTTTCTCACTTCTTAGTCTAAATCATACAGTTGCCCTAATCTGTTTTACCCAGTAGAGTCTGAATCCTTTATGTTATAGGATAATAAATTAATAGCCCAATGGAAACTGAAAGGTTTTGTAGTACAACTGCTTTCTTTTTTAATAGATTAGAAGATTAGGGTCCTGAGAAAAGTTATTTGCCTGAGGCCACTCAGGTAATAAGTTGCAGATCTGGCATTTAAATGCAAAAATCCTCTGAATCCCAAGCCAGCTCTTTTCTCCTTTCCCACTCTATGCCACGATTGTCTTACAACTCCTAGTTTTCATATTAGGACAATGGTTTGTAATTGAAAATAATCTTCCAGAGTTTTTCTGCAAAGATTTGCAAATTCACTCAAAGCTGTAAAACACTTGTATGTGCAAGAATCTCTTTGTCTCTTCATCTCTTTTCATCCTATAGGTGACTGATTATCATCACATTCCCTCATAATCTTCTAGCAAATGGATTCAGGGAGCTAACTATAAATTAGTTTACAAAGAATAACAATAACGTTGATAATGATAGCTTTTCATAGTTTCCAAAGAGTTTTTTGTGCTTGTTTCTTCATTTCAACAACACTATGACAAAGGGAAGGCAAATATTATTATATTAATTTTATTGATGAGGAAACCGACATTCACAAATGTGACTTACCCAGAGTCACACACCTAACAAGTGAGGGGCCCAGACATTGAATCTATATCTTCTGACACTTAGTCTTGCATTATATGATATATATCATATTTATAATTTAAACAAACATATATCATAATATATATGATATAATATATGTAACATATTATATACACCTCACTCAAAAAAAAAAAACCTAAAAAATACCCTACTACAGTAGAGTTGTGGGATTTTTTTGTATGAATAATTATCTTAAAGATCATCTCCACATAAAAGCCTCACCAGTCTCATAAATAGCTTGTCCTTTTAAGATCTTGGGGAAAAAAACAACAACAACAACAACAAGAAAACATATGGACAGATGTGTTCTAGTTGTAATTTCCCAGCTGGAACCCTGTGAGAAGCATAATAGTGGTTAGAGAACATCATTCTGTCGGGATGTGCGCAAATTTATAATATTTTTTTCCAAAAGAAATCTAGTCAACAACAACTGGTTCTGGCATCTGGCTCTGTACTGTAGCTTTCCAGAATAGATGATTAATTTTTTTTATATTTAATTGTATTATTTAGTTGCTGTGCTTTTTTTGTACTGTCAATTTTATTAGCTTTTTAAATGTACATTATAGTGAATATTGTTTTTCTAAGAGAATAAATAGAAAAAAATTAAATATCATTTTCTCTCCTCATAGATAAGTATTTAAAAACAATTATCATTACCATAAATTAAAACAATCAAATGATTTGTTTTGAATAATAGCTTTTTTTGGTTTTGTATTTGTTTTATTAAAGAGAGCAAGGAGTTGTAAATTGGACCTGGATTCAGGACCGTTATTCAGATTCTATTTCTCATAGTTCTTCTGGTATGACCATTGGCAAGCCATCATTTAAACTCTGTAATCCTCAGTTTTCTTATTTGTACGTGAATTAGGTTGGATAAAAATGTTAAACATAAAATGCAATCCTCTTCCAGATTTTTTATATTAGTTCTTTTATTTGTTTTACAAATCTAGTACTCTATTAATGAAATTACTTTAAAAAACATATCCATCTTTCTGAAGTTCACTTAGACTTTATGTTCCCATGATACTATGAATTTCTTTGGTGTTGAATACAATTAGATATGTGAGTTGTTGTCATTGAATCCTTGAAAGTGAATGTTTGAAGTTGCAACTAAATAATAATTTTTGAAATGTTGTTTCAGAATATGTATGTTGGAATGCTTTTGCTCTTAAAGCAAAAAACACTTATTTGACAGAATTGCAGAACATATGAACTTGGGGTGATACCTAAATATCTATCTGGTCCAAATTATAAAAAAATAAATAAAATCCATTCTAAGCATTCTGTCTTTGGAAAGTCTACATAATTAATGATAAACTTTACTAGACTAAGGCATATTTTTGAGGGAAACTTTGAAAGTATCACATACTGGACATTTAATTTTCTATGAAGTTGAATAACAGATTAGAAAATATGCCATAGATTATACATTCAACTACACAGTGTTCAAAGTCTTTTTTTTTTTTTTTTTTTTTTTTTTTGAGGCATTCAGAGTTAAATGGCTTGTCTAAGATCACACAGCTAGAAAGTATTAAGTGTCTAAGGCTGCACTTGAACGTAAGTCCTCCTGATTCCAGGACTCTATCCATTGTGCTACCTAATCTGCCCTCAATGCACACACATGCACACCCACATGTACATCCAAAGTCTGACCCTCTTCATGGCAGGAAGATGAGCCTAAATTCTGGAAAGTTGTTAGGAGAGCACATGCTGGCAATATCTACCAAACTAAAGAGTCTTTGAGTAAGACTTGAGAAAGATTTTAGGAATAAATTGAATTCCTGACATTGGAAGACTTACCCAGCGAAAGAGGTTCTTCTCTCAATGAATTTTTTGGCTGCAGCTATTTTACAAAGACCATTTTTAAGGCCTATAAGCCTGGGTTGGTAGAAAGGACCCTGGGCCTGGAACAAGGAGAAGCTTGGGTCTTACTACTTATGTGACTATGACCAAGTTATTTCTTGTAAAATGGGAATAATAATGCTTTTAGTTCTTAATTCATAGTCATTAGAATAAAAGCGACATGATGTATGTAAAGACATACAGCATTTAATTCACTAAATAATTGTTATTATTGAAGTTTATCAATGTCAATGTCATAAACCAAATGATTGTTTATTTTTAAATTTCTGATATCTATAGTAGTGCATTATTTTCCATATTCTGTCATCTAAGAGAATATCTCTCCATCGCTTCCTGATTTTTCATGTTAATTTGTTTAGTATTCTAAATCTAGGAATAATATGTTAGTGAAATTCCTTTAAGTTCTGTGTCTGTCTCCCTGAGAATTCACTTAGTATTTAACCCTCATAATTGTTCTCCTTCAAATGTAAAGCATTTTATTGAAGCAACTTCTACTAGGAATAAAGGTGAAATGACAGGTTATTAAAAAGGTTGATGGTTTAACTTCATATTCATTTTTTTTCTATTTGGGGTTGTGACTAGGCCAACTCTTACAGAATTCTTTTAGGAACTTATTTCATGTGCAAATATCCTACAAACTGTGCTCATATTATTGCCTCTCTGTGTGTAACAACATTAACCATCAATTGAATTGGTGGACTCTCAATCAAGGGGTGTTTTGTATTCCTATTAATACTACTAATCATGTTTACTTACATGACAAGTGAACTAAGCTGAATCTCCATGACAAGAAAAGGCCATTTAATTCAATATAAATGATTTTTTAAAATAAAGTTATCTAGACATATGTTAAATCCCATATAAACATGTCTTCCCTTCTACATCCATTCTTCACAATGGTTTGTTCACTGGTTTTAGTTTTCGCCTTTAACATTTGCAATTCTTTGGAGAATTTCTCTGAGATTCCTGGCATTTTGGCCTCTGGGGACAGCAGGAGGTCTAGTTTACTGTCTGTTAATTTTAGCTTTTCTCTGCTGGAAGTACCATCAGAAGCAAAAATAACTGAAGAAGTTGTGTGCCTATTAAGTGGCCTCATGTGGCTCAAAAAGAAAAAAATGCTCAAAACATAACAAAAATCTTACCAACAAAAGACTTAGATTTTTTATATTTATATTTTGTCATCCTATGAACAACACATAAGTTAAATTTCAATGTTTCTTTGAAAAAGATTTTTGTAATGATTAGAATTCTAATCCAATATTTAGTTCTTACTCATTTCAGGAGGTGTTATGATGGTGTCATTTAGGAGATTATTTGGACCATTCAGTTCCCAAAGGAGCAAGCAAGAACACAGAAATAATTCCTTTGCCAACTCATGGTTCACATGAGTATACATGATGTCAGCCATTCAAATTAAAACTCAAACAAATCTTTGTTTGCCCAGATGGTTCCAAATAACAAGATGTTTGCCATTGTATAGGTAAAACATCTGGATGAATGCCTGAATACTTCATTTTTTATAAAGATATTTGACATTGTATGGAAAGAAACATGTATCATCTAATGATCTAATGAAGCTTGGTACCTTAGAACAGTGATTGGTGCATTCACATAGAAAAAGATCCTTGTGGATGAATAGTAGGTCAATAAACATTTTTAAATGCCTATTATGTGTCAGGCACTGTGCTAAGCAGCTGATAATTACAAAAAGAGCTAAAAGAAAATTAGCTAATTTTTGCCCACAAGGAGCACCTAATCTCATGGATACTGATTTAGTAAACCACAAAATCACATTGTATTATGGTGTGTTTTTATTCATTTTGTTAAACATTTCATTATTATATTTTAATCTGGTTTAGACTGCACTTCAGAGGGCTACTTTCCACTGCTGTCTTAAATAACTTCTACTTATAGCTCTTAATTTTACAGATAAGAAACTGAGGCCCAAGATATGGAAATTAAGGTCACACAGGCAATAAATAACAGAGCTGGGAATCAAATTCGAGTCTCTTAATTATAAATTCAGTTTTATTTTGACTATACAAAATAATTAAAGTCTTTCATAGAAAACACAGTTACATTTATATTTACAATATGACAAAAATTAATACCAAAATCTGAATCAAGGCAGTATTTTAAATATTATGATTTTTGTGGAAATATTAACCACAGAATTGCCAATATATCACCATAGTGATATATTGTAGTGACAGCATAGTGGTAACAAAATCATTGCTTATTCTAATTAGCCTGGCAATATAAAAAAACATCAAATCAATATCATTTTACTGTTTGATTAAAATCAGCCTAGGAAGAATAAGTATTGAGGAGAAAAGTGAATGTAATAGCTAAAAAAATTGTAAATATTTTTTATCATGTGATTTTATTGGTTGAGAAGCCAGAAATCATTTCCATGGGCTGTCACAGCCCAACTCAGGGAAACAAAGCAGAAATCTCAAGCTTGAATCATAATGTAGGCAGAACATTGACCCACAAGAGGAATTTAAAAGAAACATGCAAAAGAGAGGTAGGAAAGAAGTTCCAGAATGAGGAAGTTATCAAGTCCAAGACAGTAGTCTTTTATTGGGACTGAGCTTGTAGGCACTGGAGAAGTAGGTTGGTTTACCCTGAGTATCAGATCAGAAGTGTCAAATAATAGGAGATATAACTAAGCCAGAGGGAAATATGCTTGTGTGCTAAAGGATTACTAGATAATCAAGAGGTTTTCAAGGCATTTAAAACTCAGAGGGATATGAAACCTCAACTAACACAAGACCAGAATGATTGTAAAACTTTGGAGAAAAAGAGAAGGATGGTGACTGGAGCTGAAGAGACAATGAGAGAAAAACACTGGAAGATAGAAAATAGAAGAGCTGTGCTTACTGAATAGCAATGCAATTAGTTAAATAATTTTAAAATATGAGGAAATACTTATTAGTATTTGTATTAGATACAAAGGCAGGAAGGCTGGATTAGTCTCAGCAAAAACTCTTCACCAATGTAATTTTGAAAAATCATTTTTTTATTTTCTAGGACTTAGTTTCCCATTTTATAAAATGTGACTTGGAATTTGATAACCATCCTCCTAATGCAATAATGGTTTCTCCCACTTTTAAAATGCTTAACCCATTATACTGCTCTGCTGTAAGTAAACAGTGGTTTTTAAATTTTCATTTAAAAAATAACAATCCTAAATACTCACTATTCGGCAAAAACTGCTGGGAAAATTGGAAACTAGTGTGGAAGAAATTAGGGCTTGATCCATACCTAACACCACATACCAAGATAAGATCTAAATGGGTTCATGATCAAGATATAAAGAGGGACTTTGTAAGCAAGTCAGAGGAACGTAATATAGTTTATCTCTCAGACCTGTGGAGATGGAATAAATTTATGTCCAAAGAAGACCTGGAACTCCTAATTGAACACCAGATGGATAATTTTGATTATATTAAGTTAAAAAGTTTCTGTACAAACAAAACAAATGCAGACAAGATTAGGAGGGAAGCATCAAATTGGGAAATCATCTTTACATTTAATGGTTCTGATAAAGGCCTCATTTCTAAAATATATAGAGAATTGTCTCATATATATATAAGAATTCAAGCCACTCTTCAATAGATAAGTGGTCAAGGGATATGAACAGACAATTTTCAGATGATGAAATTAAAACCATCTCTAGTCATATGAAAAGTTGCTCCAAATCACTATTGATCAGAGAAATGCAAATTAAGACAACTCTGAGGTACCACTACACACCTGTCAGATTGGCTAAAATGACAGGAAAAGATAACGATGAATGTTGGAGGGGATATGGGAAAACTGGGACACTAATACATTGTTGGTGGAACTGTGAACGGATCCAACCATTCTGGAGAGCAATTTGGAGCTATGCTCAAAAAGTTGTCAAACTGTGCATACCCTTTGACCCAGCAGTGTTTCTCCTGGGCCTATATCCCAAAGAGATCTTGGAGGAGGGAAAGGGACCCACCTGTGCAAGAATGTTTGTGGCAGCCCTTTTTGTAGTGGCTAGAAACTGGAAACTTAGGGGATGCCCATCAATTGGAGAGTGGCTGAATAAATTATGGTATATGAATGTTATGGAATATTATTGCTCTGTAAGAAACGACCAGCAGGACGATTTCAGAGAGGCCTGGAGGGACTTGCATGAACTGATGCTGAGTGAAACGAGCAGAACCAGGAGATCATCATACACAGCAACAACAGTATTACATGATGATCAATTCTGATGGACATGGCTCTCTGCACCAAAGAATTGTCTCAAACCAGTTCCAATTGTTCACTGAAGAAAACCATATACACCCAGAGAGAGGGATATGAAATATGGACCACAACATAACATTTTCATGATCTCTATTGACATTTGCTTGCATTGTGTTGCCTTTCTCTGATTCTTTTTTTTTTCTTGTAGATAGGATTTTTCTTGCATAACTTCTCAAGCATTTCAACATTATTAACATGTAGTGGACTTCCTGCCATCTAGGGGAGGGGAGGGGACTGGGGGTAAAATTGGTAATGGAAAGCTTTGTAAAGATCAATGTTGGGGAACTACCCATATATATGTTATACAAATAAAAAGCTTTAATAAAAAATAAATAAATAATTTAAAAAAATAACAATCCTGCTATTGGCATGATATATTCTTCTCATCTCTCAGTAATTTTTGACTGAATATTTTTAAAAATATTAACAACTCTTTGAATTTTTATCTATCTATAAAGTTTCAGTTTCCTGATCTATAAAATAAAGAATAATAACATCACTTACCTTACAGGGTTATTGCCAGTATCAAAGTATTTAACAAACATAAAACATTTTAAAAGATTTAAAGTACTATAAAAGTTCTATCATCATCATCATCATCATTATCTATAGACATGCAAAAAAGAACATTAATGAATGTTTCTGTTATTCACCAGATAAAGCAAGAAATATTTGTCCTTGTAGGGCCAATTTTGTTTTTGTTATTCAGTTATTTCATAGTGTCTGATTCTGAATGATCTCATTTGTGGTTTTCTTGGCAGAGATACTGGAGGGGTTTGCCATTTCCTTTTCCAGCTCATTTTGCAGATGAGAAAATTGAGGCAAACAGGGTTAAATGCCATGCTCAGTATAACACAACGATATTAGTGTCTGAAGCTAAGTTTGAACTCACAAAGATGAATCTTTCTTATTCCAGGCTGAGCACTCTATTGTGCCACATAGCTGCCAGGCCAATTTTACCCATGTATGAATAAAATTTCAATCTGTATTTTCAAAATAAATCCTTTATGTACTTTACTCCGAGGTCTGCTTTTTATCCTTATACTTGATTATTTCTCAGGTAGCAAAGATTTTGGAATTCTTCTCTCAACCATAATGTTTTTACTCTTTATCTGCCTAGGTCATTTCATATATCTTGTCTAAGATATAAGGATTGCTTCCACATATTTTAAATTTTAGGGGAGAACATTTATAAGCATTGAGGTTCCCTGCATTGAAATCTGTCCTGACTGAGATTTAGCTCTACTTTCTCCCATTACAGTGCCAATTTATGACTGATAATTTTTTGACAATTTCACAATTTACTTGTTTAGGAAAAAAAAAGTGATTAGCTGATATGTATCAAATAAGCTTTTCATTGACTTGGGCTTTGAGTTTTAAATAATCCAAAATTCAAACAAAAGTCTTGAAGAAGAAAGCATAGAGTTTTTATTCATTGTAAATGTCTCAAAATCTGTCTCTAACATCTCTCTAAATTTCTATTTCCCCAGATTATCTTTTATCACTTTCAATTTAAAAAAAAATAAATGTAGGTGAGGCTAACTTGGTCATATAGCAGTTTTTTTTTAAACTTTTGTGTATTGTACACTTCACAGTCACAGAGCGAATCAGCTATGCTAAGTGTACTCATTAGTGTTCAATTTTCTTCTCTTCATCTCTTTAAAGAAACTATACAAACAGCTGGAACACTTATTTTATTTTGATTCCATAGTGGAAAATTGCATCCACATAAGTAAGCATACCCTGAACAGCAATAAATCATTATTTCTCAGATGACCAATATCAGCAGGAATCTCATATACCTCTCTGCTGGAGTTGATTTCCAAATTCATTGAATAATTATTGGTACTGCTTTTCATAACTGAAAAGCATTTTTCCCTTTCTCTTTCAGTTAACTTTTAAATGTTACCCTTTCCCCTTATTTCTTTTCTCATATTTTTTTAAAGCAATAAGAAAATCAAACTTTAGGCATAATAAATGTCAATAGGAGTAGCTGGACTTTTTCCGTTTTTCAGAAGCAGGGAAAATTAACTTTTTTTCCCAGAAAATTCATTAAAAATCTTTAAATATTCTTTTTTGGTGGAGTTTTTTTTTTAATCTCACAACTAGTAAACCCTTTTTTCATTTATTATGAATATTTAAGCACTGAGACTAATCAGGCAAAAACTCAGCAATCATTTAAGTTTATCCAGTCTTTCCAGGAATGATACTAATCTAGACATAAATATATCTATATTGCTGTATGTTATCTATACATAACACCTCTGTAACTGGAAATTGTGTTAGTGTCTTGAAAAACTAAAGAATGACAATAATTGGAAGTGCTTTTCAAAGAAAATAGCTGTATTTTTGCATAGTTATTCTTCTTAATACCCTTGGTTTAAAAAAGCATACATTCTCCAATGCTGGCCCATATTATTGGAGCTCTAGTCTTTAAAGTGTCCTAAACTAACAACTATTGGCACAGCCCCAGAGTGTAAGTTTTCCTAATTACATGATAGATTTAGGACCCTTCCCAAAGCCATTTCAAATAATCCGAAGCAGAAAATTTGCATTTCTGTGAGCAATTGAGAGTCTTTGAGAATTGTCCCCAATTCACCAGATAATTGTGCAGCCCCTCTTTGGCACATCATGTTGACACAACATTTGGTGTGCTCTCCAGTATGTCTACAAGGTAAGGCTATCACTAAGTGGAGGAAAAAAAAAAAACAACGAGTAATTATTAGCTTAAAAGCTTTAAGGAGAGTTTTTTAAAGAAATAATTGGGGTTTTAAATAAATGTAATGCTTAAATTATTTAAATCTGTTTTATTTTCGCCAGCTAGGAGAAAGTCATATTTTATTGTTTCATTTCTCAGAGGATTAATTGAATTTCGGTAATAAAAAACACTGCATAAATTCTGAATAATAGGCAGATGTGTCTTCAAGGTTTTTTTGTTTTTTTTTTCCTCTTCCTTTTAAAGAAAAAAAAAAATAACAACAGTTAACTCATACTTTGCCACCAAAGTGAATTTATAAGGTGTTGATCAAATCTCGTCAGTTTTAATACTGATTAAACATTGTGGTCATGTTCCACATACTGTATTATTTCTTTGTGTGACAGAAAAAATTTGGTGTAATTCATTTTAGAACATTAATTTAGAAAAAAAATGACAATGATAGAAAGTATTCTTCACCCCCACTCTTAAAACCCATATAAAATATTTATATTACATTTTAAATAAATTAATTTCCTGTGTTGAAAAGTGGATTCTACTGAATTTTTATTTATAAAGTTAAATCAACTTTTAAATTTTAGAATTTCTCATGTATTTTCCATTTTATGGTTAAAATAGCATCTTATTAAATAAAAGCAGGTATAAAGAACCTGCAAAAAATTGTAATATTTCAGAATGCCCTTAACAGAATGACTATTCTTCTGGAAATTGAAATACACTGTCAGATATATTAAATGGAATATTATATTTCTTTTATATGAATTACATTTTTCAGGAATGACTGCACCCCTATGTTCATATTACAACAAGGATAAAAGAAAATATTTGTTTTATTTTGTTTTTTAAGTGCTTCATACTGTTCTTAGTAGAAATAGTAGAAATTTTATTACTGTTCATTTCCCTCCACTTCCCTTCTTTTTTATATGTCTCATAACCAAATGACCTTAGGCTATTTAATCTCTCAGTTTCTTCAGTTTACTGGGTGCTGCTCTTAAGGGCACTGTTAAGTATTTGTAGAATTCATATAGACATTAACAAGAATAACGAAATATGTAATGTTTGTATAGTACTTCTTGGCCTCAGTTTCCTCAATTTAAAAATGAAAGGATTGGCCTAGATGATTTCTAAAATATGCTCTGTCTCTGAATCTGTGGTCTTAAGAAGTTGCATTCATGTCATCTAAAAGAAAGGCAAATTAAACTATTACTAATCAGAAATGTGTATATAAGCCATTCCATCCTGTTTTCAGTGATGATAATTAATATAATAAAAAGGATGCAAACTGATGGGATAATGTTATTATAATATATAAAATAAATATGATATATTATATGATATAAAACATACCTATTTAATAATATTTGGTTTTGACCACAGAGAAATACAATTTCTTCTTAGGATCAAAAATGTATTTTTGTAAGCAAATATATATGTACATATATGCATATATATGCAAATGTATATATACATTTATATGTGCATATGTGTGGAGAGAGAGAGATGAGAGTGGAGTAAAATGTCCCATATATGTTGTATATGAGATTTTAATATGTTCCCTTATATTCTTAAACCAGAAAAGTAACAGTACTTTGTAAACTTTAAGGCTCTAGATAAGTGAAGTATTAATCACAATTTATTGGTCATATATTCCAAGTGACATGGGGATAATTTCATCACAGTTTTATTAATTGAACAATTCACACTAGATTAATACACATAGTCATATAAAAGGTAGAAGCAGTGTGATGTAATAGATAAAAGGCAGGCTACATAAAAAGGAAGGCTTGGAGTAAAAACAAAAACAAAAAATAAAAACCCCTGGATTGAAGTTCTGACTCTGACATATACATATGCACAGATAGATACAGATACATGTGCAGATACTAATATATACCCATATATACACAGGTGTCCATATAAATATAAACATATACAAAATAGGTTATATATACATATATATTTGTGCTATATGTATGCATATGTACATATATGCAGAAGTTCTATGCATTATAACAGGATAGTTGGACAAGTACCCACATTGGCTAGATCCTAATGTCCTGGATAGAATGGATGGGTAGAAAGACAGATGGCCTAGATCTATGATCAG
Organism: Myrmecobius fasciatus; assembly: GCA_023553655.1. Taxonomy (NCBI): domain Eukaryota; kingdom Metazoa; phylum Chordata; class Mammalia; order Dasyuromorphia; family Myrmecobiidae; genus Myrmecobius; species Myrmecobius fasciatus. The sequence continues at coordinate 480,383 of JAJPUD010000160.1, read as the reverse complement.
AAATAGAGGGCTGAGCTAAGAATGAGCTTCCTCACTCTCTAATCCTAGCAGCTTTGTTCTGGGCTGAATCCCCAGCTGGGGATTACTTCCTTCAGGATGAGGGAGCAGACCTCTAAAGGTGGAAGAGTAGCAGCTGTTTGTGGTGGAGAGAATGAGACATACCCTATAGATGACAAGAAAAGACTTTTTTTTTAAAGGAAGTCAAAATCAGAAAATTTTAGAGAATAAATTTCAAGAGCATACTTATTGAGGAATAGACCAAGGCTCTTGAATCCTACTTAGGTAGTATTACCTAACATATTGGAGAAAGCAGAATAATTGGTGTCTGAAGGCCATTGAGATGAGGATGGCAATATTTGAAACCCCTGTTGTGTGTCAAATGAGATGATGCATAGGAAAGCAATGTGTAGCCAGGAAGTACTATACAAACATGAAGTATTCTGTTATTCTTGTTAATGTCTATATGAATTCTACAAATACTCAGCAGTACCCTTAAGAGCAGCACCCAGGAAGTGCCTTGTGATGACCTGAGAGTATTTGTCCTTACTGACTTTTCCAACAGTAATTTGCTGATGTGCCTATAAGTAATTCTTTTCAATAAGAGAGTCTATATATAAAAAAGCAATAATAGCTGTCATTTATATAGAATTTTAAAGTTTACAAAGCACATTAGAAATACTGTCTCATTTTATTCTTAAAATAGCACTGGGAAGTAGATGCTATTATTATCTCCATTTTACAGATGAGGAAACTAAGGTGGATAGAAGTCAAGTGACTTAGGAAATATTTGAGCTCTGGTCTTCCTGAATCCAGGAACAAAATGCCCATACTGTATATTGAGAACTTTTGTGGGATCATAGCATGTTGCCAGGAAAAGATCTGAGATTTAAACTATATAAACACATAACAGTTAAGTTCCAGTATGATAATATCAAGGAAAAATCAAAAAGATATCAGAGGTGGAGGAACCAGTTGACTTTTCTAAAAGACAATGGAGGGTTGCAGAAATTGCGATACAACATGTGCCTAATGATGACTTTTGGGTCCTGAAAGTGGAATTATCAAATCATTAAAACTTAGCATAGTATATAAATGCAGTACATGGATATATTAGAAGCAAACATCTTTGAAAAGTTTAAAATATAAACAACAAGACTCAAAAAGATAAGTATTTAAGGTAATCTAGAACAAAAAAAGTTCTTTATACATTTTAAAATGTACTAAAAATGTAGAAAGCCCCAGAGTATTGTTAAATTAAAGATTTCAGAAAAGTGGATTTGTCATATAATAAACAATTTCTAATATATGTCAGTATATAACATATCTCTATATCTATTTATAGTTATATGCAAGGGATATACTGGGCATATAAAAAAAGTACCTCTTCTCAAGGATTTCACTGTCTAATAGGAGAACAGTATGCATATAATTGTATACAAATAAGGTTTATGCAAGATAAATTAGAAATAATCAACAAAAGGAAGATACTAGTATTAAGAGGAATTGTGAAAAGTTTCCTGTAAAAGATAAGATTTTAACTCTGACTTGAAAGAAGCCAGGGAACATAGGAGGCTGGAGGACAGAGAAAATGCCCAGAAATGGGAGATTTATGTGTTTTATTTGAGAAATAGCAAGGGAGGCAGTATCATTGTTCCACTGAATTGAAATATGCATCATGAAGTTGTTCTTTTGTTTTGTTTTGTTTTGTCTTTTTTTGTCCCTGAAGGTAATAGGGAGTCACCAGAGTTTATTGAGTAGGAAGAGATGTTTTTACACAGTTAGACCTACATATTACAAAGATCACTTTGACAGCTGAAAGGAGGATGGGATGGAATTTCAGAGAAAAAAGATGACAGCAACATGGCATGGTGGAAAGAGTATTATATTTAGGGCCCAAAAATCTGAGTAAGAATCCAGACTTCTATTTAGTATGACTTTGGACAAATCATTTTTTCTCCCCATTTTCCTCTTCTCTAAAATATAGGGGCTGAATTTGATGAACTCGGAGTTCCTTCTAGCCTTTGATAATATATTTGTTATATGACATATAATATATGATTATTTTATGATCCTATAAAAATCCAAGAGCATTTTCCAACAGAAAAGATAGGCTAACCCCAAATCAAAACATCTATACTTAATTTAAAATAAAAAGAATTATTCTCAATTATAGTGAACTTCTTCAAAAGTTTCTCGTCCCCCAGGAGAAATCTCTTCCCTGAGACTTCATCTCACTGATTGGTGACTCCACTGCCTGGATTGCCATTTCAGGAGGAGCATAAATCACCTTTACTTCATTACTTGCTTGACTCATTGTCTGGACTTTTCTATCTGGAATACAAACCTCTTGCTTGTATTTAGATCCCCAGTATTGAATACAATGTTTGGAATAATATTAAGGATCTTATAAATACTCTATCTCTATTTAAATAATTACAAATATAAGACAAAAATGATTTTAGTATGATTCAGTTAATTTTGAATGAATAATACAAATTTTAAAGCATTGTATTCCTTTTAGATAGGATCAGAGGAAAAATCAAATTTAACAATTGCAACACTAAATACAAATAAGCTACACTTCTCTTAAAAAATTTTAAGAGTCACAGGATACATTAAATGCTGAATACAATGAGGTATTCATTACAGAAACACATTAATTCCAGAAACATCTAAATAAAGTCAAAATTAAAAGGTAGTTTAAGTTTTATTCTACTATATACTCAAGTCACTTATTAATTAGGAGAAAAAAAGCTGAACCTAAGTCAGAAAGTATTAGAGATACCAAAGAACATCCACATCAACTTTAGTGGCTACTAAAAGATTCCTCATAAAACAAAAGTTTATCATTGTTCTATATATATTTTTATGTAGCAGAATCTCATTGAATTGTGAGGGGGGAAATGGACTAAAATAATAATAGAGCTATACTTTACCATTCCATTATGTATATGATAAGATAAATAAAAGATAAATAAGAAATTATAAATATATAATTAAATATAATATAATAACATGCTATAAATAGATAATTAAACAAATTGAATGCACTAGCACAGGTATAAAATTTAATAGGAAAAGCATTGAATTGACTTTTGTCCCATGTTTGTGGAATGTTTATAAACAAATTTGACAAGAACAAGGAACTTATATAGTGCATCACACCCACTCATTGTAAAAGGCAAATAGCTACCTGTCTCCAGCCTTCCTTTCCAACTTCATTACATATGACTCTACTTTACTTTACAATGTTGCCAAAATGGTTTTCTTGGAATTCTTTAATTAGGGTGCTTCATCTCCATGTTCTGGCAATCCCTTATGTACTCTCTCCTATCTTCCCTTGAATAAAATTTCTTATTTCCTTTAAGACTCAGCTTAAACACTACATTCTACATGAAGCTTTTTCTGATTCCCTCAACCAACTTCCTCTCTCTCTAATCTACATTTTATTTATTCTCATACACTTAATTATTTGTACAAGCTATGTCACCCTCTTAGTAAAGATTCTTTATATGATGTCCAAAAATAGAGTGAGTTTTGGGGGGAGAAATCTTTATTTTATTATGGTTGGTTTCCTCTATAGCTTATTTTATTTTATGCACTAACATTATTCTGAGAAGTGATCCATTGGTTTGCCCAAGAGGTCAAAAGAGTCTATGACAAAAAAAGTTTAAAAACCTCAGACCTATAGAATGTAATATGCTTGTGAGCTAGAATTTTTCATTTTTCTTTTTATAACCTCAAAACCTAGCACAAACTTTCCTAGCATATAGTAGGTGCTTGATAAATGCTTAATTAAAAATTAAATAAAACTGAGAAATTAAACTACACACAATTATCATCAATAAATATTGATGGAAAATACTAAATAATATCCTAAATACAAACATAATAAAATTGTGTACTAAAAATCCATCAGGATGAAGTATGATTTATGAATAAAATGCAAGGATCATTTAATACCTGAAAGCAATCAATTCCAATGGAAGAGTAATTATATATCTCATCAGTTCTTCACCAAATCTTATGAACAGCCTATGTTTGCTTAATTTACAGAACAGAGAAACTGTGGCTAGATGGTCACTACATGCTTAAAAGGGTTTCAGTGGAAAATAGATGCAATATGCATTAATATGGTATCATAGGATTAACATGGGAAATTGTCATCTTGTGCTATACAAGAAAGAGTAATGATTAAGTAAGAATGAGGTCCCAGTCCATTTGTTCTCTGCACTGTTCAGTCCATATTGATATACATTTATTAATTACCTACCATATGCTAGGCATTGCTAAATGCTAGAGATAAAAACAAGGGAAAAGACAGACTGTGCTAACAAGCAGCTTAAAATCTAATAAGAGAAACAACTTGTAAACAAATATATAAAAAGCAAGCTATATGCAGAATAAACAGGAAATGGTAGAGGGAAAGAACTAGACTTTTTAGAGGGGTTGAAAAAGGCGTTGTGTAAAAAGTAAGATTTTTAGTTGGGACTAGAAACCAAGAAAGTCAGTAGTCTGGAGTGGAGGAAGGAGAATGTTCCAGACATGGGGTACAGCCAAAGAAAATATCCAGAGCTGAGAGATGCAACGTTTTATTCCTAGAACAACTAGGAGACTAGTATGGATGGATCAAAAATGACATGTCACCGAGTAAGGTATAACAAGACTGAAAAAGAGGAAGGGGCTAGCTTATGAAGGACTTTGAAAGCTAAGTAGAACATCTTCTATCTGATTCTAGAAACAAAAGAGAGCTACTGGAGTTTTCTGAGTAAGGGAGTGACATGATCAGATTTGTACTTTAGGAAAATCACTAGTGGCTGAATTAAAGATGGATTGGAGTGGGGAGAGACCTGAGACAGGAGACCCAGCAGCAGGCTACTGCCAGAAGTATTTTGTTTCAGTCCCCAGCAACACAATTTAGAAAGAACACTAACAATGTGGAATATGTCCAATAAAGAATGGCTTAGGGTGGTAAAGAGACAAGAGACAATATCATAAAATCATTGGCTGAAGGGTTTTCAGCCTGAAGATTTAGAGGGGTGGGGATCAGGGGGTTGTGAAAATCATGATGGCTTCCTTCAAGTATTTGACCAGCTGCCACACAGCAGAGGGATTAATCTTACTCAGCTTGTTCCAAGAAGGGAGAAATAAAAACAATGTCTGGAAATTACTAAAAGGCAGATGTAGACTCAATGTAAGGAAAATTTCCCTTAAAAATAGAGCTGTCCAAAAGTAGCATGAACTATCTCAGGATGTCATGAGTTTCCTCTCTACTGCAAGTCTTCACATAGAGGGAAAAAGGCTTTTCTCTGGGAATATAGAGGAGACTCATATAGTCATGAATCTAACTAATACCCTCTGACATTATGTCTTACATTACAATTATGTATTTAATTAATCTCTTAAATGAAAGGGGAGGAACAATATGTGATTAAATCATTAGACAAACAAATTATAGCACCCACATATGTTAAATATTTTTAAAACAAAAGAATAGATGGATTTTCCATAGTATGAATTGAAAAATAGATGGTTTGAAACACAAGCCAAGGAGAAATATTAGAAGCATTCCCATAAAAATGTAAGAAGGTAACAATGATATCTTCTCTCATCACTCCTTTGATTTCATACATTTCTAAAATATATGTTTTTAAAAGTTTGAAAAAGAAATTAAAAGAATGAGAATAGTTATGAATAGAATGAAAACTCCATGAAAGTAGGGATTGTTTCATTTTATCTAGGGCCTATGACAATGCATGGTGTGTAATATGACTGTTTAATATTTTTGATTAATTGATTTAGATATCACAACTTATAGAATTTATGAAAATATATATGAATACCCAAGATAATTAGATTTTTAATAGGGAAGTAGTAAAAAGATTTTATTAAAGTCTTTTTAGATAATTATTTAGATTTAGATAATTTAGATAAATCTGAAAAAATAATCTAGATTTCTCTGTCACTGAGTCAATAAAAGTCACAAGAGTCAAGTCAACAGAAATTTAATAGAAAAAAAGAGTTACTCTTTACTGTCAAAATTAAATGTATCAAATATCTTAGAATAGGATTTTTCAGATATGTAGATCTAAAACCCACAATCTCAGAACCATTTATGACAAAAAGCAAGGAAAAACTAAAATGTAAATACTTCCAAAACTTTCATTTCAAGCAATGTTAATAAAATGCTAACCAAATTATTAATAAAATTATATTATTACATATGTATATATATATTGATGGGCAAGAATACTAATAACTGAAAGTGAAAGCAGAATATCAGATCTCAAAATGTACTCTAAAGTAATAATTATCTTTTTAAAAAACCACATCTTTTAGTATTAGGGAAAGAATAAAGATAGACTGAAACAGAATCCAAATGTGTATAAAAATTAGTGTTTGAAAAAGCCACACTTAAGAGTGATCAGTATGATCAAGAATCAATAAATATTTGGGGGAGCTCTTGAAAAAAGGAGTCTATATGTCACACCATACACCATAATAAAATCTAATTTTATGGGAGATCTAAATATCAAAAACTTCATTTATGAAACTGGGATAGAGGGAAAGTCAAAATATACTTTTCTGAATTATGGAGAAAAGGATCTTTATTTTATCAGCTGAAGAAATCATTGGAAACAAAACCAATGAGTTTAATTTTGAAAGATAAAAGGAAGTTGTATAACAAAAAGCAATAGTTCTAAAATTAAAAGGAAACAAACCAATTGGGAAAATTTGCAGTAAATATATCAGATAAAGGTCTATTTTCTAGATAATCTAGTCTAAATAACTGATGCATCCCTGTAAGACTGTTAATGTCCTGTCCCCAGTGAAGCAATAGTCAATGGACAGGAATAGAAATTTATGATAGAAGAAATACAAATTATCAATAGCTACAGAAAAAATTGAATAAATTCCCTAATAATCAGAGAAAATCATCAAGAAAAATTTAAAAGTACTACTCTATACCTATCACAATGGCAAAAGTAGAAAATAAAAAGAAAACTATAAAAATTCCTTCTTGGTAGAGCTTTGGAAAAAATAGATACTATATAATATAGTATGGGTAGGCTTGTGCAGCTAGTAGCACAGTGGTTAAAGTGCCCAGCCTATAGTCAGTATGATCTGAATTAAGACCTGCTTCAGATACTAGCTATGTTTTCCTAGGCAAGTCACTTAACCCTGTTTGCCTTGGCTTCCTCATCTGTAAAATGAGCTGGAGAAGGAAATGGATACCACTCTAATACCAAATGGAGTCATAAAGAGTCAGACATGATTTAACAACAATAAACTTTTTTTAAAAAATAAAATAGTAATAAGGAAACACAGAGCTAATAATTCTTTTTAACGGAGAGATTCTACTGCTAGTGTTTCATTCCCCAAATATCTTAAAAAGGCATTTAGATGTACAAAAGAATTTATAGCTTTTTATTTGTTATGATTTCTATTGGGCAGAATATACCCAGGCTCAAGTTTTACCAAGGTACTTCCATTTTACGTCCTATTCAATTCCACATTCCATCGTCACACTTTTTTTGGAAGGTTTCTTGGCTTTTCTAAGGAAGAACCATAAGAGGTATTCTATGCACGTGTCAGTCTCCATCACACACAACTTAAATATGAGACCAATTTTCTCATGTAGATCATCAAAAAACTCAGAAGAAAATTCCAAAAGTGAAATTCCAAAAATGTTTTCAATTGTACTAACATTGCTAGAATAAATTTATAACTTTTCAAGGTGATGACTTTGAAGGGGTGAGCTTTACCAGATTTGTCACATTGTGGAGATATCTTGCACACTTCAAAAGTTTGAGGATAGAGCATGATATAGTGAGGAAAGAACTGATTTTGAAGACAGAGTACCCAAGCTAAGGTAACCCTAGGCTTCTTGCACTATCTCCTGTACCTCATACTCTCCATTTAAAAATGGTGGTAATAATATTTGTACTACATTCTTCAGTATCATTGCAAAGTGCTGCATAAATTTTTGCTTTTATTGAAAATACTTTCCAGCAAGTGCATTAACCTGGAAATACTGGTCAAACTCTTCCTGGCACCATAGAACTGGCTTATGGCAAATACCTAATAAAAAGTTTTGATTGTATCTTATTTTGTGTGCTTATAAGTGACCACATCTCTGTATGAATATAATTGTATCCAACACCTAGCTAATAGTATATGGCTTATCCTAGATATTCCTTCTCTATCTCCATTGTAATTTAGAAAGATTTTAATCCATATTCCCCTTCCATTGGTCACTGCCTACTCTCTCTGAGCTCCTATTATAAAATGACATGTGCTTTGACAATGAAAATTGATAATTCCATATTAAAGTAAAATATAGTTACATTTTTATTAAGCATGCCTTTGCTCTCCTTTATTAGCACAGTTAATAGAAAGCAAACTATAGTTTTAATTCTTTATTCTTTTAAATTTTGTTTTTCTTCTATTTTCATGATTTATTTTCATTTAATTTAAACATCTTCCAAATCAAGCTCAAAGTAAACCTCTAGGAAGATAGTGACCATATATTATAGCAGCAATTTTTGGAAAAAAAATACAGCAAGGCAATTTACCAATATGAGTCAAGCTATGATTGCTCTCCCCTCTCTTGTCCTTCAATACTTTGAAAAATTACTGCTTTCATTGAGATGAATACTTCCTCTAACAAAGCAGATTGCCATTTCTTCAAGATGAGTTTCACAGACCAAAATAATTCATCACCTGGTGGTTAATCTTATAGTCCTATAGCTCTCTAAACTGAACTCTGTAGACTTTAGACAATAGACACCTTCTATACAAGTCTTTGCAACTTGATAGTATCTGCCTGAATTTCTATTCCTTTGGAATAGTCTTTAGAACTCAGCACCTTCATAATGAAATGGAGTATCAGAAGCTTATTTTATAGAGTTTCTCCATTCGTGGAACTTAATAAGAATTTTGAGTTCTGTAGAGCCTCTTGAAACTCTTTAAATTTAGGGTATTTTTTCCACTTTCCTTTAATCATGATATAACTCTAGCTAGTGACTTTTAACCCATGATTATTTGAGAGAATCACCAACCTTAAAAACTAATAAAGTAGATAATTGTACTTGAGGAACAGACTTATCAGTAAGGAGAGGTTATCTCTAAAATTCTTTACAGTTTTAAACTCTACTATCAAAGGATCTATTCCAGCTTTAAAATACTATGATTCCATCATATAAATGAATGGACCAAAAAAAATTATGAAGCACTTATATGCCAAGATTCATTAAATGAATAAAGGGAAAATCTTGTAATATGAACAAATTTTCTGCAAGGGGTTCTTATCTGAGAGTTCATTTCCCTTCGTTTCTACAAGTATCTATTTTCCTTCTCTTCCTACTTAACTGGCTTGCAACTCCCAGCTGTGAGGATATAGGAACAATGCCCTAATTACCCATGTTACTGACTTGGATTTTCTCAATTGGTGGCATAGGACTGAGGTGTTAAATATTGCTCTCTCTGAGCTCAAAATGTTCTGTTTTGTGCAGAAATTTGAAAGTACATTGATTGATTCCCTTTGAAGTGTTACCATATATGTTGAGTATGTGATGGTAAGATTTCTACTTCTGTGGAGTAGCTTTCTAAGTAGTAGTTACATTTTTAACATAATGAATCAATGGATTATAGATCTTAGAATATGGTTGCATGGTTGAAAAGAATTTGCTATTTCAAGTTTCAATTAAGTGGTGTTATGCTAATCTAATAGATATAACTTGAAGCATGACACCTTTGCTCCAGAAAGATAAAGAATAAAAAGATAGAAAGTTTAGGTGCCTTGTTTTGCTATCGTTGTTGCTTGATTGGTTAGTTGGTTTTGTTATAAGTTGAGAAATTGCAAAAAAAATGTAATACATTTTATTGGAGAATATGGTACTTGATGATAGAAGGCTTAATATATTCAAAAATGCACTGAATATTTTTTATATTAACTGTGGTCTGATCTCTGCAGGAAAAACAAATAGTTTTATAAGCTTCTCTCCTAAGACAAGAGAAACTAAGCGATGTTTTGTTTCGTTTTTTCCTTTCTTTCCAAGTACAACATAACTTGAGTAACTTTTTTATATTCTACAAGGCTTAACTTTTAAAAGTAGAAAAGACAGTTGAATTATGGTTTATAGATTTTTTGGTAGTGTTTAATTTAATGGTGAAAATCTGTCTTCTGATTTCATGGAACATCTGTCTTTTTATCCCAGTAAGTCAATTCATTAAGTTCGAAAAGAGTTACTTAAAATAGCATTTAAGATATTAGCATATTCATTGGCACATAAATGTTTAATAATTATATTTTATATTTCCTCAATTCATAATGACTAGTATTATGGTGGAAGATAAGTCAGATATTCTCAAGAGGTTTTATTAATTCAAGAAAATACAACCCGCCTTATAATTTAGCACCATGCTTTAAAGTCATAAAGAGGACCCATATCCAAAGACTCAAGAAATTCATTATAATGCTAATAAAATCATGATTTCTGTTTGTTCCCTTCCACTAGGACTCTGTGGTATTCTTTTGCGTCCTCTTCCATAAAGATATGGTTTTTGCCAGGTGAAAAGATTTGTAGACTGGATCCAAGCAAACCTAGGAATCTTTTCTCAGAAATAGCTTGAACCTCCTAGATCTCCCTTTTGTCAACTACAAAATTGAAATGTAGAACAAATAAGAGTTAATTTTTTTCTATTATTATTGCCTTAAGTCCTTCAATTCTATCATGATATCTTCTAGAACCCAGGTAATGGGTTCCCAATTATTTTTCAGTCTCAATACTATTTAGCTGTTAGTAAAACACTCCAGTATCCCTCTTTAAATGAGAGATATAAAAGGAAATAAATTTCACATCTTATAATGCATATGCACATAAAAACAAGATAAAGAAATTAATATTTTATAAATAAAACTGTACATAATGGCATTTTCATATCATAAAATTGTTGGATGTCCATACGAACACAATCAAATAAATTAGTAAGACTGGATTCTGTTTTTTGTCAGCCCCAGTTTTATTCTTGGTATAGTTTCTGTTTTGGATTTGATTGAGAACTGGAATGAGATTACTGATTAACAGAAATAAGTTATTTTAAATTGAATAAAAGCCTTATATTTAGCAAGAATGCTATATGCTTTTCCAAAGATACATCAAAAATTCTGGAACTTAATTGATTGGAAATCAGTTTGAAGTTTTTGATTATTGCAGAGATCAGTTCATCTTTCACTGGGTTATTGTCACTGATTTTTTTCTAGCTTATCACAAAAATGTTTCCATATATGAATCTCATTCCTTTGATTTTGGTTAGCAGTAATTATTCCTTCAAATGCTTCTTTAAAATTTTTCAGATGCAAGATAACTCTTCCTTTTTTTCTCATCTTGACCTTGTCTTTTTACCATCATTTCATTTAATCCATAATATTTTCACTAAAACTGATACTTTGGGAATATTTCAATAGGATAAAATAGTTATTTACCAAATATTTCCTGTTTCCTCTCAGAAGCTCTCATAGACCTGGGCACTGCATAGCCCAGATTATGACTCTCTGTTGAGTATCTAGGCACAGGGTAATTTGACTTTGTTACTCTTAATAGCATATCTTTATTAAATTTCTACTTGAGATCTAGTGAATGGAGAAGGAAAAGGTAATGGTGGGTCATGCTTAGATCTCAAGCAATGGTTGCCTCAAGACAGTAAGTGAAACAGCACAAGGAGCCCCAGAATTAGAGTCAGAAATACATGAATTTGGAGTCCTGCCTCAGAAATTAACTAGCTATATGATCTTGGCCAAGTCATTTAACCTTGCTCAAGCATAGTTCTTCATCTGAGGATAAGAATAATGTATTACCAACCTCATGGAGTTGTGTGTGTTAGAGTAAAATAAATAAAATATGTAAAGTACGATGCAAATTTTAAAGTTGATATAAATACTATTTTTGTGCCCTTTGCCCTTTTATTCTAAAAAAAATTGCCATAGGATAAACAACTTTAGGAAAAGAAAGATTAAGAAAAACAATACAGGAGTTAACAATAATTATAGTTTAACATTTAATAGCACTTTAAGATTTGATAAATGCTCCACAAATATTCTCATCTGATCCTGATAACCACTTTGGGAGGTAGGTGCTATCACCATCATCATCATCATTATTGTTATTATTAAAATTTTGCAGATGAGATAACTGAGGCAAAGATTAAGTTCCTTGGACAGGATCACATATAGCAAGTAAATGGCTAAGGTCATATTTGAACTCATCTTCCTGTATGAAAAATCTCATTCAATCAACTCAGCATACATTTTGTAAACACCTACTTTGCTAGAAATTTAAAGTCAAAAGGAAAAATAACCCTCACTTTTAAAAAGCTTATAATGTAGAGGATTTTACATAATGAATAATGGGACATCATATGAAAAGAAAAAAATTTTAATTTGGAAGAAAGAATGTCAAAATATAATTTAGATTTAAGGACCCAGGTTTAGAGGCAATAGTTATTTGGAGACAAATCTTTCTTTTGCTTTAAAATAGGTATCTTGAAGCTTTGTTTTTCTGGATTCAATTATTTATTGGCCTAGTCAAAACTTTGAACAAATCTCTGATGATATTTTTTTTAATAAAAATCATCTTAAATTGGGATTAGGAAAATATTAATTTGAATTCTTCCCCCAAAAGGGAAAACTGTTTTTTTCACAGAATTAAAGGATTGGAATATGCCTTGAAAAATAGTTTGATGCATTTATCAGCTGTCTGACAGGCTCAAGGTAAAATTATCCTGATAAGCAAAAACAAATGAGTCTAGACTAAAAACCTGATCAGTTCAGTTCATTTTTGTTCTCTCAGCTCACATCTCTCCTGACCCCAAAGAGATTTGCAAATATAAAGTGGCACTGGGCCTCTGTTCATCCATTTGTATAGCACTGATTAAAACATCCTTTTTTCCAAATAGAAAAGTCTACATTTTATAGGCTCATGACCTACTCATTCATCGTATATATTTATTATAGCAAACTTAAATTATTTTAGTCCAGTGAATATATCCAGTTTGTCAATTTCTGCTACTACACTAATTTCTAAGCGTATTAATCAGAACTCTGTAAGGTTGCTTGAAATTATTTTTTTAACAAGTTTAAAAAAACCCCACCAACTACTCATGTCTTACTTTAATCCGATGTTATTTAACTTAGTGATTCTTCATCTTCTAAGATTTCAGATATCTTATGTATGCTTGATTTTGGTCAAACTCTCTGCCGTGTCACTCCTCCCTCCCCCAAAATGCTATACGATATATATTTGTTATAGCAAACTCAAATTATTTTAGTCCAGTGAATATATCCAGTTTAAGAACTGTATGACACTTCTTGAAAACTGGGGAACTATTCAAGTGCTACCGATTTAAGGTTAACAATCTCTGGCTAAAGGCATAGTTGATAAAGTTTTATTTTCTTTAAAAAGAATCAGGGAATGTTTTGCAAACATAAGCACTGGTATTTGACCCTACTCATTTTGCATGGAACAACTTCCCCATGGATCTTCTGGGCTTCAGCCCAACTTGTTTCATTTGAATATAATCATCTTGTGTAAAATGCAGTCCGTGAATCCCTCTCCCAAGTAAATGGTTAATGGAGGATACCGAATGGCACTCTTTGGATGCCTGTCCCTCTTAATGATTTGTGACACCCCACTAATTTAAGCTCAATTGACTTAGCATTTCTTGTTGTGATATAGGCATTTTCAAAGGGAGAAGCAGCACGGCTACTCAGAAAGTGTGAGTCTGACCAGGGTTGAGTGTGATTTATGAAATGAGACCTAAGAGCCGGGATTGAGCAGATTGGCTGCAAGTGGCAGCTGTACTGGAGGAGTTGCTGCCAGGTATGGGTAGAGGAAATGGAGAAAAATGAACAGTAGGATAAAAATTCCTTTCCCAGTCCCTACTTATCAACATGAAACATCTGTTTCAGCTACACTGGCTCCCAGTGGCAGTCAGAATTATTGATATGGTGAAATTGCTGCTTATGTGCTACCCAATGACAATGGGCCTCCCTGAGCCGCATTGTAATAATTCATTACTATACACGTGTGATCCAGTGTGTGTTACATGGAGGAGGGGAGGAGTGCCAGGGTGATTGTGCAAACACTAAGGGAGGTGGGGGAGGAAAATTTCCCATGAACAATAAATTTCTGCCTGCTGTTTTATTTTACTGTTGCTGAACACAGAAATTCTACTGGTTGGAAAGGAGGCAATAAGCTACTGTCTGTCTGCAATTGTTTTTAATATTCCTTTTTAATGGGAGTGCATAGATTTTATTTAAACTGAACACAATGGATGCATCTTAAGATTCAGATCAGTATTTTTAAAATCTTGCTATCTCATATGTTATATAAGCACATAGAGCTATAAATAGGAAAACAAATATGCTTAGTTCAGCTTTTTTGTTAGACAAAATTTGATTAGGGATGTGCAAAAGCTGGTGCTGTCAGCCAACATATAACGCCAGGGAGCAATACATAGCATGTTAAAATGAAAATTAAATGCATTTATTATAAAAGAAACTGGTTTCACAAAAATATACAACCCAAGTTCACACTCATGAATAAATAGAAACTAAAATACTTAATTTCACTAATTTGACTTTATAAGATGAGGTCTTAAACTTTTTTCCCTTATGAGTTTCTCCTACTGCTGAAGAATGATTAGAAGTGGAATTATAAAGCTAAGTGCTTCCATTACTCAGGTTATCTCATGAAGCAAGACAATGCAAAAAAAAAAAAAAATTGACTAGATTTAGAGGAGCTGGGTTCAAATCTTGATGCCTTTGCTGCTTATCTCTGTGATCTTAGGCAAACCACTTGGTTTCTCTGGACTTCAATTTCCTCATCTGTATAATCAGGATTATGTGGCCCTTGATGTCTCTCCAAGTGTTATAATCATGTTCCTTATTTTAAAAAAAATCAAAAGGTAAAAGGAATAGTGTTATAAAAATGAGTGGGCATCCTATTCTTGACCTTTGAGCAGATAAAGCATTTTTAGATCGCCCCCAAAATGAATTTTTCTTCTCTGAAGTCAGCCACTTATTATCTGTTTCAAGATTAAAAGGATATTTTTAGAAAGCTAATTCTGGATTCAGGAAAACCAGAGTTCAAATCTGGCCTGAGATTCTTGATACTTACTAGTTTGTGTGACCCTAGGCAAGTCACTTAACCATGATTATCTCACCCTCAAAAATAAATAAATAAAACTAAATTTTAAAAAGCTATTTCTGAAAAAAATATTTGAATTGGTAACCTATTTCATCATTTTTATTAGAAATCCTTGGAGTGTTCAGAGTTCTCAATGTATTAGTCATTCTCGGAGTTCCTGCACATGCTTTCATTTACACAGTGACCTCAATATTAATTCTTACAACACAAGACACAGTTTAATTTGTAAGAAGTGTAAAGATTTTCAGATTAATAAGCAGACCCAGTATACCACCTTAGTTAGAATCCTACTTGAGAAATGGGTTAAAATCATTAGGAATGACAAACCTTTATGGTGGGCTGGGATCCGAGATTGTAGGGATGGTCCTCATTAAGTACTGGCTATTTCCAGCCATGGCTCCAACCCCATGTCAGGGAGAATGGACTTCTAAATCAGTGGAGGTACTGGAAACCTCCAGACCTCTAGGCCTGGGGAAATCAGGGAGGACTTAGAAGTCAGTGGAGAGGGTCTGTGGTACCAGGGTGGGAATCGGGCATGTAGTCTCAGCCCAAGCCACACCAGCACAGCCCCAGCCCCATTCCAAGTCCCTGCATCAGCAAAACAGGACTCTGTTACTTTAGCACACTAGATCTTACAGCTACAGTGGGCAAGGTTGAAAACAGTACTTGTATTCGGATCCCTAGAAAGATCTCTGAAAAAAGCTGCATAAAACCTCTGAAGCTTGTGCACCACCCCCCTACTCTGAAAACAGAGCCCTACTTTAATAAAGACTTAAAAGTTGAATAATAGGCTAGGAAAATGAGCAGACCAAAAGGTTTCTGACCATTAAAAGTTATTATGATGACAAGGAAGATCAAAACATAGATTCAAAAGATGATAAAGTCAAAGCTTCTACATCCAAAACCTCCAAGAAAAATAAAAATTGGTCTCAGACTATGGAAGAACTCAAGTGGGATTTTGAAAATCAAGTAAGAGAGATAGAGGAAAAATTAGGGAAAAAATTGAGAGTGGAACAAAAGGAAATGCAAACGACTAATGAAAAGAATGCCTTAAAAAGTTAAATTGGCCTTTTGGAAAAGGAGATACAAAAGCTCATTGAGGAAAATAATTCCTTCAAAATTAACCTTGACCAAATGGAAGCTATTGACTTTATGATAAATCAAGATACAGTAAAGCAAAACTAAAAAAAAATGAAAACAGAAAAAAATGTGAAGTATCTCATTGGAAAACCAATTGACCTAGAAAATAGATCCAGGAGAGATCATTTTAAAATTACGATTAAAAAAAAGAGGCTGGACATCATCTTCCAAGAAATTATCAAGAAAAACCATTCTGATATTCTAGAACCAGAGGGTAAAATGGAACTTGAAGGAATGCATGTCACCTCCTGAAAGAAATCCCCAAATGAAAACTCCCAGGAATATTATAACCAAAATCTGGAACTCTCAGGTAAAGAATAAAATATTGCAAGCAACCAGAAAGAAACAATTCAAATATAGTGGAGTTACAATCAGGATAACATAAGATTGAACAGTTTCTAATTAACACTGGTATTGACTTTCAGATTTCCACATCACTTCTGTTGTTAAAGGAAAGAAATACATAAATGCATACACACATGCAAATATTTTGTCTTTGATTATGTTGGGTTTTGCTTACAAAATTACCTAGGTGGCAAAGTGGATAGAGCGCTAAAACAAGCATTAGATCAGGAGTCAGGAAGACCCAGTTCAAATCTAGTCTCAGACACTTCCTAGCTTTTTTAGCTCTGGACAAGTCACTTAATCTTTGGCTCAGTTTCCTCAAAAGTAATATATGAATATTAATAGCACCTACCTCCTAGGGTTATTGTAAGCATCAAATGGTATTTTGTAAAGTGCTTAGCATAGTTCTTAGCACATAATAGAAACAATAAATGATAATTTCCTTCCTTCCAATTCTAAAGAACACTGGTATTAACCTATGCTTGGATCATTCAAATGAAAGAGTGAATAAATTGTTCTTATCCAATCATTTTTTCAAGCCTTTTCACATTTCTTTATGCACCCACACTTCCTTCCAAAGTTAGAATCTCAGAAAAAAACTGATCTCAATTCCTATTTTATTGAAAATATTGAGGCCTTTGGTCATCAACTTTCTTCATCTTTCTTCTTCATCTCACAATCATTCTGAAACTCTCCCTATGCTCTTTCTTTTTGCTTCCTTCAGCCTTTCAAGTCTAACTTTCCTCTTCTTAATGCCTTTGATTCCATCTTCTCCATTCTCTTTCTAGAACAAGAGTTTCTAATTTTTTTTTTTCTGTATATTTGATGACAGTCTCTGGAGGTCTCTGGGCTCTTGAGAATAATATTTTTAAATGTATATTTAAATGTATTACATTAAATAAATGTAAAATTCATAGTATTACAAAAGAACCAATTATATTGAAACACAATTATAGAAATATATTTTAAAAAATATAAAATGTCCTGATTAGAAGCTTGGTTTTAGAGCTTAAACTTTGGTCCCTCCCCAACTTCCCTTTCCAGTCAAACACACATCCTCTTTCTTTTCTTTTTCTAATGGCCCTTTTTCCAGAGTCTGTCAACATACTCATAAGAATTTATGCCAGACAATCCATATTGAAGGAAGTCTTCTATTAGAAGCAAATTATATCAGCTCAACCAAAAGAGAGAGTTCTAGATCTCACCCATAAGTAAATTCCCTAAAGTCTTTAGTATAAGAAGTTGAATGTAAGGACATGAGGTTACCAGCTATTCTCATACTGACATCTTCCCAGTCTTTTTCTCTCCCTTCAGCAATTTGAAGGGAATTGGTATTGTAGTTCTTACCTCTCTTGAAACTAGAAGTCAGAACCCCGCAGATGAAGATCATTGATTGCTACCAATGCTACCACATAATATATACATGATTATAATATTATATTATATATGATTATATATAATGTAATATATAATAATGCACATGTCACATAATACATGTATTATATATTATATAATTAAAATACATAATATACATATTATATATTATTCCTATTACATATATATATATACATATTCTTTTCTCAGTCTTCAGAGTTATGCAGCTTTTCAATTGCTCCTTTCACCTGATTCCTTATATTCTCCCAGTTTCCTATCTTTCTGATTTTCCATACTAGATCTCCTTCTCTGGTTTCTACAATGTCATTGCTACATGGATGACTCTTAAAGCTCTCTATCCAGTCTAATCTTGATATGTGGTCACAGAAGTCATTAGAGAAGTCTAGTGGCTAGCGAGAAGAGTCAGGAAAACTTGAATTCTAGTCCAGCTCAGGCACTTCCTAGATGTGTGGCCTAAGCAGAATAAGTCATGTAGCCTCTTGTTTTAATTTTCTACTAAGGAGATTATAATAGAACCTACCTCCCAAGGTTGATGTGAGGATCAAATGGGACATTTATAAATTACTTAGCATGTAGTACTCCTTTCCCTTCCCCTCACATGATCGCTCTCCTAGTCCATGTGTTAATTAATAAATCAATTCACTCTTTCTTCTGAATTGTTTATCTGACTTTTCCCTTAAATAATTCTCCAAGAACTACTCAGAAATAAAGAAAGTTTTCTTTTCTCTGTCCCTTTCTTCTTAAGCAGCTACTGTCAGTTTGAGGCAGAAACTCATGGTGTCCTGGCAGCCAAAAAGATAGCTCATGAATATAGTTCATGAATCCCAAATTCCTCTCTGGAAGAAGAAAGATTTTTTAATTCTCAAAGCAGCATGATTGTAGACTCTATCCTTCTAACCAGAGAAAGGAGATTTCCTAGGGAGCCTCAAGATGCTTGTGTATGACCCCCAACTTGGAGAATTCCCAGTCAGGGATTAAATCTTTTGGAGGGAAAAGGGTAGAGCATGGTTTTTGGAGAAAGAATAAAGTTTTCCCTGTGGTTCCTGAACAGTCTCCCCACTTGGAAGGCAAAGCTAGTGAACTTACATTGCAGGTATGGATTTTGCTTGTTGAACAATTCCCAAAAAAGTATGTTTGTCTTTTGAGGAGAATCTGGTTGATGGGATGACAAATGTTAGAGGGATGATATAGGATCTTGACTTATGAGAGGGCTAAATCTCCTTCAGAATGTCATAAAGATGCCCAAGTGGCAGCATTAAGTTCACTTTTCTTCCAAATGGAGTTAATAGGCTCTTTAAATACATTATGTTTCTGATTTTTTTTAAAAAAATTAGTTTCTATATCTATTTATGAAGAATTGCAAGATCCTTGAGTTCTTTGCATTACCAATGGGATGAAATAAAGACTGTCTCCTCAGTTTACTGTCTTGAATACATGTACAAGAGCTAAAGAGCCTTTTTAAAATACATTTGCAAAAACTAGACATAAGTTATACCATAGGGATATTGGATTTTCCTGGAGCTATTCAAGTGGGAGCAACAAGTCAAAAAGCCATCACGAGTCTTGGAGTAACCAACCGCCTGGATTGAGTTTTGTCCATGTGACTGCAAAGACTTGAGAGCAGAGCTATGAGTTATGCTAATTACCTGCAGGGCAGGGGGCAGATTTCTGCTAGGAAATATTTTATATAGAAGATGACATCTGAACCTTGTAGGAGATTAGAGATTCTAAGAGTTAGAGGTGAGAAGACATTACATTTTGGGCATGGAGGACAGCCTGAGGTAAGTTTACATGGCTAAGGCATGGAGGAAGGAGGGAACAAGAGGTTGGCCAATTTGGGCATGAGAACAATTCTGAAAGCTGTCCATAACTGTAGTTTGGATCCAGACTGTGAAGGGCTTTAAATGCCATGCAGAAGAGTTTAGAGGTAACAGACAGCTTTTTAAGTGGCTTAAGCAGGTAGTGACAGAGTCAGAAGGGTGCTTTAGGACTATCAATTTTACTTCTGCTATGTGGAATGAAGAGGGAAGGGGCTGGAAGCAGGGACACAACCTGGGCGGATATTATAGTTGTTCAGTGAGAATCAATGAGGCCCCAAATTAAGGAGGGAGCATCCTAAGTGGCTATTAGAGCATGAATGTGAGAGCCCACCTTGCATGTATAAATGTCCAAGAGTGATGTGACGTATCCTGCCTATGACACTTACAGGCTGTGTCACCCTGGACAAGTCACTTAAGCCTTTTCTGTAACTCAAGAAGGACAATAATGACTATAGTACCTATACTAAGGATTATTGGGAATATCAGATTGATGTATGCAAAGCATTTGGTAACCTATAATGCTCTGCAAATGTTATCTATCATTATTTTTGGATTGATTTAAAAGAAAGCCTGTCAAATTTATTTGCTTCTAGTTCTTATCTTCTCTTCTCCCTTTTCTTCCCTTTTCTTTTTCCTTGAACTTATTGTGAGAGCTATCAAATAAGACAAAGAATTCTGGACATGAAATAAAAATACATGTCTGTCTCAGCCACTTGCTGCACAATTATGAGCAAGATGGACTTTATTATTTTTGAAGATCAAATGCAGAAATTAGATAAAATGACTGATAAGCTTCCATTCAGCACATATTTTATGGACAAAGTAATAAGAGGAAAAATAATAAGTTTGGCTTATATTTCTAATAATATCTATTCTTATATTGGAATATCTCATCAAAATGTATATCTAACTTGAATACATATTCTGAACCTTATTGCCAGTTTTGAGATTTTAGTCTACATTAACTCAGTTTAACTTTTGTGATTTTCACTCTGTGCTAAATTAGATAGCTTACTGTGTGGTATGACTTATTAGTCAAAAACTAAGGATGTGTCTCTGTGGGATATTCCTATTAATATCACAACACATTTCACTGTTCTGTTTTTTTCTATGAGTCTTAATATCTTTCATTAGGGTATGATTTTACAGAAAATGTATATGGTTTTCTAAAATTTTTATCTCCCCCCCCAAAAAAAGAACAGTTTTCTCTGTTCTATCTGCTAAGGTTTCTATTTTAGAATTTAGAATAGATTCCTATTTATAATTGATGGCTTTTTTTTTTTTTTTTTGCTTTTTGCTGAGGCAATTGGGGTCAAGTGACTTGCCCAGGGTCACACAGCTAGGGAATGTTAAGTGTCTGAGACCAGATTTGAACTCAGGTCTTCTTGACTTCAGGGCTGGTGCTCTATCCACTGCGCCACCTAGCTGCCTCCATAATTGATGGCTTTTAAAAAATATTCCTTCCATTTCTATAGAGAGTATCAATAAAATAATAGATTATTAGTTGGAAAATACCTATTGTTATCTTACTATGTATAACGACTTTTAATGATTTAATTATTTTAATGATTGTTTCCTCAAGGAAACAATAACATATGTCCCATTTGATATTTAAGTGAAACTATCTTGACCCCAAGAATTCTCTGGGATTCCTTTCATGGGTAAGCCATGAGATTACTCAGTGAGAGTCCATAATGAGCCCACTACACACACTGCATGGTTTTAATTATAGCTTTCTATGATTAGACAGCATGGTATCAGAAAGAAAAAATTGAAATAATTCAAAAGGTTCTTGTCTTCATGGTTCAGATACCTGAGCCTATTTTCTAGTATTTATTATTATTATTATTGTCATCAACCATTATATTACTAATATTTATTTTAATTTTTGTTGCATGCCAAGTCCCTGAGACCAGAAATTATTTATTCAGAATAGTGGAGATTTTAAAGAATTTCCTAGGTTAATGTAACAGGTCCATAGATGGGTTGAAACTTGTACCAGTGAAAGGAGAATACACATGGGTGACATTCCAGGTGCATACAAGTATTGAAGCATCAAAGTTCAACAGTTGTCTATTCTTGTCATTCTTTATGTTTACAATTTTGACTCATTTCTAAGACAACAGTTTTCTCCTCATGAGTATCTTAGAAATCATGCATATGATTGCTGATATTCTCTCTAAGAGGGAAAGAGATAGAAAGTGGATCTGTTATGTCAGTAGATATAAACTCTCATAGGAGGAATTCCCTCTTCCAATGAAGGGAGACACCTTCTATGCAATTTAGTTACAGTCAAGAATTGCCCAGGAAACTGAGATATTAAATGATTTACCCAGGATCACATAGCCAGTATATACCATGTGCCAGATTCAAGTTGCCCCGGCTCCAAAGCTTTCTAACCATTATGTAGCCTCGTTATTCTAAGACAACAGTCAATGAAGGTTTTCTACTCAATACATGAGATGAAAGTTTAATTCCTATATTTTTTTCATCAAATCAAAGTAGGAAACATATTTATACATTTGTCTAAAGAAGGAAAATCATGGCTTGTGTTTAAAATACACAAAAATAGACACTGATAGAAAACAGATTGCTTTTGGTGGTAAGTGGGCAAATAAACTAGTTTCTACAGACCTAGAAAGTTGCCAATTTTAAAAGAACCATAACATTTTAGAGCCGGAAGGAACTTTAGGGATCATGTAACAATCCTTTCAATTTCCAAATAAGGATACTGAGTACCAAAGAATTTAAGTGGTTTTTTTTTGTTTTTTTATTTTTGATGTTTGGGTTTTTTCCCCACAAGTGTAATAAAATAACTGATATTAGAACTCAGGTCTTCTGAGAGCCCAATGCTATCATAATTCATATCTGAATTATCATAATTCATTCTGAAAAAATGAAGTATGAGGAAATTATAGACTTACAGATGCTAAGAGAAGGTAATTCAGAGATTATCTACATTAGTTTAGCTCTGTGCAGAAATCTCCTCTGTAATATCCTAGCAATTATTCCTCAGGCCTCTACTTGAATTCCTCTCCAATGGGAAAGTCAGTACCTTCTAAGGCACTTGTTCAGTCATGTGTGGCACTTTGGGACCCCATTTGGAGTTTTCTTCATAAAAATCCATTGTTGGACTTCTCCATTAAGCTAACTGCTCCCAGCTATTGCTGGGCTTCCCTGTGAAACTGCTACTATCTTCTGAAAGTGGCTTCAGTTGAGGTTTCACTCTCTATGGAGTTTTATTGTTCTTTTGTGAGAATGTGTTGGCTTAAACATGCTTTGTCCAAAAGCACATTTTCTGCCCTTTGGTTAGTCAGGTCCCCCAGCCATGCTAGGTCAGCACAGCAAAAAAAAAAGTTCTTCAGGTTGAAGTCTTCCTTTTGACACTCATTCTTTTTTTGGAGGTAACATCAGGTTCTTATAAATTCCCCTCAGGTTTCAGGTGTAACACTGAAGGAGGAGGTAAAGTTGGGATGTTTCCCTTGCATACTTCAAATTGCACACAGGAAGCCATTCTCTTCAATCTACTTTACATGACATTTAAAAAATCTTTATAGGAATAATCCACTCTTTTGTGTCAGAAGTCAGATCATGAAACTAATTTGCATCCCTCTCTAATTGAACAAAAATGTGGCCAAGGAGGTAAGTACTTTAGAATTAAGAAACCAAAGAAGAAAATACAGGAAAAAGAAATGTCTCTTCTTTTATCCTTGATAGGAAACATAGCCTTCCTAATCTTTCTGAATCATATCATGGCAATAGATAAGAGAAATGAAGTTTTCTTAATGATTCTGCTGTTACCTAGCTTGGTAATATTTGGGAAAAATCACTTCATCTTTAGTTTTTGGCCCAATCTCTTAAGCACTGAAACGTATTAGTAACTTTAAATATAATTCTTAGGGCCTCAGGTTCCTCCTCTGTAAAATGAAGTGACTAGACTAGATGAGCCCTAAATTTCTTGCCTGATCTGACATTCATTATTTCTATGGTTCAGGGAATGGAGTGTCAGGGGAATAATTATATACTTAGAATATATGTACTTAGAATGGCTGTCATTGCCCAGTGCTAGGTCAAGGAACTTTGGCTTTGAGGCTGAGAAGACTAAAGTATGTCATGATAAAAGAACAGGAAACAAAGCAATTTTTAGGATATGAAAACTTTAATGAGACACAGAATAGAAGCTCCAAATCCAACTCAATTGGCCACCAAACTAATTGTTCTATCCTCTTCGCCTAATGAGATTTCAAAGAGAGGAGTGCTTTTTATTTGGATTTCATTTGGATGTCTATTTTCTAGAGTTGGAAGGAAGTTTATGTTGTCCAGTCCAACCCATACTTGACTATGAACCCTTTCAACACCAACAAATGATCATCCATCTTTTGCTTTAAACTCTTTGTTGAATAACAATTGTAATAATAACAATAATAATAATAATAAAATTATATTTTACATGATACTTTTCAGTTCACCAAATGCTTTACAAATATTATCTCTTTTGATCCTCACAAAAATCACTGAAAATAGGTGTTTTATTATCCTCATTTTATAGATGAAGAAACTCAGGCAAGTACAGGTTAAATGACTTGTTCAAAATCACATAGCTTAGTGTTTGAGATCACATTTGAACTCAGGTCTTCCTAATTCTACTGCACCACATTAAGAACAATAATTCACATTTTTATATAATTTCTTATTTAATTACCTACAGAGCACTTTCCCCATAACTATTCTATGAGATTAGTAGTGCCATTTCATTATCCTCATTTTATAAATAAGGAAATTCTGGCAAAATGGTTATGATTATAATAAGACTCAGAACCAGCATTAAAATTTTGGTCTCTGGATTGTAAATTTAAAGCTTTTCCCCCCCACTACAACATATCATCTCTCATATCTATCAAAGCAGTTAATGACATTTTTAGATAGTTCAAACCATTAAGTAGTTTTTCTTTCTATCAATCCTATAGTTTCCTCTCTTTTTCTACTGATTATTCTAAATTCCACTCTCCGAGACAAAGCAGAACGTTTAATATCTCTTCCATGTGACCCTTCTTTAAATAATAGAAATAGTGACCACCATTTTCCTCACTCATTCTTCTTTCATCTAAACATCCCCATTTCCTTCAACCATTTCTCATATGGAATGAATTCAAAGACCCCCACATCTTGGTCACTCTCCCCTGGACATTCTTCAGCTGGTCTTTTTTCTTATGTGAAATTGAAATCCAAGTTGATTGATATAATATTCCAAAGGTTAAATCAACCTCATAAGAAATACCAAAATATTTTAACTTGTCTGTCTCCATTCTATTTCTTTCCTTGTCTGTAATAGTTTTAATCTTCATGATGGGTCATCTCTTCATTGCTTAGGGACATCATTAATCAATAAAAATATGTGTTTCAAGAACACATGTCCACTGGATTGTAGTTTATCAAAGTCACTTTGAATCATTCCAATTGAATTTTCACTTCTTGTAAATCATCAGTGTCTGTAATCTCATTAAGGGGCATGGGATCACTAGGAGTACTGCATTAAAGGAGATGACAGAGGACTAGTACCAGTGCCCTTCAGTCATCTCTATGTCATTCAAGAATAATATGCTTTCTTGGAAAGCAGTGTTAAAGAAATAGGAATTTTTTTTCTATCTCTTCCATTATATTCTGAAAGGTTACTCCTCTATTACTTTACAAATCAAGAAAATAGTCACAAAGATCCAAAAATGCCATTGTGCCTAGTCCTTAGAGATGAGGAACTGCTGTATGTGTAATTGGTTTTAAGAACATTTTAAAGATGTTTTCCTTTACCTCTAAATATTGATACACATTAGTAACTTTAGATAAAATTCTCCGTCCTTCCTTAGCTTCTCTTTCCCATCCCCTCACCTATGCATATTCTTAAAGTGACTTTCTTTAATTTATCAACTAGGAATATGTTTATTGAATCAAATTGGAAAAGAAAAGATAAAAGTCTCAGTTGTTTATTTGTTTTCAAATACTTGGAGAAGCTGACTATACTATTATTTTTTCAATCTCTTTTAGCCTCTTCATGCTCCTTTCTATAATGATTCCCATCTTTTTCTTCTGTACTTCCCACCTCCATGTCATAATTCCATATGTCATAGCTATATACCAGGAATATTAAAAGGATATTTTCAAGAAAGAAAAGAAATTCCACTTTTCTAGTCAATTTCTTCTCCACTGAATAATCAATGAAACAAAGAAATTCCTGAAGAATCAAACTCAAATCACACAGTTCATCATGGGGTTTTGTTCTAACTTTGAAATGAATTTTTCCCCTTTGAATGGGTATTTATTATCAGTAAAAAAAAATTCCACAATAGTAAAATGGTTCCATTTTCCTCAAAATCATAGCATTTTATGGTGTTCTATTTTGAAAGAGCTATTGGCATGATTCACTCCCTTGATGTTTATATATTTACTTTTTTAATGAATCTCATGGGAACATTAAAATGAAACATTTCAATATGCATCTAATTTTTTTTCTAAAATGATGGCCCTGCCAGATTTGAGATGCATATAATTCACTGTTGCTTTTAATTTATCAGTACATTAATTTTAGTTGGTAAAGAAGTTAACTGAATCTCCTGTCCCAGTTATTTTTGATAATTCAAGTTCATTTGCCTCCTGCTTTTAAAGACATCTTTAAAAGCATTTGCATCTCTCCAAACCTCCTTGGGCTTATATTGCTTTTAAGTTGTCATTGACTCTAGGGATCATTCAGTGGTGATTATAGTTTTCCAGCTTGTTTGTATGCAACAGCTCTGACCTTTCTTTGAAAGACACCCAGCAGCTGTTAGTAGAACCTCGACCTCTAATATACGTTTATTACAAATCAATTTCACAGATTCTCCATAAAAGAATCCAGAGTGTGTCTTCCTGCAGGATGATGAAAGGGCACCAATTTATTGTCCTTATAGGGTCAGAGAGAACAACAGGATCATGAATTTTGTATGATCTTATCCTAATTTTTCCTCATGGGCTATGCTTAAGGTTGACCACCCTGCTCTAAATTACAGACACACAACATCCCAGAGAGATGCCACATTGATCTGGGAGCTGAAATGGGCCAAAGCTTGTAAATCTTTTGTTGATGAGACCTCGGAGCTCAGAGTCGGCTGTATAGCTGGGGCTCTGTCCTTGAATGGCAAGATGACTCATTTCTGTCCTGGCTGCCTACACAAACAATTCTTGGTGCGATTTTGAATCTCTTAGGGGAGGCTGGGAAGGCAGAAACGGTGTTTGGAAAGAGTCATTTTAACACCCCAAATACTGCTAACAGTGGTTATCTACTTTGTGGTTCGTTGTACCTCTGAACTAATTCAGCATGGTATTGTTTACTATGGAAAAATTGTTATTCTGTAAGAAATAGTATGGCTTTTTTTATTCCAGAGCTTATGTTATATAGTTTAGTTAAACAGCATTTACAGGCAAAATATATCAATCTACATGAAGGCATCTCAATTTCAGGGATCCATTTCCATCTCAGTGTGTTGCATTCCATACAAGATGAATGCACAGCTTTCGATTTATTAGCTACATAAATGAACTTATCCATTTCTAATCTTGCCTTAATATTAAAATGCATCAAATTTTAGATTTCATCCATCTAATTTTCATTTCTCGTAATTTTTTGTGGTAAGCTGATTTTAGTTCTTACCATCTGTTCTTCAGAGTTAGGCAGCCAGTATTAATGTATACTATCTTGAATATCTGACTATTCAGATTCATATATCATGTTAGACCTTCAACATGGATTTGGGTTGCATCATGAGCATTTTTTTTGGTAAAAGTATGCAAATAATTGCACCTAAACTTAGGGAAAAAAAGAATCACTTTGGTTTTGGGGTTTTTTTGATAGAATTAATGGTATTTGAAGACTATGTTTTTTTTCTCCTAATCTATCATTTTCCTTAGGCAAAAAATAGCAGTGCTCTGGGTGGCTTATTTTCTCTAAGCCATAGAGCATTCTTTGGAAATCTATTTTCTTCCTCTCTTCTTTCTTCTCTTAATGAATACAGTCTAAAGTTATCAGTGATTAGAAGACTTCATTTATGTTAGCAAACACTTTGTATTATTGTGATGATTCAAATCTGTCTCATAAGCAAAAGTTAACGCAATATGATTAGCTCCTTTTTGAAAGAGTCCAACCCAAGAGCTTTTAACAAAAATGTATTTGCCCCCTTTAAAAGGGGAAAATAACAAAAGATGTTTGTTCTTTCACCAGTCAAATAAATACTTAACTTTAGGACAATTTCCATTGATTCTTGGCTGCTAAGTCTCCCCTCTCAACCCCCTTAATAAGATAGTTCCCCAAATTTTCTGAATACTTAGGGTGTCAGATATATTCAAAATGACCTTTTGGGGGAATCATGAAAGATTAAAGTCTCTCTCGATGTCATCATTTTAGTTGCTGATTTAAATTGGAGGAAATGACTTAGGTATATAAATTACTGAGGCCAGGATAGAGGTTCTCTGACCCTATTCACTCTCTTTGACTTTTTCTTATCATTTTTCTTACTCAAAATTTGTTGAATTTACTTATCACTTATTTGAGGAAAAATGCATACCTTCATTTTTTCATCCTCAATTTTTCTTAAATTTCTTAATTTAAAAAAATTCTGTTTGTAGAGCCTCAGTATCATGCCATCCAAGGATCAAGCGAAAGAACTGATCTTGTTGTCCATCCTTTGCTCTCAAAGAAGATCAATGACATCAAGAGTGATATCTTGACTTAAAAGTGAATTGGGTTTGAGTATGATAGAGCTGTGCAAAGTCATTAATCTCACTCTCTCCTCCAGAATCATCAAAGTTTAATGTTAAGACATAGTTCAGGATGACTGTGATGACTCGGGAGTGGGAGTGGGAGACCTTGGCCTTTTAAAAACTGAGGTAAAAGATGGCCTAATTTGTCTTAAAAAACAACCAAGGGGAAGGGAAGAGTTTCTAGACAGAAGTTTTAAGGAGAGCATGATAGCTTACTTCTAATCTGTGAAGAGTTGTCATAAGGAAGAGGGTCTAGATGTGATTGGCTTGGTTCCAGAAGGAAATTCTAAGATCAAAGCAGAAGAAAGAAAAAGGCTGGTCAGAAAAATTGAAATTTAGCCAGAAACAAAATCTGCTGCCTGAAGTAAATTAAATAGATTCCCCTATTAAAGGAATTCAAGAAAAGATTTGACTACTTTTTAAAGATGTTATAATTATTGGTTAGATACAGAGTTGATTATATGGCTGCTAAAACACTTAAGTCTGAGATTCTGTGATTCTGTAAAACAACCTACTGTTTAGTTACATTTCTTTGAGAAATTTCAAATTAGGTAGATCAATTGATTAATTTAAAAGTGTTCTTTGCTAAATAAAAGCCAGAAGGAAAAAATTATATACTAATGAGATTTCTGATTTCATATTACCACGTTTTTAAAAAAATTAATGACAATAATAGAATGAGGTTTATATATTTAAAAATGTATAACATTTCAAAACCGATCCTCCAGACTAAAAGTTTTAATCCTTTATCCCACAATATGCCAATAGATATATACCTTTATAGAATGTGTATATTCCCTCTACCAAGGCAGATCACAAACCATCCAGGTTTTCTTATCTTGTATGATTCTTATTTATATTCTCTCATATATCTTCAATGAACAGAGGATTCCATACATCCTAGAGACCTTCCTCTGAATCTTAAATTTTGTATGTGCCAGTTCAGCACTTGGGTTCTTGCAACATGAATGAATGAAGCATTTATTGAGGGCTTACTTTGTGCTAAGCCCGGGAGATATGAATAACGAAATAAAGCAATCCCTATACTCAAGGAGCTCATATTTTAATGGGAAAGATAACACATATGAAAGGTTTCATCATCAAGTTGGATAGAAAGCTTCTATGGCCTTTAAATACAGCAACAAAGCTTATGGTAATCCTTGTTCTTTTACATCATTTCCATAGATAAAATCATCTCAATTACTAACATTGAACAATTGACAAAACTAAGGTCTTTGGTGAAAAGAGCCAGATTTTCTGAGTCTTCAATTGCTGTGGCTACAGCCCCTGCTGGGGCAGTTGTTAGATCACATCTACAAAAGGGTTGCTTCTCAGGATGATGGTTCCACACACCAGGTTGGAAATTGTCATTCCCACAGCTCTCCTTTTGAGGATGATGGTCAAGATGATGATGGAGGTTTGACTTTCCTGGCATATGCTTCTTTCTGTCTCTTCCTTAGGATGCCCCATTGCTTCAGAATAACCATTGCTTGACAATTATAAGGATTACATAACTCACCTAGCTTCTTTCTTGATGATACATGTTACTGATTATATCCCTTAATGCTACTTCTTGCACACAAATGCCAATTGGCGCCTATCCTGTATCTTTCTGTTGAACTCTGAATTATTTTAATCTTTGATTCTTTAGAAATGCTGATATTCTGAGACTTGCAATCAGACAGCACTATGGAGAGAATATTTATGTTTTCACAAATATCTTTATTCCTTAGGGATCACTTTGGTATTGTTAAAAAAAAAAACAAAAACAAAAAAAAAAAAAACCACTACACAATCTCCCAAATGCAATTCAGTATGCTTTCTTCTAGTCAGTTTGGGCCTAATTAATTTTATACCCTACCATCTATCCCTTGTGTACTTACATAGATGTGAAGATTTACAAAGCAAAAAAAAACAATTTTTGCTGGAAAACTTTTTTTTATTTTTGCTTATAAAATAAAAAAAGCTCTTTCCCTCAAGAAACATATATTCTGTTAGATGAAGATTTCAGAAGAGATGTTTGTTACCGGCAATCTACAAAGTTTTTGATGACATATCCATCCATCTCTATCAACAAAAATTTTTAGCACACTCCTGATACATTTATATTTTCAAAGTATATGCATGCTGCTATACTAGTGACTATGTATATTATAAATTTTAAATAAAAAGATGATGAGATAAAGATTAAATAAAATTTGATCTATATAATAGGGGACCACTGGGGCTTATTGTATCGAAGAGTGACATATTCAGGCTCATGCTTCAGCAAAATCACTTTGACAACTATGTGGCAGCTTGATGAAAATGGCAAGAAATTCAACATAAGGAGACCAGTTAGGAGCTAGTTGTAATAATCTAGGAAAGATATGAGGGGAACTTGAAACTGGTAATGGTAGTTATATGGGTAAAGAGGGAAAGGTATAGAAATTATCAAGATAGAGCAAATAAAATTTGGCAACTGATCTGGATATACAGATAGAGAGTGAGGGAATATAACACATTGTGAAAACATGAGTGACTGAAAGGATGATGATTTCTTTTACTATAACAAAAAAGTTTAGATAATTTGTAATTTGGTGAGGGCAGGGAAGAAGATAATGGAAAAATAGTTTTGATCCAAATAACAATTCATCCATGCCTGCTTATCATGGATGATTCTTACTATTCCATCCAAAATAAAAAGGAAGGAAGTGGGACTGTTGCTCACTTTCCAAGGAATACTTGCTATTGTTTCAACATGATCTAGAGGAACACCAAATAGGACCAGAATTTTCCCAATACAAACTATGCACCTGCAATGGGTAAAGTTTAGGTTACAGCTTCATTTAAAGGTTAAAACCTGGATCATAAAAAAGAAAGATAGAAATATGCATATCAAAAGAAAGGGGAACTGTTGGGGAGTATTAGGAGGCAAGCTTAGGTGTAGTTTGATTGGAGATAGGATCTCAAAAATCTGCCTTCCCCCCTCCATTATTTGATCACACATCAACTGGAGTTGGCCCATGCTCTCTATAAGTTTATGCTACCCACTTTATTATGGAGACCATGGGTTCAAACAATAGACATCTTTCATCCATTTAGTTTTTCCATTGTAGATTGTTAATCTGACTTATTTTGAATAATCATGGATCTCATTGAGGAATACCTGCATAATTTCTGGCACATAGTAAAAGTTTAATAAATGTGTGTTGACACTGACAATAATGTTTTGGGCACTGATGCAATTAACACAATATTATGCGCAAACAGGAGCATCTGTGTTTGCTTTGATGTGTGCATGTCTTGACTGCTGGATTATTCATTTTTGACAGATCCCACTATGCTCTTGAAAAATCTTTTGACTTTTTTCAGCAAAATACAATATTAGAGACTATGCCAATAAAGAGCTATGTAGCATGAATTAGGGTCAATACAAAATTCCCTGATGAGTGAAACCACTCATTACATTTTCTCTTTGGGAAGTCTTTGCTGATTAATGTCAATTGAGGAATAAAATAAAGTGACTTATTCTACCCCCAAAATATCTGCCACTGTCATGGAATATGCCCATTTCATAATCCAAATGAATGAAGGATTCTCTTTAGAGGGTCAGATTTCTCCAGGTGCTCCTATTTCTGAAGTATCAAACTCTAAAAGCAGTTTCCAAAAAAACTCAGCATGCAATGTAAACCACATACTCCAATGATAAATATTTATCAGACTCTAAACTTAAAAAACATACAAATAGTTCTCTTCACAACAGTCTTCAAATTTCTTAGAGTGTGTACCAAAATAATAAATTTATATTTTCCAGAAAGAAAGAGAGAGAGAGAGAGAGAGAGAGAGAGAGAGAGAGAGAGAGAAACTGATTGGGGAAATAAGGCAAAATTACAATCTTGTGAACAAACTGATAAGGAATATTCAAGAAAAGAAGCATGTATATTAGTAAGTAGGGATTTTGTATCAAATCTTTATCCTTTATTCAAAGTTTCATTAATAATCAAAGTAATCCATTTCCCTTTTAGCTTTAAACCATAAATTGTGCATATTTTTAGATTTGAATTTTAAGATTGAGTGGTGCTTATGAAATGTGAAAGGCATAAGTTCATCTCTTCCTAACTTTTCATAGCTAAGAACATGGAGACAATGACCCTATCTGACATGTCACTGATATTTTTAGCACTAATGGCAAAGCAGTTTTTGTATTCATTCTGTTGAATACAACACATTCTCAGCTCATAGGGATGGAGAGGTTTGGGAGTATAAGAAAAAATAAATGTCATGGTAAGACATTAGTAATGACAGTGTCACTTTCACTAAACCATCTTGGAAAAAGTGCTAAAAATCCCCTGAACACCAACAGAGTAAATTTTTTACTTCATTCAACTATTGTATGGGCTATTAGGGTTGAATTTTTTTAGATATATTTTAAAAACATTTTTGCAGATTCGTCAGCCTTAAATGACTGCAATAAACGGCAGATGCTCAACTATTCCCAATTCTCTTGAACAGAAAAAATTGTAAAGCATTCCTTGGTTTTAGGAATATGGGAAATTGGTAAATTAACACAACTTATAGGTTGGTAGAGGACAATTCTGTCTGAATGTGATTCTCTGTATCAGTAATGATACAAAATCTAGACCCCCATACCAGTGCTCTCATTTCTTTTTCTTTTTATTTTTTTTTTACTAATACTTTTAAGTTTATAAATTTATCTGTGGAAAAGCTTTTCCTTTCTCTCAAAACAACCTCAGAATCTTATGTGTCTCCATAGAGAGATATTGGCAGATTTATTGATATTTAAAGTGCTCTTTCAGGGAAAATAGTTGTATGTGTATGTTTCATAGATTTAGAACAGAACAAGTCAGATAAGCTCCTTTCTCTAGTACAGCCTAATAACAGCAGCAACAACAATAATCACAGTAATAAACAAACTTCAAATTTTATGTTGCCTATCTTATCTTTACAATAATATAGAAGGGAGGGCTCTTATCTCCATTTTACTAATGAGGAAACTCAAGCAGACAGAGATTAATTGACTTTCTTAGGTTCACATAGCTAGGAATTGCAGAGGGTAAATTTGAACTCAGATTTCCCTGACTCGAAACCCAGTGCTAAATCTGCCTCACTATCTCATTTCCCCTAAGTTCTTGAAGTCCATATAATAGAACTGCCTTAAAATTTGAAGTCATTTTTGATATTTGAAACATTAACCACATTTTTAGGGATTTCAACAAGCATAACTTGTACTCATTTTTATCTATATCTATATATTTTAAAAAGTAGCAGTATTTCAGTACTGTCAGATAGACACACAAGGATATTAATAGATAACTTCTTGTCACATTAAGAAAAACTACACTACGATCTGACTTCTTTTATATTTCCCACAGTGCCAAGTCTAGTGATATGTACTTAATAGGTGTTTAATAAGTATTTGTTGAATGATTTTTAATCATTTTCCAAATTGTGATGCCCAAGGCACAGGTTTTCTTTATCATATATGTGAATTTTACATGTCATGGAATGGCTAGCATATAATAACTAGGATTTTTTAACAGTGATAGCATTAACACATGGTACAAATACATTTTTAATTTTTTTAAATCATACTGCTAAGAAGAAAAGACACTTCTTTGCCTCCTTCTTTTAATTGCTGTAGTGGGGAAATGTGCTGAGGAACACTGCATATAATGTAGAAGCAGTTCACTGACACAATAGATAGAGAATGGGACCTGGAGTCAGGAAGATGTGAGTTTAAATCTAACCTTAGTTACTTACTAGTTATGTAATTATGGGCAAGTAATTTAAGTTTTCTGCCTCAGTTTTTTCAACTGTAAAATAGGGATATCACTAGGATCAAATGAGATATTTATAAAATAGTTGGCATAGTATCTGGCACATTATTAAGTGCTATACAAATGCTTATTCTCCTTCCTTCCCCATGTCCCATATGTTATCAGACTTTTTTGATTATATAGGTTAGTTTTGATTAATATTCTCTCTCTCTCTCTCTCTCTCTTCTCTTTCTGTCTCTGTCTCTCTCTCTCCTTTTCAGTCTTTGTTATAAGATAAAATTCTCCAAGACAGGAAAGGAAATGTACTAGGGAATTTTACATAATATGAAAACAAAATATATTGATTAAAATATGTGTATAAATCAGCTTCCAAAATTATTGAGTAATGAAATTCTAGAAATATTATTTCAAAAGGCATCATAGATTTGAAGTTGGAAGGGACCTTTAGATATCATCTTGGCCATTCCTATGTTCGTCATCCCCACCTCCACCAATTAAGAAGTAGCTAACAAAGTGACGGACTAGAAATGTACAATGAAGCATATATTTTTGGATTTGATCAACATGTGGATTTATTTTGCTTGCCTGATTATTAGTTACAATGATCACAGTTTAGTGTTGGGGAGGAGGAGTAGGGAAAGAGAACAGAAAGAAATAAGGGTGGATAATAGCTATAGTGGTATAAAAAATTAAGTATAAGAGCAACACTGAATCAATTTTTAAGGGCACAGAATTGTCAAGAAGGAAGTTTAGAGGAAAACACAAATAGGACAATTTTATGTGCAGAATATAATATAATATATATATGTATACACATATTTTAAGCTGTAAATAATATATATTCATTGTTTTATATATAATCCTTTTTCTTTCTTTTTTTTCTTATGTTAGAAAAGCTTCTATTTGTTTATATTAGTCCCATTTAGAATAACCCAAAACTTAAGATTTCATTTAAATAATGTTAAAAATGTTATTCTGAAATAGAAGCCAAGGGTAATGGAAAAATTCAAGTTTAAACAAAGTCAAGGTATCAAAATTGTGCAAATTTTGCCTTATTTTCTGTTTCACTATTATAATCTCAGGTTCTTTAAACATTAGAGTTGTCCACAACCTTAATAATCAACCAATCCAAGCCTCTCATTTTACAGATGAGAAAAATGAAGTTAACAGAGTTTAATTGATCTCCCAAGGTCACATAGATAGCAAGGAGAAGATCTGAGTTTTGACTCCAAGCCTATTTTCACTAAGTGTGATTCAAATAAAGCTTAATATATTTAACTATACCCTTTCCATTTTTATTATTAAAATCACTGACACCCCCAGACCAGAGATTTTTAATGTAAACCATCTTATTATTAAACTAATTAGGAAGTTACTCTGATCTGTCTCTAAGGATAGGTATACTCACTGTTAACTGCACAGTAATCTCCTTGGGAGTAAAGCTGACCGCATAGTAACTCTCAGAGCTCAGAAGGAAGCAAATGACTTGTCAGCACTAAATGTGTTTAATAATCTTTCAGATCTTTAAATATCTTTAATCTTTGGCCATGAAGCTATTCTTTTAATTAGCCTTTTGAAATGATTTCATTAATTCAGCAGCAGCATTGAGGGTGTTAGTTGTTCACTGGATGGCTCAATATTTAGCTCAATATTTAAAGGGTTAAAGACCCAGATCCATATGAGAAAAGCTCATTCTAGATCAAAAGCTGCCGAAGGAAAAAAAGCCTAGTTAGACAAGTATTAAGCTGCTGTCATTAGAGGAAAAAGCTCCAATCTTCCTCTAGCTAGGGTGCCTGGACGA
The DNA here is from genome assembly GCA_023553655.1 of Myrmecobius fasciatus. Lineage (NCBI taxonomy): Eukaryota > Metazoa > Chordata > Mammalia > Dasyuromorphia > Myrmecobiidae > Myrmecobius > Myrmecobius fasciatus. Next base: position 444,109 of record JAJPUD010000160.1, on the reverse strand, counting down.
TGCTTGGGGCAGTAAGTTAAACTCTTATGGGGACAGAATAGGAGCAAAAAAGTGATGAGATTGGACACTCCGTGCACTCCCTTGCTGGGAAGCAATGGGAGCAAGACTAGAGAGACAAGATATATCGTAACATGTCATCTTCCCGGAAGGTGTCAGGTCACACTGCTGACTCAGGAAGAGCATTTTCTTCAGGAAGAGCTGCTTCTCAGGTGCAGCCATTTCCTGAAACTTCAGTATGGACTAAGAGTAATAAAAAATGAAGACATGAGAAAAGCACATATAATAAAAAAGAGAAGCTAGTCTATAAGCAGTATACATTGCTCTCATTTTCTCATAAAGGAATTTTGTAGGTTGTAAACAAATGAGCCTTAATATGGTTTATAACCTTCTGTTGCAGAGTCCCACATCTTTGAAAAACATGAGATCACCTTACTCTATAAAAATTGGCATCCATTGAGATGTAATGACCCATTTGCATAGAAAGCTTTCATGGTTCTTAAAAAAAAACCCCACATAATTATGAATGACTACAGCTAGTCTACAGTAGAGAACATACTATTTAGTATTGTTACCTTTCCTTTTCTCCAGTATCAGTGATTGTAGGTTTTTAATTGGGCCTATTTACATTACCAGGAAAAGGGAGAGAAGACCTACATGTATTCAATACAGCCGACCATCACATTTATAAATTTGTTCTGCAGAATTCGAAGGTTCCTGCCCTCCCTCAACAATTCTCAAAGTATTAACTTCTAGGAGATTATAGCCAATAGCTGTTATAGGAAAAGATTGGAGACAGTTTTAGCATTCAAATTTCTTTTATTAGTATTAGCAAGAGACTCATTCCTCTCAAAGTAAATTTTCTGAAAAAAGCACATAACTATACATTTACTGGAAATGTGCTGAACTATTCAAATTTAATTTAGATAATCAGCATGCGTACTATGTACATTTGAGTATAGCTTATGATCCATAACTTTACCCAATAAAGTGTCTCATACTTACTATGTAACATTGATGGGGCAACTATGGGTTGTTAAAATTCATTTATTTATTTATTTTAGGCAGATGTGGAAATATTCATATTCCTTTCAGTAGGATAGAAAAGCACATCCATAGTTACTGGTCATAGGTTAGTCTTCAACTACAAAAAATTTCTGGCATCAGTTATAGCTAAGAACTTCTGACCCATAAAACAGAATGCAGTTAATAATGTGAGGATGTTTGTGTGTTTCTAGTAGTGAAACCAAATGGTTTATTTTAATTTTTAAGGAGTTCTATGATAAAGTTTTTCATAAAATGATGGAAGAAACCTAGTAGTTAAAATACCTAGATTTTCAAAGGAAACAAAAATATGAGAAGAGAGCCACTAATAAAAACAGTAATTTCAAATATACATATTGATACACAAAATACACATACGTACACATATGCAAACACAGAGCCAAAGTTTAGCTAACGAAGAAAATCTAGTTGTCCTCTCTTAAGAAACTATATTGAAAATTACCTATGCATATGTTTTGCAAATAAAAAGCTTTAACAAAAAAAAGAAACTATATTGATCTCATCTGTGTTCTGAAATTATTGGGCTGATATTTACCTGGAATATATCCATGAATACTTAATTCAAAAGAAACAAGTTATCTAAAAGAGGAAACAAGAGGAAACAATAGCTTTGCATATTAAGGAATCATTGTAAAAGACAATTCGGGAACAAGAAGAGTGAAGCCTAGCAGAGAACTTTGGCAAAGATCACTATGTGGAGAAACAGAAATGATTTTGTTTTGATACCATTTATTTATTTATTTATTTATTTATTTTTTTGTTAAAGCTTTTTATTTGTATAACATATGTATGGGTAGTTCCCCAACATTGATCTTTACAAAGCTTTCCATTACAAATTTTACCCCCAGTCCCCTCCTCTCCCCTAGATGGCAGGAAGTCCACTACATGCTAATAATGTTGAAATGCTTGAGAAGTTATGCAAGAGAAATCCTATCTACAAGAAAAAAAAAAAAGAATCAGAGAAAGGCAACACATTGCAAACAAATGTCAGTAGAGATCATGAAAATGTTATGTTGTAGTCCATATTTCATTTCCCTCTCTCTGGGTGTATATGGTTTTCTTCAGTGAACAACTGGAACTGGTTTGAGACAATTCTTTGTTGCAGAGAGCCATGTCCATCAGAATTGATCATCATGTAATACTGTTGTTGCTGTGTATGATGATCTCCTGGTTCTGCTCGTTTCACTCAGCATCAGTTCATGCAAGTCTCTCCAGGCCTCTCTGAAATCGTCCTGCTGGTCATTTCTTACAGAGCAATAATATTCCATAACATTCATATACCATAATTTATTCAGCCACTCTCCAATTGATGGGCATCCCTTCAGTTTCCAGTTTCTAGCCACCACAAAAAGGGCCGCCACAAACATTCTTGCACATGTGGGACCCTTTCCCTCCTCTAAGATCTCTTTGGGATATAGGCCCAGTAGAAACACTGCTGGGTCAAAGGGTATGCACAGTTTGACAACTTTTTGGGCATAGCTCCAAGTTGCTCTCCAGAATGGTTGGATCCGTTCACAGTTCCACCAACAATGTATCAGTGTCCCAGTTTTCCCACATCCCCTCCAACATTCATCGTTATCTTTTCCTGTCATTTTAGCCAATCTGACAGGTGTGTAGTGGTATCTCAGAGTTGTCTTAATTTGCATTTCTCTGATCAATAGTGATTTGGAGCAACTTTTCATATGACTAGAGATGGTTTTAATTTCATCATCTGAAAATTGTCTGTTCATATCCCTTGACCACTTATCTATTGAAGAGTGGCTTGAATTCTTATATATATGAGACAATTCTCTATAAATTTTAGAAATGAGGCCTTTATTTGATACCATTTAGAAAGAGGAAATAGATGAGGGTTTCACAAAATTAATTATAAGGCTGTTATAAAGTCATTATATTATTATTGTAGGGAACTTTAGCTATCTACATACCTGATAAAGTTTTCCTTTCCAAAAGTATAATAATTAATAACTTCACTTACTTTAAAGACAATTTAATCCTTAAAAAGGTAGATGAAGAAATAAGGGAAGTTCCATACTGAAGATGACAATTACTAATATGAAAGATCTTGTTGCTTGAGATGAAAATGTTGGGAGCATTTGAATAAAGAAAGATAGGTAGGGTTCCATGGAATAAAATTTTACAGGGAAGTAAGGCTAAGAGTGATTGAAAACTCTTGGGATGAAATTCTAAAGAAACAAATGGAAATTATTCCAGAGAGAAGGAAAAATGTTAGTTGTCAGTTGGCAAACATTTAATTGCTTACAACATGGCAAATACTGTTCCTGGAGAGATGAATGTGGATACATAGAAAATTCAACAAACAACCTGGTTTTTCAGAGAATTTCTAGAGGATGTAAGTTCCTTGAGGAAAGAGCTATTTTATTTTTTGGTTTGTATTACCAATAATAGGTTTTAGTGAATATTTGCTGATTAATTTATTGATTTTATTTTTAATAAACTTTAAATCATCTGTATTTCTCAATCTCCCTCCTCTACCTAGAGATACCCTATAGCAAATAAGAAAAAAGAAAAAAAATAACTCAGTAAAATTAATCAAACTCTTGAAAAAGTCTGATATATAGAATAGACCATAACCATAATTTCCCATTTTGCAAAGAAGGAAATGAGACAGGAGCACTTTGTCATACATCCTCTTTAGGACTAGGTCTTTTCATTATAATTATATATGATTTTATTTTAATTATGTTGTCATTTCCACTTAACACTGCTGTAATGATTGTGTATAATGTCTTCCTAGTTCTACTTTCTTTTCTTGGTATCAGTAGATATGTCCGAAGTGTGGTGGAATCTATAAAAATAATCTTAGGAGTAATAAAGTTCAGAAGATATTGGGGCCGACATGAAAGCTAGAGAGATTTTTATTGCTTCATTTTTGTTTTGGTCTATTTTGGTTGGTTTTTAACCATATAAGGAAAATAGAAGATTTAGGACTTCTTATTGGTATGGGTGGGAAATGATGTGACAAGAAATAAAGGCAAGAGCTTTTAATTTTGCTTCTGTTTCCTTTACTAAGGTGTATGGCTAATGGCACAAGGAAATAACAGAACCAAAATGACTAATAGGGAGTTGATAGCAAAGAAGAGAGTAAGAAAGCATTTGGCTGCCCCATGTGAATTCAAATCCCTGGTCAAGATGAGCTATAATCTTAGATATTGGTGATTTTGATTACTGACAGCCCTTATAAAGTAACATCTGAAAGACTGTTAACAAACAGATTTAGTACCACAGTATTGGAGGATAAATTCTATCTTGGTCTTCAAAAAAAAGCAAACAGAATCAGCAAACTATAGGCCAGTGATCTTGACTTTTATTCCTAGAGAAATTCAATTATGGTTCATTGTAGATATGGTTAGACATAGTTACAAATAAACAAACAAACAAACAAAAAAAGGCATTAAGATGTCATGCCAGACTAACTTGATTTCCCTTCTTGTTAGGATTGCTAAATTAGTAAGTATACTGGTGGAAGTGTTATAGTTTACCTACATATTTTTTAAACTCTTTTGTTAAAAGATCTTATACTATTTTTAAAGATTAACAGAACATTATATGAACATTATATAATAAACAGAGTGTAAAATGGATTCAACAATTATACAATGAATGTTTTTTGGAACTAGTTGGAAGAGATATTGTTAATAATTAAGTATTCATGTCAGCAGAAGTTTCCAGTAGAAAGCTTCAAGTATCTGTGCTTGGTCCAATAGTATCCAATATTTTAATCAGTGATATCATGATTAAAGATTTATTAAATGCTTACTGTAGGCTTCCTATAAGCTTTACAAATATTATCTTCACAACCACACTAGGAGATAGATGTTACTATTATTCCCACTTTACAATTGAGGAAACTGAGGTAGACAGAGGTTAAATGACTTTTCCAGGATCACTTTAAAGATCAAATTAGAACTCAGATCTCCCTGATTGTGCTATCTGCTGTTATAAAGGCATAAGTAGCTTGGTCATCAAATACACTGGTAATAAAAAAGCTAGAAAGGGTAGCCATTAAGCTACATAACAAAAATCAAGACCCTAAAATATGTTGACATGCCAGAGAATTGAGCTGAATATAATAAGATAAAATTCTATAGGATAAATTCAGTTCAAAGATTAATTACACAAGTAGAAGATGGGGAAGTTGGCAACATTAGAAAATAGTTTGAAAAAAAGAACTGGACATATTAATGGACTTCAAATTCAATATAAGCCAACATCACCTGACAACTGAAGGAACTAATGTCATATGGGCTAAATTAAGAGAAACACGAATGAGAAGGTGATAGACATTGTATACTCTGCCCTATTTGGACCACATTTGTAGATAAATGTGTATTGATTCTACAGTTTTAAGACATAGAAAAAGTTCTGGGCACCATAATTTAAGGAAGATTTAGATAAGTTGATGAAAACTCAGAGGAGGACAGCTGGGATGGTAAAGGGCTAAAAATCCATGTCATAAAAATGAGCTGAAGAAACCAGAAAAGTTTAGCTTGAAGAAGAGAAAGTTCATGGTTCATAAGAAAAAGTTCATATGATTGCTTTTGTCAAGTATTTTAAAAGTTGTCAGATGAAGAAATTTTTCTCTTTAAAGTTCCAGAGGGGAGTACCTAGATCAATGAAGGAAAATTACAAAGAAAAAAAATTGTTAGAATCAAGAAAAAGCTCTTAAAAGAGCTATCCACAAGTAGTATGGTTTGTTATGGAGGTAATGGATTCCTCCTCTTTGGAAGTCTTCAGACAAAAACTAGGTAACTACAAAAACCAATAAGTTCTCAAATCCCTTTTATATGAAGATATCTTAAAATATGAGTCTAACAGGTGAGTCATAATTGAGATCTTTCTGATGAACCTTAAAATAATTGACCTTTAAACTGCAACCTCTGAGTACATAGGCAATGGGAAACTAAGATTAGAAGCTATTAATAAATTACCTTTCTTATGAAAATGTTAATCTCAGGACAGAAATGGTACTTGGGACAAGACAATGGAAAGAAGATATAAGGGAAAGTCAGTAGCTTGTTGATCTTTCAAAATATTTGGGGATGAGGAAGGACATAGTTTCCAACACTGGAATACTTTTTTTCCTGCAACCTTTGGATGTTGATCAAAAAAGGTAGAAGCTGCCTTCCCCTAACCCCTATATTTCCTGTCTTAGAATTAGGCATTCCCCTTTTTAATCTTGTTAGACAGTAACTCTCCAGAACTTTCCTTCCTTTCCAAGAGGCTGCCTTTGAGTGAAAATAATAATTAAAAATATATCACAGAAAAAGTTTGCTATCCCTATTTTAAAAATGTTAAAAAAAAAAACAAAACAAAACAGACGATATTAACATTGCCTGATTGCTTTATAGTGCCAGCTTTTAATACTCTTTCTAGCATAGAGTATGTACTTAATAAATGTTTATGGCTGTTTTATTTTAAAATTATTTAAAATTTTATAATCTATTAGAATGTTGGGGTTTTGTTTGTTTGTTTTTCGGATTTTTTTTTCCAAAGAGAAGAGGGGAGGTAAGGGGAAAGGAAGGGAAGGGAGGGGAGGAGAGGAGAGGAGAGATGAAGAAAGGGAAGTGGAGGGGAGGAGAGAAAAGGAGGAGAAGGGAGGAAAGAAGAGGGGAGGGGAAGGGAAGAGAAAAGAGGAAAAGATGGCATTTATTTATCTTTATCATATACTTACCTTTTATCTGTTCTGCCTTTATCATATACATGAGTGAATAGACATAAAGAAATAACTATCACATAATCAATCTTTTAGTACAGAGCCAGAAATGAAGGAAGGGGACAATGGAAGGAAGGGTGAAGTAGCTTTTCCAGATTCTTTGAAATAGACCACAGAGATTTAAAACATGGAGGAAAAGGCTCTGAAAATAATTTTGTATAATTAGACCTCCACAGTGGATGATAGCCTTAAGAAAGCAAGAGTAATTTCAGTTAGCAAAATCCCAAATGTATATGGGTCTCATTAACACACACTGCTAACAATTTCCTATGTGCCAGAGATTTGGGATTGTTTTATCTACACTAAAATTGCTTTTATTGTAATTTTAGTGGTGTCAATAGTATTTTGTAATTACATTACACCTTCTAGCCAAACTACTTTGTATAAATTTTATAATTATTCATCTAGTTAGGTGTTGCCCACTACCCCTTCCCAATAGAATGAAAACTCCTTGAGGGCAGGAGCTATTTTGTTTTTTGTTTGGGTATCCCCCAGAGGCTAGCAAAAGATAGCAATAGAAACTTCATAAATGTTCATTGAATTGAATTGTTGAGTTGAATTACTGTAAGGTCAGTATTCATTTTTTTTTCATTTCAAAATATAAAATCAAACTTTAAAAAATTTTGCAAGTTTTTATTTTTAACGTTCTTTTATCAAAACAAAGTCATCTCTTCTGAATTTGTTGGCTGCTTTATAACAAAATTTTAAAATTGTTATTAATTGTTTTTATATCTGACCTAACTCTCCCATTTCCCCATGAGTACTATATACAATCCATTCTTGATTTACAACAGAACTCACAGGCCTCTTGCCAAATATATGCATCTATGTTATTATTTATGCCACTTATGGCAGACAGTGCACAAATGAGCATATGTGCCCCCACCAAATTTCAGGATATGAATCCCAACTTCATGTCCAACTGATGAGCAAGCAGCTTGATATTCTGTACCTATCCTTGTTAGAATAAGGTAAGAAAAGAGAGAGCACTAAAACAAATGATTCAAATTAGTTTTTAAAAGAGGTATCAAGTAACAATACTGCCTTAATTCACATAAAAAAAGAAGGGAAAGAGGAAAGGGGAAGGGAGGGAAGGGGAGGAGAGGAGAGGGGAGGTAAGGGGAAAGAAAGGGAAGGGAGTTGAGAAGAGGGGAGATGAAAAAAAGAGAAATGGAGAGAAGGAGAGAAAAGAAGGGGAAGGAAAGGAAGAAGAGGGGAGGGGAAGGAAGGAGAAAAGAAGAGAAGACATGAGAGGGCAAGAGAGGGGAGGGAAGGAGAGGGAAGGAAAGGGGAGGGGAGGAAAGAGGATAGGGGAGAGGAGGGGAAGAGAAAAATAAGGATGGAGATAGAGATATATAGATATGGAGATATACACATCCAGATATGTATATGTTCATATAAATACATATGTATGTGTTATTTTCAGTGAAATCACAAGTCCACTGCCTGTTCCTAGGCTATTAGCTGAAAAAAAGGAACTCAAACAAGAATTACATTTGATTCATTCCAAGTTTATCATGTAGTACCCTGAGAACTCTTAGGTTTTAGGTTTAGGATGCAAGAAAAAAACAAACAAGAAATCCAAACACTCTTGAATGATCCATGAGAGACTATCCAGAGTTTCAGTAGTATACAGGCAAATGTCTTTCTGTATATATATTCAGATGTTGCCATTTGTAAATTATTTTTATTCTTATTCTTCCAAATGACATCAAGTAGGTAGTATAAACATGCCTTAATTAGGACTGCTTCTGTTTTCTTGTATTGAGAATGAAAAATAAATATATATATTTAGGTATGTGTTTGAGCTTCAAACACTATCCTAATTAAATTGTTCTTTCCGATAGCCTACTGAGTGTGTTAAACTTTAACAAAAGATAAAAATAAAAAGTATTCCGGAGTTGTTTTTGTTTTTGTTTTTAAAGATGAAATTGGTCATATGGGAAAAGGCTCATCAAACTGGGGATTAGTTCTATCACTGCATAAAAATGCACATTTTTATGTCTATGCAATTAGGTTTTAATAAACATTTTTGATGGTTACTTAAAAAACATATTTTTCAAATGCAAAAGTGGCATCTTATAAACCACAGTGTAGGGAGACTTTTTGCAAGACTGTTTGTTTTTTAATTACAGTCTGATTATGATAAGCGTTTGTTATTTTCCCAAGAAAAGATTAAATTAATGTTATAAATCAATTTTCTGAATTTGATGCATAAATGCAATATGTTAGAACTCTGTAAATCTCTTACATTAGATCAGGACTTTTTTCTTTTCTAGAATATTTATTTTCCATAACAATTTAATTGGGGCCAGTTTATAAAGTGCTTCCAAGGTTTACGATGAAAGAGTTATGTTTAATGAGTCATTAACCATTAACAAATTACTTCTGTGATTATATTTCTGATTGCCAGTTAGGTTTTTATTTCATTCTTAGCATTGTACATTAAAAAAATCCATTTTATTGTGACTGAGACCATAGTAGGGCCCTTTCACGGAATCTACTTTGAGATGATTTAAATGAAAGATAATAATTACCATAGAGTTCAGAATTGAAAAGACCTTTGAGAATATTTAGTCTATCTCCTTTATTTTACAGGTGAGGAAACTAAGCCCTATAAACAGACATGATTTGATCAGGCTCACACAGACAGTAAGTAGGGTCAGGTTTTGAATACGGTTCATATATACCTAAATTCAGTGCTTTCTGCAGTATTTCCACTGCCCACACTGACCAATTATTTCTGATGTTTCACAAGTAGTAGTAATAGCTGCATATCAAAAGTTCTATAGAGCTTAGTATGATAGATGAAATTTTAACAATAGGAAGAGCTCCCAACATGGACCTTCTCTATGACCTTGGAGTCAGGAAAACCTCTCTGTTTGACATTGTCTGGGAGACCATGAGCAAGCCACAAGCTCTTAGTGCCTCCAAGCAATTATCTTAAACTTATGAGTGTTAGGCAGTTCTTGATTTATAGCAGAGGAAGGAGTTTTCACATTCAGCTGTTCCCATCATTGATGAAATCACAGGTCTAGATTAAATACTCAAACAAACAAAAAAAGACAATAAATAAATAGTCTTAGAGAGTTTCACTTAGAACTCAGTGGTCACAAGGTCATGTAGCTAAGAAGGGTCTTTAAATGGAACCTGACAACATGTCCAGCATTTTATCCTTTATTTTAGGGCTATCAAATTCAAATAGAAATGGTGGTCACTAGTCTGCACATAAGGACCTCTGCTGGGCACATAGTAATTTAACATTGAAAAGTAATATTATCTATATTTTAAGGATACCTTAGTAGCACATTGGATAGAGCACTGGGCCTGCAGGCAGGAAGACCTGAGTTCAGATTATCCTTACTAGCTGTGTGACCCTGACCAAGTCACTTAATTTTGTCGGCTTCAGTTTCCTCATGTATAAAAAATGAGCTGGAAAAGGAAATGGCAAACCATTCTAGTATCTTTGCCAAGAAAACCCCAAATGAGGTCATGAAGAATTGGACTTGATTAAAACCACAGGACAGCAATTCTATATTATATTACCTTGCTTAAGCTAATCCTACTATTCTTTATGCACAATCTTCCTTTCTGTCTCTGTCTATCCATCTGCAACATTTTTTTAAATGCAAATGATTCAGTTTAAATAAATGATCCTTACAGGTTTAATAATTAAAGACGTGTGATGTCTGTAATAAATTTTCCATTGATCAGTGAACCCCAAATCTTCCACTGGAAAGAGATTATTTATGTTACTAATTACTAAATACAAAACATAATGCATGGACTAGAACCAAGGCTGGCATTTGGGTTGAGTGCCATAATGAAGCTTTAATAAGCCAGTAATAGAAGGCTTTGTAAAATGAGAGGAGAGGTGATTACAAATACATAAATCAGGTTTCTGGATCTTAAATACTGAAATTATATTTATCTGTATTGATAAAAACAACAATTGCTCATTTTATGTGCCTGCAATATAATTATGGACCAAATCTGTGCTTCTTAATCGGCAATAGAGTTTCAGAAATTCCAAAATAATTTCAAAATGACATGATGTTGTCCAGTCAAAACTTATGTGGGTAAAAAGACTTAGCTGAAGAATAATATATTTGATGCATGCTTTCTTTTCTCTTAAAATCTATTTTTGATTAAATTGAACCTTTTTCAAATTGTGAAACAATGTTTTATCTTATCCAGTTTAAGTAGTAATGAACCTTGCCTATTGTTGTGCTGATCTAATCAGGATGTAGCCAGAGAAATGATTACCTGGCCAATGAAGAAATCTTTTAAATGCTGTAGAGTAGTAGTTCTCAAATATTTTGGTCTCAGGACCTCTTAACAACTTTAAAAAATTATCAGGACCCCAAATAGCTTTTGTTTATATAGGTTATGTCTATCAATGCTTATCCATTTAAAAATTAGAACTGGTAAATTTTAAAATAGATTTATTAATCCTTTTAAAATCATCCATGCTGTTTTTTTTTTTTTCCCAGTATGGATTCTTGGTCCAATCTTCTTGAGGAAACCTAAATTTCATCAAAGAATGAATCATTCAAACATTAAGTACCTAACTTGCGATAGGCACTACACTCAGTACTTTGGATCATACTTTGTCACTTAATGTGAGGAACAATGCCATCCACAAATATGAAGGTCTGAAGGACCTTACTATCCATAGGCAATTCTATTCCATTTGTGCTCAGAATTAGACAGCCTACATAAATAACAGTGATGAACATCTTTGGAAAGTATAATATACTGTATAATAGATCTTAAAAGCACATTCATAGCAGTGGTTAACATATTAGTATCAGTGTCTTCTCAAGTTTATAAAAAAGAAGGCAGTGTTATGAGAAAGTTTATGATCAAAGATATTAGAAGAGAAAAGTACATTTTATTGAATGTTTGTCGGGAAACGAATGTATATGTTTCATCATTCAGCAAAGGACATGATCACTTTGCATTTGGGAAGAAAGAGCTAACAAAAAAAGATGGCAAAAACCAAAGTAATTGAAATTATACCATACATAGAATTCATGAGCAGTCAGCTAGAAAGAAATGGAAATCTCTAGCAAATTTTAATTCATTTTCCAAATATGCAGAATGTTAAGTTTGATAAGATAATTGCAATTTTATTATTTCCAAAACCAGTTTGGAGGCTCGATTTGTCTGGGTCTGAGGGAAGGTCTCAGGAGCTCACAGAGAACGCTGTCTGCAGTTTGCCATCTTGGCTCCACCCCCGCCGCAATTTTATTATTTCAAGATCATTGTCACCTATTAGAAGTATTACTTAATTACCATATACACATCCTGTGGAGATGAATGGCAGAGTTTGCAGAAGGTATCTTGTCCTATACTATACTCTCCATTTGGGTTCAAAAAGTAGACAAGGAGATAGATGGGTAATAGATACACCTGTATTTATGCTATAACTGAGAGAAAAAATCACTATAGATTTCCTCATAAGAAGTTAATTATATTGAAGTATTCTGTACAAAGCCTAAAGGAAGGACAAAAATTGTCTATAAGATTTTATAGCATTAAATTATTGTCTATATATTTGAATTGGAGGAGTCAGAAAACAATTCCTTCTCTTAGTACAATAAAAACTATATTTGGTTTGGTTAAGAAACAATTGAAACACTAACAACATTTTCTACATTTTAATGGATTAAATGAAATTGACCAGGAGGTAGACAAAGCTATCTGTAACTCAGTATTTATGAGGAATTTGGCAGCGTACTATATCGTAAGAATAGTTGGCAAAAAAGATTGTTCTTTTCTTAGCATCTAGGAACTTGCTAGAAACTTGCTAGAAAATAGGGTTCAGACAGATTTAAGAAAAAATACTGATCATTTCTAGGAACAAAATTCTTATTTCATCTTTCTCTAAATGGCAGTGAAGACTTTGTATAAGGTGTGAACATGTATACATGTTTTCAAAGGAGAGAATTTGTCTTCTAGATCACAGATTTTTTTAAAAATCTAATTAAGAAGGCTTGAAAATGTAAGGGAAAGAAAAAAAGTTCCCTGGGGTCAAACTGTGGACATATGTAAAGAAGTATAATAGCAGAAGAGGTACTCAATAATTCACAAGAGAAAAATGCTTTAAAGAGGACCAAGAATAATATTTATGACGTAGAACAGTAGTATATCTACAGAGCAATGCAGAGAACACATGGGATGGTCAGCTTTGTGATATGTGATTGCCTCCCCATTCTGTATTCAAGCAGATGTTGGGTGATGATCTGTCAAGGATATATTAGTGGTGACTTCTATATGGGGGAAGAGGTTGGATTGGATGGCTTTTTAAAGTTACTTCCAACTCTAAGGTTCTCTTATAGTCTGTTTTTCCAATAATGATTCTTAGAAGAAAAAGACCTTGTAGTTCATTGCTACTTCATAAGTGTTATAGAAATTGGGGAGGGGGTTATCTCCCCACGTACACTCCCTCCATTCCTGTTATGTTCCATTTTTTATGTAAAGCTACTATATGAAGGAAAATTAAAGGGTGGGGGGGGAGAAGCACTGCTAAACAGACAGTTTAATTGGTTCTGCTATTTTTGGAAACTGGAAGATAAATACTGTGTGTGAAGTTAATAAACCATAATTGGAATTTGCTTTAGAGTGTTCTCTCATTCCACATGGAATCATCCTCTGCAGGAAGCAGTATGGTCTAGTACATTAAGCAACAGAGGGGGGAATCAAGAATATAAGAGTTCCTCTTCTGGGCCTGACCTTGATTTTCATTGTGACCTTATAAAAGTTACTGTTCTCTCTGAAATTTTATTTCATGATAAATCAGTCGGAGATATAATTTTTGGAAGAGAGGCAGCATTATGTAGTGAATAGGAAGCTAGCTTCAAGACCAAGAAGATTAGGATTCAAGTCCCACTTGTGACACATACTGACTGCATGACCCTAGACAAGTCACTTAATTTAGCATTCTGGATAACTCTCTAAGATTATAAATTGCAGAGAAAAATTATAAAACGTTGACTTGCATAGATAAAGGGAATTTACTCAACTTCAAATATCCTATAACAATAGAATCACAAATAATTATCAAGAGATATTTCCAGATACTTGAAATGAATGTATTAGTATAACTATTAAAGGATCCCATTTTCATCACATTTTTAAAAAACATTTTCTCAACTTGTGATTTCTATGATGTTTTTATGTTTCAAATTTTTGAATCACAGGCACTTTTATTCTTGATTTTGAGGACTAGTAATGAAATCCATTTTTCCTAAGCTTGTTTTTTTGTTTGTTTGTTTGTTTTATGGAATAAAGCTGCAACATAGGGTAAAGCAATTCAATTAGAATTCTATGATATAGCACTTTATCACCGCATTCTCTTCCTTACCCTCCAGTGATCTCCTCAAATATGAATTGGATGCTACTTTCCTTCAGAGAACCAAATTCAACATTTATGTTATGTGTAAGAAGAATCTTTTGTTGCTGTTTGCAAGTAACATAATAGCTAGAGAGCTGGTCTCTCTAACCTGCCTGGAATATGTACTAGTTGTATGACCTTGGCCAAGTCACCTAGATAATTCTCTAAAATTACATATTGCAGTTAGTTGGTGTAGTGGACAGAGCACCAGCCCTGAAGTCAGGAGGATCTGGGTTAAAATCTGACCTCAGACATTTAACACTTCCTGGCTGTGTGACCCTGAGCAAGTCACTTAACCCCAATTGCCTCAGAAAAAAAATTAAAATAAAATAAAATAAAATTACAGCTTGCAGAATAGGTGCCAAAAGGTAGTCGATGCTTGCTTACCTGTATCATATATCAGTGAAATTAGGGAGGCTAGGTGGTACAGTGGATAGAGCTCTGGTTGAAAACAGGAAGAACTGAATTCAAATGCAGTCTCAGACACTTCCTAGCTGCACAATCCTGGGCAAATCATTTAACCCTGTCTGCCTCAATTTCCTCATCTATGAATTGAGTAGAGAAGGAAATGGCAAACCACTCTATTATCTTTGCCAAAGAAAATCCCAAATGGGGTCACAAAGAGTTTTGCATGATTGAAATGACTAAACAAAAATCACTCTCACTTTTCTATCTAAAGCACTGTGCTTTAGAGATAAAAATAAAATAAAAATAAAAACAGTTCCTATCCTCAATGATTTTATAATCTATATGTGGATTATAATATAGATAAAAATAAATGAAGAGACTTGTCAATTGATTGAATATGAAAGGGGACTTATCTAGAAGAATAAAGGATGAATCTAGTATTGTAAAAGTAGGTGATGGAAACAAAAACAGGAAAATTTGGAAGAAGGATGGACTTGGCAGGTGGGAGTGGCAAATGCAAAAATTCAAATGAATTCCCTTTTGGACATGTTAAGAAACAAAGGGAAAAAAAACATCTAAGATTATGCATGAATGTGTCTGAAAAAGGAATCATTCATTCAACTGTTGTTGCATGGCCCTGACAAATATGCTGTCATTCTAAATCTTGGTATATGGAGAAAAGATGATGTGGAGATCAAAGGTACTTGTTATTAGGTACATAAGAGTAGAGCTAGATCAAGCAGCCAAGTTTTTGACTAAGCATCATTACTGTAGAAAGTGGAATGGAATTTTTAGTGTTAGAATCCATGAACAAAACATATTGGATAATACAGTGACCTTGACACTGTCATCCTGTTTTCCTTTCAATCACTAAATCTCTCAATGTGGTAATCCACAGTGGGTCTCCATATCATTAGTGTTCATTAGTGAGGTTCTACTGTGCCTGTCAGTAAAATAGACATGCTCTCTATGTGATTACTCTGAAGAATTTTTTCTTCTTTCCTCCCTCCTTCTCTCCACAAAGAAATCTGTAAATAAAAGTAACATGCTTCTCATTTGAAATGAGACTGAGGCTATGCCAGGAAGAGTCTTTGAAATTACCAGCTGTCCAATTTAACTTCCACCCCTGGAAACCTTGCTGAATGAGTATGTATGTATATGTGCTTATTACTGAGAAAAACTTTAAAGCAAAGAAAAAGTTGAGGCAGAAGACTTAGTTTCTTGTTGGTGGGACAAAATCATGATAATTAGTAGGAATCACGTTTGAGGTAAACCTATAATTATATCATCAAATATCATCACAAGGGAAACAGACTAAAGAACTTTGTGTGTGTTTTTGTGCACATATTTATGTGCATATTAATTAACATGCATCTTATATATGCAATGTAAAATCTGTGTATATATACACACCTATATGTATGTGTGATGAGACATGTGTGTATATACACGTGTGTCTGTGTCCACACGTAGTTCTGGTAGTATACTTGTGAGTGTGCATGTGGGTATAAACCCACACACCAGAACTCTGGCTTCTCTGATTCCACTCACAGACTGGGACACTCACCCCTATATCTAAGCTGAATGAGCAAGCCATGCTGGTAAACTGGCCACCTAATGATAAGATCTACATATTTTAATGAGGACAAAAAGGAATGAAGCCCCATAGAATCCTGGCTGTGGTCACAAAATGCGGATTTTTTTTTCTCCTTATGCATGGTACATTGTTTCCCCTCATTAACATATGATAACTGGGATAGGTTTCATATCACCATTCACCATCCCCACATGACTTGACATTTTCAGAGTTCAGATGAAGCACTAATAACCTTTCTGGGCTGCGCTTACTCTAATGATGTCCATTCTATAAATGAGGGGCTGGTATTCCCACCATGGTAAATAGTACAGCAACACAATTGTATCTAATTACAACAAAGAAAAAGGCTATGGAGAGAACTAATTGTAAGCCATTCTTTTATCTTTTCTTTTCCTCCCACCAATTCCTCTCCTCCCTCCAGTGCCCTTGCCCTTTTCCACTATTGCTAAATGCATTTCTAGCTTTGTTTTGTTCTTTGCTTTCGTGTAAGCCTCAGTTACTCCTTCTCCTGCTTCCTTATGTGTAGAGGGCCAGCAGAATCTTTGGTGTGACATGTTTTTCACTTGTAGTTGAACCAATCTGTTTGTCTACAACACAGGGAAAAATTGCTTCACACGTACTTGGTGAATATGCTGCTAATGTCTAAACAGAATTAAATACAAGATCCAAAGTGGTGACTCTCCCTATACCCAAATACACTAAAAATAAAAGCCTGGGGGAGAATTATCTAGATCAACCTGGCTACCGGCTGTTCAAATTAAGGGCCAGAAGACAGACAGAGATAGGAATCTTCCCCCCCCCCCAAATGTCATTGTGTTTCATTTCTCTTCTGCCCTGCTTTTTTTTAATCACAGATGGAAAGTTTAGAATAAAAAATAATGGAGAGTCATGCTTGTCAAGGGAACCCTACATTAAGTGAAGGGAATGCAATATCCTGAAGGAAAGTTTGTAGCCTTTCAAAGAACAGTGTGAAAGAAAATTTTACTGACACAGAATGAGTGTTTAAAGGAGATAGAAGCACATGTACTTTTTGTCCTAAGGCTATTTGCCCACTCCCCTCCTTTTCTGGCTAACATGTACTGTTTATCTATTCAAAACAAGGACTGCACCATCAAATGACCCCTTGGATCCCTACCCATTCCCTTCACAAATTAAGAGGAGAAGAACCATTTGAAACATGAGGCAGATCTATGACCCATCTTCCCATGTACAAAGAAAATGGAAAATAGTAATTGACAAGCATTATGAATTTTTAGAAAAGGGTTCAGAAAGGAGTTGATATGTGTGAGATTCCCAATTTTTTCTTCTGAATTTTAATCACATGAACTTCTGTCTCCAAAATGAATCCTGGTCATACAATTTGGCCTCTTGACCCTCATAAAGTCAGGTAGCTCTATGTTAGTCAATAATCAGTATTCATTTTTTCTTTTTCTTTTGAACAATATTTTATTTTCCCCAATTACATCTATGAACAATTTTCAATATTTATTTTTCAAAATTTTGATTTACAAAATTTTTCCCTCTCTCCCCCTTCCCTAAAATGGTAAGCAATTTGATAAAACATAAAATTTGCCATCAATTATCTATTTTTTCAATGCTTACTATCAAGTCATGGAAATAATAAACAGGCGCTTGGACAGACTTGGGGACATAGTGGAAGAGAGAAGGACCTAGCATGCTATAGTTCATGAAATCACAAAGAATGAAACACAACTGAGCTACTGAAAAACAACATATATTAGACACTATGCTAAGTGCTGGAGATGTAACTGCTCTCAGGGAAGTCACTCTCTAATAAACATGCAAACAATTATGAACAAGCACATATGCAGGATAAATTGGTGGTATTCTCAGAAGGAAGATGCTAGTAATCAGTGAGTTTGGGAACATGTAGAAGATGAGATTTTATCAGGGATTTGAAGGAAGTTAGGAAAACCAGGAGACAGATAAGGAGAGACAGAGAATTCCTAGGTCTAATGAACAGAGTGAAAATACAGAGGAGATATGAAGTGTCATGTGGGTGGAACACCAAGGAGACTTCTATCACTGTATCTCAGAGCATGGCAAAGGTAATAAAATGAAAAAATGCAAAGGTAGGAAAGAATCAGGTTAAGAAGGAATTTTAAAATTCAAAAAAAATTTGTAAAAGGGGCTAAAGGTAACAGGTTTCCACTGGAGTTTATTAATTGGGGGTGGGGTAGGGAAGGGAAAGTGACAAGGTCAGATCTGAAAGATCAATTTAACACTTGAAAATAGGAAGGACTGAATGAAGGAAGGAACACATTTACCACAAATTCATAGTGCTGCTTTGGCTGGACCTCCCCATCACCTCAGAATGAATGATGTGTATAAATTTCTCGCTATATGAACTCAGACATGGCAGCTAATGCAACAAGGAATATAGCTACCTTCCAGGAAGAATTTCTGAAGACTTGGTCAAAACATTAATCATTGTTAATTCTTGGCAAATTAGGGCACATTTCTTTCTCTTAAAACTTCTGAAAAAGATGACCGAACAGTTCACACTCCAAGTGAGGACATCACCCCCACAATGTTACTAGTCTTCTTCTAAAATGAAGGATGAACAATAAATCCTAATGGGGGAGAAAAACATAAAAACAGCTTTGTACATAAAAGAGATATATGATATAAATGGCAGATTGTCTCAGAGGGAGGGGTCTAAGGTGGGAAGAAGGGGGCCAATTGGGAAAGGCCTGTTAGAGAAGGTGGGATTTGATTGCCTAATAGCTCTAGAATCAAGAGTTTAGCTGCTGGAATTTCTCTTTCTTACACTTCTCAAAGAAAGAATAAAAATGATATAATTTCTTAGAAAACTATTTTAGAATGAGTCTATTAAAAACAATTCATTACATCATGCAATTACCATTATGTCCCTAGGTTTGAAGGATATTATCATAAATTTAGATGCCAGACCTCAATTTTCTTCTTGATTATGTTATAATGTGGCCCCATATAAGGTCCTTAAGTGTTTCTTAAATGTTGGGCCTCCCCACCCGTTAAAAAAAAAGACTTGTTTTCCACCTTGTTAAAATTTCAGCAGCTATCCTGAGTTTTGAGAAGCTAGATTTCTTTTCTTTTTTTTTTTTATGGATCATGCCTTAAACCTAAATCAATCTGGTTCTCATTGAGTAATCAACAGTAGATCCAAACCCAAGCCTCTCTTAGTTGTTGTTTGGATTCTGATTAGCTGAGGGGTAAATAAGTTGTTTTATGGAAAAACCTCGGGTGTCTCTCCCCTCCCAGATTTATCTTATTTTATTTTATTTTAGACTACATAAAAAAGGTCCTTCTTTGACTCATGTTTACCTAGATTTAATCACTCAGTGGGCAATGCCTCAGACAAACTGAGATCTGGGAAAACCTTAGCTTAAGAAGGCAAAGATCTCCACTGCATCCAGACCTATCTCTAGTCATCCTGATCAATATCTTGACACTGAACTCAGATGGCTCTGGAAGAGAAAGTGAGGCTGGTGATTTTGCACAACCCTGCTTCATTTAAATCTACTTCACTTGTAAGTTACAGAATTTTCTTCTTCAAACCTTGGTTTTCTCTGAGAGCAAAGGACAAACAATAGCAATCTAATATAGTTTGTCTTCTGATTCTCCCAAATACTTTTCTACCTCCACCCTTGTGACTTTCCCCTAACTTCTTCACCGTTTCCTCTTTTTGTTTTCTTTTATGTGTTGTCTTCTCCAACAGAATGTAGGCTCCTTGCTAATATTTGTATTCTCACAATCCCTGACACATAGTAAATAACTACTATATGCTTTATCTAATCTAATTTATCTAATTAATCTAATCCAAGACCAATCTACCTGCATTTTGTTATATAGGTTTCTTTCTTCAGCTTCTTATTACTTGTATAATTTTTGGCATTAAGTTGCAATCGATTTATACTCCTCAGGTATCACTCTATTGTTCTTGGGTAATAAAGATAAAAGGAATAACAACACTGATGGATAAAATGGATGTACAGTGCTTTACAATTTACTAAGGGCTCTTAACATATATGAATTCATAAGAGCCCTGAGTCTTTGAGAGAGAAAAGTGTTACTCCCATTTTTTATTAGACAGAAGAAAGTGACATGAGCAAGGCCAATATTTGATTCTGAGTCTAGGATTCTTTCTCCCACACGTCATTATTTGGGAATATATTTGTCTAAATGTTTTATATTCCATGTGTAGGAATATTTATGGAAATATTTCTTCCTGACATAGAAGAAAGAATACTAAACTTGGAATCAAAAGCTCTCCATCCATGTTTCAGATCTAGCACTCTGAAACTATATCTGTAGGCAAATCTCTGACTCAGTTTCTTCATATGTAAAATGGGAAAACTAAGACTTAACATTACTTTTATTCCATTCAGTTCACTAAGTCAATATCAATTATGTTCCCACAATGTACAAGATGTTGGGCTAGACTTTGTGAATATAAAAATGAAAAGAGGCATGGTACCATGATGTTTACATTCTAGGTCTTCCACCTCCCCCATCCTCACTTCAACTGGCTTCTCTAAGATAGATGGATGGATGGATGGATAGATGGAGAGATGATAGAGATCTTATTCTAAATATACATGATTTATAGAATACATATTTTATATGTAGGGTGGTATTTTCTCTATCTCATATAAGATAGCTGAATGGTAGAATGGTAGAGTACCAGGCCTGGAGTCAGGAAGCCCTAAATTCAAATTTGATTTCAGACATTTACTAGCTATGTGCCCTGGGCAAGTCAGTTAACCATGCTTGCCTCAGTTTCCTCAGATGAGGAAGGAAATAGTAAACCACTCCAATATCTTTGCCAAGAAATCCCTAAATGAGATCACAAAGTGAATGGCACAACTAAACAGCAAATGAAACAGCAGGGAGCTCGCAGTGTTAATTTTGAGAATCACAATATGTCTTATATAGTAGGCATTTAATAAATGGAATAAACCCCACCACCTATCTTAAAGGATTGTTGTGAGCAAAGTGCTTTTGAAACCTTAAATTTTTATATTTTGTTAATAATGATAGCTAACATTTATTAGTACTTTATAGTATTCTTTACATATATTTGATGGTGTTTTTTATAATGATGATAATGATAATGAGGAGAAAGAATGGAAAAATATCTGTGAAGAGTACTGTGAGAATAAGTTAAGTGTTAAGCTTAAGGTTGAGATATATTCTTTTAAAAAAAACTATATTCAAAAATACTAGCTTACAAAGTGAGTAGATTGAGATGTGATTATTCACATTGCAGACCTCATTCCAACCACCCCTCCCACCCCAATCGGAAAGGATTTCCTTTCTCGTTCCATCAAAGGGTGGTTCACTTCAGTACATTTAAAATATGATCTACTTGACAAATAGTTGATTTGCACATTATTTTTTAGGACTACATCTATAGACTAAAACAAAGTCTGCCAGTTTACCGGTGTTGCTGTGGAGGTATTATTTAGTCATATTTAGCTGAATTCTCTTCCTTATACAGGAGGATGCTGTGACTGAATTTGTGCTTAGTCTGAGAAGATAATTTCTTCCCTCTCGCCGTTGGTCTGTGCGTCCGCCACCTTTCACACTTTAATATGCTGTTTCAGAAAGTTGCAGCAACAGCACCAGTGAGCAGCGAGAGCTTGGACATAGGAAAAGAGTTGAGTCAGCCCCACCCCTCTTCCCCTTCATGCTACAGTAGGGACTCCCATTCAGGGCACAAAAGCCAAAGGGGCAGCACACATCTCCTCCTCTTCTCCCCTTCCTCTCCCCAGGGAGAGAAAGCCCTCAGTCTCTTTTCCTCCACTGTGTAGAGAAGAATCACGCTCATTATAAGAGATGGTAGCCTCAGTACTCAGCTACATAATCAGATGACTGTGCTCCACAGACAGGTTGATTAAATTAGCAGGGTTTTTTTTGTTTGTTTAAGAAAAGAGGGAAAAAAAGCAATTTAAATAGGTCAATGGAAGACATTTCATTTGTGGCCCACAGCTGTTCGGTGGCTCCTCTTAGCTTCTGACATCAACTACTCCTATTAAAATATTAAATGTTAATAAAAGAGTTGTTTAAACAAAGACACCATTAGCTTTCAGTCAAGTTCCTTTTGTGTGATTCAAAAAAGTTATTGGATGCATTATTTTTATCCTACTCAGCTTAAAATGGTTACAAACAAATCACCTCCCACCTCTCTGAAATATGTTCTTCAGAATGGTTGGCTCACCTTTTCTGCCAAAAAAAGAAGAAAACATGAAATATAATTTGTTAATCCAACTCCACTGCCGAGTTGCCTGTTTTGCTTAACAATAAATTGAATATAAAACTTCCCCAAGGCAGCAAAATAAACTAAATTTTAGCAGTTTAATTGACATTTCATAGTAGCCTCAAGTAGCAGCTGATTTTGATCATAGTTATATATGCATGTATGTGTGTTTAGTTATTTTAAATATACATTGGTATATATAATTTTAAATGTATATTTATATTCTATATATTTATCTATATTGTATCTACATAAAATTATATATCTTGTAATTTGTATGCTCCATTTTAATTAGTCTTAATTATCACATTAATTTTAAAGTATATGTTTATTTTAATGGCATAAGAATGCATTTTTCTGAGTAAAATTTACCAAAAAAAAAACATTTTCTGAAAGCACCAGGCTGTGTTATGTAATGATTAGAAGAAAAAATAACCAACAAATAAATTTATACCATATGACTGTAATCTGCATTAAACCATGAATAAAGTCCAATGAGGCACAGAGATTTATCATAGCTACTTAAGAAAGTGTAGAAGATGGCTAGCTTACATCAAGTTAAGCTTAAATCAAAGCATAACGAAGGTGCTTCCTTTCAGATGCCTAATGCATCATTGTTAAAGCCAATCAGAGGGACCAATACCTCATAAAATCATACTTGAAATGGGAAGCATGGAAAATAGAGTGTCCTCCATCCTATATAAGTAGAGCAAAATCTTTTAAAAAATGCTTCTCAGAGGTATTAAATCCCATTATATACATTCAAGTAATAAAAAATTTATGATGCCAAAATCCATCAAAAATGTTCTATGAAGTCTTCTTGCAATGTCCTAGAGCAGAGCATCAACAGTTTTGTATTTTCACTTTAGGCAGTGCAGATCTTGAGAGAGACTGAGCCCCCTTTAGGATTTCCTTCTTGACAAAAGTAACAGATCTATCGGGGACCAAATTATATTACTATACCATATTGTAATTTCACTATTACTGGGACCTAGTAACCCACTGATGGCACATAATGGAAACCACAAGAAGAGGGTTGGAGTGCTGGGGTGAACCAGACACAGAGAACAGGATCTTTCAGACTTCAGATTAATCTTTCAAGGAAACAGTTGAGACACTAATGCTTGAGGATCATAAAAACAGACTACAGAAAGCAATAAGGAGAAAAAATACATTATACCTTTTACTTATTTTGTTGGACTTTTATTTTTAAATCACACAATTGTCTGAGATGATATAATACCCTATTACATTTAAAAAATGAAATTAACATGTTTTTAAAAGCATAAAAGCAGTGGCTAAATAAAACCATAACATTTTTCTCTGCACTACCAAGATAATGAACCCTATTTTTCATCTCTGATTGAACTTCTATGACATTAGTGTATTGTTTGGGACAAGAAAAGAGCAGAGAAATATATCTACATATGCATACAAATATGCACATATATATGCATTTATCTATAAAGTTCTTATTTTACGTATGATAACATGTATTTTTGAGGATAGGAGTCAATAATTCATGACTTTTTTTTCTTTTTGCTGAGGCAATTGGGGTTAAGTGACTTGCCCAGGGTCACACAGCTAGGGAATGTTAAGTGTCTGAGATCAAATTTGAACTCAGGTCCTCCTGACTTCAGGGCTGGTGCTCTATCCCCTGTCACCTAGCTGCCCCAGATTCATGACTTTTGATTGAAAAGTAAATGGTTCCTTAGGTAAAGGGTTTCAATTTATTTGTTTTCATTGTGCAACCTTAACTTATTCAATGATGGAAGATTAAAGTTGAGCCCATCAAAAAAGAGAATCAATCATGCCCTTTGGAACTTTGATAAAATAACAAGTCAGTTCAGAATCTGATAGTACAGCAGTAAGTCAGTTTAGCAGTAAAACAGTTTAAGCCAACCCCTTGAAAAGAAATTGCTTACAGGGAAAGAAAGAGTATTTTTCTCCTCTTTCTCATTTCTCACTTCTGCCCCCACCCACCTTGACGTGAAGAAAGCATTGTCATTTTCCTAACAAGGGAGGAAAATCTTCTAATTATAATCTTCTAAGCATCAGAAGATTTAGTCTTCCCATTGGCAAAGGTAGTAGCAGTGGCCTGAGGATAAATTAGACACCCTGAGGAAGGGCAGCTTCTAGGCTCTTCAAGGGACACTTGAAGCCTATCAAGGTCCGGTACAATCCTCACATGAACTTCACGGGGTCTTGACCAAGAGAGGAACTATGAGTTATCCCTTTGTGGTCTCTAAGCTTGACCCCACTTTCCCCTCTACCCTATGTATACATGCGGGGGAGTATATCCAGAACTTTGGGGAAGCACTTTTGTTCAAGACTGTTCTTATTATGAGATCTCAGTAAACACAGTAAGATAATTAATTCTGGCTGGCCAATTTATATCAACAGATAATCAGTGGGAAACACTGATTGAATATCAACACCTGAGCCCCTTAGGGATCCACCCTGAAAGCCCAGAAGGGAGAAATAGTAGCTGCTCTTTGGGAAGGCAACGGGCTAGTCAGTGTGAGTTGGAAGATTGATCCCAGAGCTTGTGCTACACTTCATACTTTTTAAAGTACATTTCACAGTCATTTTCTCATCCCTTCCACATAACAACCCTGTAATGCAGACAGGACAAGCAATATGGTAATCAAGTCTCCTATGGATCCACTTACTACTTCAATAACTTTCCAAATCATAACAACCTCTTCTCCCAACTGCCAATCCCCTTATGTGCTATTTATTAGAATGCTAACTCCTTGGTGGGGGGAGGATAGAGCGGGGATAGTGGGGTTGCTATCTTTGTTTTTGAATTTATCTGCCCAGCTCTTACCTCAGTGCTTAGCTAATACAGAGGAGAGTTGGTAAATGTTTAACAATCAGTGCTCCAAATGGAAAAAAAGACACATGACTCACTTTTAAGTTTAATATGCATTATTAACGGTTTCCATCACTTTCTTAAGTAAATAAAATACAGTTTAAGAAAATAAAACAATTAAGCTCTGGTTTTTATTATTTGCAGATTGCTGAGGTATAAATGCTGATATGGAAATTAAACAGTGGTCTCTCATGAGCCAGTTTAAGCTGACTTCAATACCTCCTGGATATATATATGAATTTAATAATTTTTCATTTTTTCTAACTTGTTAATCAAAAAGCTAATAGACAGATTATAGATAATAGATAATAGATCTCTTCCCTAAGGTTCAAAAACAAATCTAGAATCCAAGTCTTCTGACGGTGTCCAATGTTCTTCCTACCATATTCATTCTAATTATGCTATAAAATCTGTATTCTAACATCATTTAAAATTATTCTCAAATAACAAGAAATGCTTTTATCTTTCTCTTATTTCACACCCTCAATGAAAAATACTTATAACAAATCAAGAGATTTGTTTGGAGTATTCTTGATGGATGGAAGGAAGGAGGGAAGGAAGGAAGGAAGGAAGGAAGGAAGGAAGGAAGGAAGGAAGGA